>JAUBOD010000001.1:12901749-12912781 GCA_032353885.1 Nothura maculosa
TGAGATACATACATACATATATATATATATATATTTTTTTTCCTCTTCCGACTTGGCTTTTACCGCCTCTCCGTGTGAGGCGCGCGCCGCAGCTCCCGCGCGCCGTCGCCGCCGTCCCGCGGGGGCCGTTAACGGCTCCTCGGGCGCCGCCGCGGCCTGGCCCGCCAGCCGCGCCGGCACCGGCCTCCTCGGGCGGCAAAAGGGTGTTAGAGGGCGCGCACTGTGCGGCCGCCCAGGGCCGGGATCCCTCAGCGAGGGTATTTTTGGACAGTGGCCCCAAGCGCTGGCAGCGCTTCCTGTCCGGGCACCGGGAGAGCCTGGCAGTTGGCATTCCCTGCTGATAATAGTAGTGCTATAATACCAGCCCAGCGTGCCCATAAACAAAGCAGGGCTGCTAGGGAGAGGTAATGTCTTTTATTAGATTAGACCAACTGGTATAAAGGTCAAGTTTCCAGGCACAGTTTCAACCCTTCGTGTCCCAGAATCTGTCTTTTGAAGCTACATCAGTTGGCTTAAAAAGTTTATCTCCCACAAACCTTCCACACTTTGCCGAGAAACCCAACTAATCCATTCACTTTCCTGAGTTGCCAAAAGGCTCCTGGTTTACAGAAAATCCCTTTGAGAAAGCTAATTATTTCTATATATCAGATAAAGCAATAAGAAGGCCAAAGTTCTTTTGTTTGTTAGAAATCTGGCTCTTTGGCTATGTCTAATCCGAATTGTGAAATTTCGAGAAAGTTTCTCCAGATAATGGCATATGCCTACTGGACTTAAGGGTTTTCTCTTTGTTTGTTTTTGCTGTTGAAATGAAAACAAAACCAAACAATAGGAAAATTTAATGATCTTGAAATATATCTTTCAGGTTTGTTTTAAAGGATGTGCCTGCCTTTTGCCATAATCTTTATCATTGACTGTTTTGAGCAGTGCTTTTAGCAGAGAGGAAACTTTCCTCACTTTGAGGATGAGATTTGTGGTCATTGAAATAGCAATTTGTTAAGAAGAAAAAGTAATATTAAATATTAATATGCACAAATGTTAATTATTTAGGGAAGTTACTCTGCAAGTAGTTCGTGTATCAGTAGTCCATACATGTAGATCATTACACCTATTTATTCCAATTATCTTGGCAATTTCTTTACGTGATTACACATAAAATCTCTTTGTATTTCCAGCACATTTTAAATCAGTGATATATTTGCCTTGAGCTTGTTCAAGAAAGTTATACCTAATTTCCTCAAAATCCTGTTGAGTTTAAGCTGCATCTTTTCAGCTGTATCAGCTCTAATACCTCAACTCAAAAGAATATAGCATACTTTTGTGCTATATTTGGAATAAAATGGTAGCTGGTGTTGAAATAAATCTTTATTTGATTTGTATTTTAACAACAATGTAAAAGGGGAGGACGTTTTATATTTGCAGTCAAAGAAAACAAAGTAGAAACAGTAAAAAAGTGATAATGAGGTATTTGTTCTCCGTTCACTTAATTTTGGCAGACAGACATTTAACTTGTATACAGCTACAAGGACTCTTGGTTTGACAGAATTACAGATGGATCCCAGACGTGGAATTTACCCTGTCTTTACACATAAGCCTTTCATGGGTTTGTGGTGCTGCTTTTGATCTGGTTTGGAACATGCAGTTCAGTGGTCCTAAACAATTATAGCTGCAGAAATATTTTATAAACTAGTTTTGGCCTCTTTGGCAGTGGTTTTGCAGCTATAAATGGAAAATCATTCATGGGTAGGATGCCAATTTGTTCGTTGATGTACAAAGTTTTTCTGTGCAGGGGTCCCTGAGCAAGTGTTAAGTTTGTCATGCACAGAAATACGTAAATGTCATAGGAGTTTCTGCTTGCAGCATAGACACAGTAGCAACTTCTGGCTCTCTTTTCATGTTTCTAGGGAATCCAGTTCAAAATTTGCTCTGCCACATCATCACATATTGCAGTGGTGACATTAATGTGCTCAAATATACGCCTATGGTCATTGCATGTGGTCGTAGGCCTTCTGTACAGGACTACTAAAATGCATCCATTTGCATTATGATGTAACCACAAGGAATGCTGCCAAGAATGCTCTAGTAGTGAAGCCCCAATACAGTTGGTGAGCAGATTGATGCTCTCACATTCCTCAAACTCCTCTTGGATGGATGTCATATACTGAAAGCTCCCAGCCATCTTATTGACCCTTCTCTTAACTCTGTTCTGTGTCACTTAGTGCTTTGGAGGAGAGCAAACTGAACTCAGTATTGCAGAGATGGCCACATGATGTGTTGAACACAGGAGACCCGCATTTCCCTTGACCTGCTGGCTGTGCTCTTGTTGATGCAGTCCAAGATGCGCTACATCTTCACTGTCACACAGGCACATTGCAGACCTTTTTGTTTACTGGGACCTCCCAGTGCCTCTCTTGTTGAACAACTAGCCAATCCCAGACTGTTCTCCTGCAGTAGTTAATTATCTCAGATGTGGTACCTTGTATTTGCCTTTTTTGAACTTCAAACTTGAACTTACATGTTCACTCCTTCAGTATGCTCAGCAGTCCTTGAATAGTAGCTCTGTCATCTAGCAGACCCCCTGGATTTAGCATCCTGTACTTGCAAGGGTCTCATCATGCAGGTACAAATGAAAATATTTTGTTGTATGATCACCAGTAATGATGCCACGTAGCACCACTTGTAGCCAACTGCCAATTGGACTTTAAAATGTTATTCTCCACCATTTTAGCCAAATAACTTTGCCAAGTCTTCACCTACTATGCAGTCTACCCTGTCCAACCTATATTTGCCCTCCTTGGCTACAAGCATACTGTGGGAAAGCCTTGCTAACATCAAGGAAAACAGTATCTACTACTCTCGCCTTATCCATAGGACAAATAACTGTGCTTGTTTAAACACAAGTTGCCCTTGGTAGATTCGAGCTGACTATTCTCAATCACATTTCTGTCATCACATAATAGGAAATGGTTTCCATGTGTACTTGCTCCATGTTTTTTTTCTAGGGGCTAAGGTAAACCTAACTAGTCTGTAATTGCCCCAGTTGTCCTTCGTCCCATTTTCTAAGATGCATGCAGTGTTTTGTAACCATCAGGTTCCTTCTCTGATCACTGTGAGCTTTTGCAAGTGATAGAAAGTGGTCTTGCAATGACATCTGCCAGCAATCTCAGTGCTATCAGATGTATTCTGCCCTATACAATGAATTTATATAATTCCAGTTTATTTAAATCATCCCTAACTTGACTATTGCTACTAGGCATGGAGATCTGGAAGGTCTGAAAAGAGCACTGACTGTCTAAAATTAAGAAGTCATTGGTTGCTGTGTCCTTTGTTACAAGGTCACTTGACCTAGTCAACAGACTCTTTTGGTCTCCCGTTTGCTGCAAATGTGCTTGCAAAAACTTTCCTTGCTACTCCTTGCGTTTCATTGCCGCCTATATCCTCACCTTTTTAAATTGTATGCAAGTTTAGACTGTTGAATTTTACCAGTGCATGCCTGGTCAGTGCTTCTGTCTTTGTCCTGTCATAGGAGGAGCAGAGTGTGTGTTGTGTTTGGGCCCAGTCAGGTATTCCACGTTAAGCTGAGACAGAGTCTTGCTATACCTGCTTATTTTCTTGCAGATTAGCATGGATGCCAAGTCTTGGAGAAAGGTTGTTGGGGTATTTCTTCAGCAACTTCACTGTTTTCGTTTTGACCACTGAGTTTTATAAAGCCAGCCACTTTGGTTTATTTGTTGACTTTTAAAGAAAACCTTGTTAGAATGATACATGATTAGAGAAAGGTGATGACAGCTCTTTCAATAATAAACCTTAAGTTTCCAAATGTGGTAGATTTTTTTCCTCCTCAAAACTATGAGTAAGCTCAATAAAATAGCTGCCAAAGATGACACCTACCAGTAAGAGCTTTAACTTTTGCTTTTGATCATGTTTCTACAGTAATAAACAGTATTTTTCTTGTGTCATGGCTAGGTAGTATATATCTATTATTTAATCCCCTCCTGCTCTCCTCTTCCACTTATATAGGGAGGTAACTTTACTGCCATTGTACGTTATCACCAGTGATATATATGTACTGGTGGAGATGTCTGTTTGCTATCTGCTATTCGGAACTTTGCTAAAAAAATAATGCTTAATATAACAACAATTGCTGTTTGTTGGACCAGGCTGCATGAAATGCATATGCATAAATATTATTGACACTTGATTAGCTCATTGAAACAAGAGCTGTAATCATCATATAGCATATATCAATTATATCTATATTATATAGATAGATAAAACTATACATGATATATTTATGTATATCATATGATCACATAGTCTTCAACTATATATATAATATGTATGTGTATGATACCATATCTACATTATTTGCTTGTAACAGAAGCAATACCCCTTTGAAACAGATTTAGCACTTGCTAATAATAATAAATCTATATAACCAGTAAATAGTGACCAGAGCAATAAAAAGGATTTCATCAGACTTCAAAAGATAGATACTTTAGTACATGCTGAATTTCTGACAAATAACTTGAACTTCTGCCACTAGTGAGCTGATACAATGCATTTCAGCACTCCTTGAAGATAATGAATGAAATCACAAACATATCTTTCATGGTTTGTATTTCATGTCAAGATTAATTTACCCATCTTATACTTTGTTCTTGGTGAGGTATGTTCAACTTAGAAGCTGGAAACATAAAAAGAGGGGTGCAATCTAAAGATATCTCGGAGTTAAAGACCATATTTTTGTTCTTTTTCTAGAGTAGGAGAAGTATCTGACCTGTGATGGAGTCTCTTACATGATAAAACACAAATAATAGAAATGAGGAATGTCTGTTTTGTATAAAAGATTATACTGGGATGTGGTATCAACTGAAACCCTGAGTACAAGTGTTTGATGAGCACATGAGTAAGCTCAGTGCATGAATACTGACCTTGGAGTGGGGCATGCTGATGTAAGAGTAAGAAAGGATGTAATCCTGTTCATACACTGCTAGGGATGCCAGAACTGGAGCACTGTCAAAAGAATGTTAAATAACTGGAAAGATCTCAAGTGAAAAGGTGTAGGAACCATCTCTTCAAATTAGAGGCTTTAACAGCTCAATCTGTTTTACTTATTAAAGAGAAGATTTATACCTTTTAACATGACAGTCTAGAAGTCACTGTATTTTTTTCCCTAGTATTTGGTAACTGTTATATCTCACACAGGAAGAGTTCCCCAGTTTGATAATTGAACAAAAAGTGTAAAATGCAAGTAGATAACACAGAAAAACTGTGAATGTGATTTACTTTGAGGACTTAGACTTGAAACTGTTCTTAAAAATGGAAGCCTGAAATATATGCTTTTGTGTACAGAAAAGTTAATTGGTGCAGAGTTATATACCATGACATAGTTTTAAAGAAAGTTTGATGAAAAGTCCCTCTATCAGTAGCAATTATGACTCACAGAGTGGGGGCCTCAGAGCGGAGTTCATCAGGACCCCATATTCTGCTGCTGTGCAGGTACATGTTATGTTCAGTGGAGATTCTACACAATTTCAACAACTGTTAACCCCATTTCAAAAAGTGTATTGAGGAACTAAAGAGAGATCAAGGAAGGGTAATGAGAATGTCTCAAGATATGAAATAAAATGGCTTATTTAAGATCAGACTTTTTTTTTCCCACTGTAGAGAGAGGATTAGGAATGGTGATGAAGTAAAATAATGGTCTAGGTACAGTAGCTTAGATGACTGCATTCTCTGTCATCTGACATGCACAGGAACAGCAAGGAAAATTAAAAGATAACACTAAAAACTGATAAAAAATACAACTTGTAATTACCTCTACTTATAAAACTTGTAGTTACTCATTACCGAGTCACAAAGACCAAGAATTTAACAAGACTCAAAGGATATTATTGTGTTTTTAGGGATAACAGGAGGATTCAAGGTGATTTAAAAAAAAAAAAAGGATAAAAATAATAGAAAGGCTGGTAACTCCTAAACTTCAACATGGAAATCAACTTTTTATCCAACAGAACAGTTTGAACCTGAGATTGGCAAGGACTGTGGGTCCTTGTGAGTACAGAGTACATAGTACGAATTTACCTCTTCTTAGACCTTTGTATAGAGTGAGCAAAGATACTAGAATGAAGAGTTTGTGTAATAAGGAAATTCGTAAAGTCCTGTATTTGAGCATTCTGGTTTTGCTTGTTTCAGTAATATTATTCTTAAACTGATGTAATTATGTGAAAAAATTGATGCTGGTCTTTTGTTCAGTAGACTGAACTTGTAAGGGTCCAGATGAGCATTTCCCAACTGATCATCTTTATATCTGTGGAATCAGTAAAGCACCATGAAGTGGTTTGCAAGTTTTATGTCAGACCACATGGAAACAAACAAAATTGGGGGAGGAGGAGTAAAAAAAGAAGAGTCAATATTTACCCTGTTTGTTATAAAAGTTGGCAAAAGAAGATACATAACAAATTGCAGTAGTGGATCCATACATAATCCTTCAGTTCAAATTTGAGAAACACTGGAGTAGATCACCCTTAAAATGCCTTGTAAAAATGATAATTCTGGAAGAGTTTACTGCATGTGTTGACAATACAAAAAAAGTTGTTCTTGTACCTGTGTCTGAATTTTATAGAATGTTAAAATACAGATCAAACTGGATTCTGTTCTACCTTCCCTTCTCAAGAGACACACACAAAAGATTGAAATATGAAAATTAAATATATAGCAGCCTTAGCTGAATTGTGGATCTAATGCTTGTAAGATTTAGGTCATTGGATCCATGACTTGTTCTAAAAGTCATATTTCTGTGTTCTCAGTAAAATAATTTAGTATTTTGTTAATCATAAATTGGTTCTAGAAGTTGATGACAGTACTTCTATAGCTTTCTGTACTGAAAAAGGAAAAAAAAAAGAAACATTTACCTGGCTTTATGAAGCAACAAGAACAACAACAACAATGATACAGAAAATATTGAAGAATCTTGCAAGGAAGACTTCTGCACAGGAAACGTTTGTATACTAAGATGTCAGCTCTCCACTTGATCTGCCTCGAATCTTGAGACAATATTTAAAGTCAATCTTTTAGCATTCTAGAACAAAACATAATATGATCTTATTTGGTCCAATGCTTCTAATTTCCACTCTCCGTAAAGCTATATTTGTAATTTTAAAGGTGAGAGAAGTCATTTAAAATAGACTGAAGGGAGAGGGATATTGTGGGCAAGGGACATGTTAAATCAAGGACTAGTTGTGATATGGACATGATTGAATAAATTCACATTTTAAGTGTTGTAAGTAGATGTATTATGGAACAACTGTTTAAATTTCCAGGCACCATTAAATTGGTGCAAGCTTTTAAGATTTCATGAGCCAAAATTGAGCCATGTAAATAAATGATTCATAATCTTTTTTTTTTTTTCTTTTTGTGCTGTCTTTGCAGCATTATCACTTTCTATTTGCCTCTGTCTTGAATTCAGCTTCTGAACCGTTCTGCAATGAGAAAACTATGATGGAGTTACCCTAAACACAGCAAAAAAAAATCTATCCTTTGAACCACATGCAGAAGGAACAACCAGATTACTTTGAACTGGTGTGCCCCAGGGTTCTGGCTGACAAACTGCCAGTGCTCCCAATCTTTGCTAAGATAATGGAATGTAATAATTAACCATGGAAATCCTAGTCTTGCATGTGCACCTCACATGTTGTCTGTTGCTGATTTATCCCTAGGCACCACTGCTTTCACTAGTACCAACCACAGACCGTATTGCTAGCTAACTGGATTGGTCTGTATATCTTTGTACAGAAGGTCCCCAATAATATGCTAATGCGTATAATTCACAACAGAAGTTTAATCTGGAAAAGAAGGTTGCGTTTGAGTATATTTTCCTCTAAGAATAATTAATCTTGTCAGCATAGGCTACACTTTCTTTTTTCGAAGTCAGATCAAATCTATGGGAAGAACAATTGCATCTAAAAATACAGAAAGCCGATACCTGTTTTGTTGATATAGTATTAAAATTAAAAAATCATGAGAGGGAATGAGTATCATTAAATGATCCTTGGTCAAGGCTCAGTCAAATGCACTCCAACTTTTGTACTATAATTAGAAACTTAGTGGCTGTCCTTGTTCAATGTTTTATTCATAGATAACTAAGGTATGTACTATAAACCAATGATGACTATGTGATTAGAGGATTTTTTTTCTATCTTATCTGTAGTAGTATAATAACTTTATTATCATAATTTTGCCTTTTCTATTTTGTTTCCATGAACTGGGTACCACCCTATGCCACATGCTCTAGGTGTCCCTGCTAGAGCAGGGGCAGTGTCCCCTGCTAGAGGTCAGAAAATACCTCTAGAGATCAGCTCTAGATGATCTCTACAGATATCTTCTGACCTCAACCATTCTGTGATTCTGTGATTCTGTGAACTTTGCAAAGATTATCTTAGCTAATCAATATCTTATCAGTTTATTTTTTGTTTCCTAAATGTTAAAATCTAACAATAAGTATGCTGCTAGTTAATTATTCCTCTTTCTACAGGAATTTATTAATATTTCAAGCTTATAAGTCTTGTATCTGATCTAAAAATGCATATACACAAAAACAAAACGACACAATGGGAGAGCAAAAGCAATTTCAGGTAGCAAGAGTATCCTTTCTGGCCTCCTCTTGTTGTCCCCCATTTTCCCAGTATGATATTGGTCCTTTGTCATCTCCTTGCCTGATATGGAAGCCTTAGATATGCTACAGTGTCTGAAGTATTAGATCCTTGTGTTTAGATACCTGAATAACACAATGGAAGTAATACCTCTTAGCTCTTAGGAGCTGTGTTTATTTAAAATGTTCTTTGTGTTTTGAGTTTACTCCAGATTCAGATGCTCCGTGGACTATAAACATAGTCAGATTGGTGTTGATCTGGAACATAGGACAATCATTACTAACTAACTCATAGTTTTGTCTGCACAGAAAATAAGAACAGATTTGAGGTTATTCTCAACTTTGTTTACATCAGTCATTTCAGTCTAAATCCTTACACTCAAATCTTAATAACTGGGTAGCTCTGCTGAACTTCTAAGAATTATATTAACCTGAAACTTCCATATCTTTCAGCCCTTGCCCTTTTGCAATGTGCTAGTAACTCCCTGTGATCATATCTTGCATACCTGAGTAGATTTTGCTGCTGTTATACTTCTCATTCCAGTTCTCGATTACCTATATACATATACACATATATGTGTATATTATATTATATTTTTCGCACTTCCATGTTATTTTCATTATCTATTAGCAGCAGTAAGTCAGACTGAGACAGTTATTCCACAAACTGAAGACTGCTTTCATCCTGGTTGCCTACACTGAGAGAGGAACAGAGGAACATGCATTATCTGAATTATTTAGATTAGTTTTGACCATCATTGTCTGAAGTGTCATCTAAATCAAGGTTTCACAATGGGCAACGATATCTACTTTGGAATAATACATCTTGTAGTGAAAGTACTGAAGTACTCTAGTGGTTACACTTGGGAGGTCTGTGTTCTAGAGTTACAGCACCAAGAAGAGGAAAAGCTGTAGTAGCCTCCCAGGAAGTCTTTGTTGTTACTAGCCTAATAGCAATTTGCTGCCATCTGTATTGTGAGGTAAGGATGCTTTTTAGCTTACGCAAGAGTCTATTCTTCAGAGCACAAAATTCCTTAGGAAACTAGATAGAGTCCTCTAATAATTTTATTGGTCTTAGGTATCTTCTAGTTGATGATTCTTTAGAATAGGCAAAATCTTAAGCTTTAAGAAATGTTGACCTGAAATCACAATTTACATGTTCTGAAAATGTCCCTCCTGATTAGGATAGTCTTATGAAGGATGAATATTGGACTGTAAGCCCCAGTCCAGAGGTAATTTCTATATTTTTTGTATAAAAGGTCATTGTTATACTAGATATAAAGTGTGTATTTGGTGTGAGAAGAGAAGGAATGAAGTTGTCTGTAGCTGACAGATATAAAAGAAGATGGAGCTAAAGATGTGTTTTAGCTGGTACTGAAGTAGGAGGTAGAGCTAATTGCATGGTTGGCAGAGATGGAAAACGAGAGTGGCTTGGACAGCTATGCAGTCAGTAGAAAAGTGGGAGGTGTGTCCAGCACTGCTTAGGCCAGAGGATGCTGGTTAGGACTTCCTTTTGGATGACGTCTGAGAGGGAAATGTACTCAGCTCCACTGCTTGTGCTTCCAGAAATAGCAGGAACAGCTGACACTGTTCTGCTTCTATCGAGCTTGGTAGCAGTACTGAGCCTGACAATGCTCAGCAGTTCAAAACCTGCATGTAAGAAAGCCTATGTTGTCAGTGCAAGCTGGGGCCGGGGTATCTGGCACTCTAATAAATGGTATTATTGATCTTATATAAAGTTTGGACTGTCTTCTAATGTGGGGAAACTGTCTCCTCCCCTCTAGATATTCCCCTTCCACTTCATATGGAAGTCTCAAAGTACTGTTTTAGTAGGCAAGCTAGGATTAAGGTCACTTATTAAAATAAATGGTTCCAGGTAAATGCAGCCATTTTCCATAACCCTCCAGTGAGGTGTCAGCCATGCTTCCAGGGTGACAGCTGACCAGAATGTCCTCAGTTGTATGCTGTTCTCATACAAATTTTGTTCACCTAAATAAAAAATGGATTTGATCATTGGATGGAATGATGACAATATACTTTAAAAATAGTTCCTTTAATTGCTGCTGCTCTTACAGCTGTTCCATTACTTGGACTTGGACTAATCACCTAGATCATCATATTCCTCTTTTTGAAGCATTAGCAAAGAAAATTCCAAAAGACAAAGAGAAAAACTAATTCTGAGTCTTTACAATATATTGAAATCCTTGAGGACTCAGACTTCTCCATGTTCACTGTTTTAGAAGTTATCCAGTTCTGCGTATTTTACAGTATTTATTTGTGGTAGCTGCTCTTTGACATCATCATTAGCTAATCTTGGAAAAGAAAATATTTCACCTTATTATTATGTCAATATAATATAATATAATATAATATAATATAATA
>JAUBOD010000001.1:12912881-12933458 GCA_032353885.1 Nothura maculosa
TAATATAATATAATATAATATAATATAATATAATATAATATAATATATTTTGTATCATATATTATTATATGATACAAATACATACCAAACACCTCTGCCTTTTCTTGCATAACTAGCAATTTTGCAACCTACTTCTTCCAGCATAATGGATATTCTTGCCATCTCTGCAGCAGCAGCAGACACAAGAACTAGGATTTCTTTATTCATGATTTTTATTAAAAACCTCTTATTGTCTTTAAACCATGGAATATTTCTTCTTATACTTTTAATTTCCCTTGCTACCTGATCTTTTTAACTTCTGTTTTACACTCCCCAATTCCATATTTAATTAATATTCTTTGACATCTATCTGCAGGGAAATCGTGTATATCTATATTATTAATACTTTTTAAAAAAGTGAAAAAATAAATACATTTGTACATTTTGAAAATATATGCAATATATGGGCTTAAGGCAGTGGTTTTGTAGCATAAATCCTCATCATCATGAAGTGTTTCTATACTGGAGAATGAGTCAATGTTGTATAGTTTACCATACCATTGTTTGTCATGCCATCTTTTAGAAGATTAAATTCCTGATGCAATAAAAAAGTAGTTCTTGTAGTTCCTGATGTGAATATTGAAGTCTATTTTTAGGTGTATTTAAAATACCTGTCTGAGAATATTCCTAGAATTGAGACACAGGATTAACTGATGTTAATTCTTTCAGTTCTATGCTTTGCCTCTGAGAGGGCTACTTGAGGCTAAAATGTCTGATTCACTTGTTGATGCATCTGCCTCAATTTCTTGGTGATTTCATTAAGGTAAAAAAAATTCATGATATCATTTTAGCTGAAAAACTTCATAAATTGAAATAATTCCAGTGGAAACTCTTATCTTGCAGCCTAGTTTCTTTAATTTATGTTAATTTAAAAACAGTCAAGATATAAAGTTTTAGGCTATCTCCTTCATATCAGTTCTGCAAGCCTCTAATCAAATGACCTGCTGCCTTTTGATGTCACATTAGTGGAAACATTTGTATGTGTTCCCACAGAACTTAGCAAAGATTTCGGGCCCTTCCTAGTTTCTTATGTCCTGGATTTTCTCCACTGAATTCAAAAGGTTTTGTGTTGCCATGAGGGAGATTTTAAACAGGCCATTTCAGACATATCTATGCAATTGTGGTCTCGATGCAATGATTGCTTTATATGATTCTCATTACCTAATCCATTTTGCTGGAGCAAATGGACCTTTATTCTTCCTTGTTCTTCCTGAAGACAAGAAATAAGGCCTTACCTGCTTAGAGATTCATACTTTAACAAGTATGAATGATGTTTCACTGAATGATTTCAGTGAACTTTATTATACTTAGCTTCATTTTTCATTAATTCCTCAAATTACAGTTTGCTCATATACTTTTTTTTTCTATGTGGTTTCATTGATATCTATTTTGCTAAGCTTTACATTTTGAATGGAAATAATAATCAGTGAAAGGATTATATAAAGACCAAATGGATTTTCATTGCCTCTTCTGATTCCAAGATTACACATTACAAATATCAGTATGTCATAACACATTGAGATATACTGCATAATGTCATATGAACTGGTATGATGTGTTGTAAGAGGGTAATAAGAAATTACAGCATTCATTAGAAGGGAATGGAAAAGCTTTTCTCTTAGAGTTGTTGTCACAGTATTGAGTCTGTTCTTAAAATCAAACTTCTAGATACCACAATAATGTTAGTAACAATGAATGCTATCCTGGATCCAAGAACAGAAGAGCTTTCTTTTCTTACAAAAGAAGGTAGAATTCTCATCTTGCACGCAGTATCTGATCCACTTGTATATGGAACTGCATTTATTTACTACTTAGTAGGCAGAAACAGGAGGCAAAATGTTGCTTATGACTTCCTTCTTACAGAAACAAGATGACAAATGTTTGTCTTGTGGCAGAGTTGCTTTCTTTCAAATTTTCTTTCTTTGTTCTAAAACTAAGCTACTTTGTTAAAGCTATAATCTTGTTTTTTTTTTTTTTTTTTTTTTGTATGAAAGAAGAAAGACAAAGGAATAGTAGTATGTTGGACTTTCCAAAACCTTGGAATTTTCCTGTCTATTGCTGGAAGCTTACCCACTGTAAGTTTATTACCCACACAGCTTATTGCTCTGAGTTTACCCACTGGCACCATATTATGAAAACAGGGTTTGGGGGAGTTTCCGTAGAAGTATGCTACACAATGATTGTGGTTTGAAAACAGAGTAATATGAAGATTTCTAGGATTTTGGCCATGCTGTCCAAGTGCACCCCATGATATCTAGATTGTGTATGGATTTGCCATAAAGCTTCTGTGTCCTGGTAAATCAGGGAGAATCCTTTGAAGTTAGATGCTGAGGTAATCAGAAGAGTTGGCGTTGGTAGTATCACTGCTGCAGGACATAGAGACCTGAAGTGCTGAGGTGGATGAAATCTTTTTCTTGATCAATTTTCTCTTAGTATTTCTTAAATCTTAATAACTTAGCACCCTGTTGGCACTATAAAAAAATGTAGACCTTTTCTTGTACATAGGCCATCAATTTTCATTGATGTTTTCCTAGTATCTTTCTGTATGCCTGACTGAGCTCTAATCGAGCACTACTGTGGAAGGATTTGCTCTTCTCTCCCTGTCTAATTCTAGCCCTCATCCCTCAGTTGCATGTTCCCCCGGCTCTCAGCAGAACCATGGATGACTCGTTTTATCCCACTCCTCAATTTACTGCATTTAAAGAAATCAGCAAAGTGTCTATCAAGCACTGATACTGATTAGGTAAGTAAAGTAAAGACAGTGCTGTGAAAGCCAGTAGTGGGATTTATTTTGGCTACTTTTTAGGTGCTGTTTAGTGGCAGCAAGAGATTATTTAAGTTAAAACTGCTGTGGTGCATCCTAGTATGTTGTTTGTGTATTTTTACTTTCACCTCCATGTTAGTACTCATGCTTCTCTAACCCAGCTGGTGATCTCAGAAATACATATTTTTACCCTGTATTTTAATCCATTATTGAGTCATGAGAGCAGCAGTTCCTTTAGCAACTTGCTACCCAACTTCCTACCCATTTTTCTCTCTTATATTCCTTCCTCCAGTGGTTCCAAACATTTTATATCTATCAGATCTTCTCTTTTGAGGAGACATATTCCTCAGTGATTTGGACCACTGCTGATCTGTGGAATATTAGACAATTCTGGAACTAATAAATATGCTTTAGTCTAAAGTCTGTTAAGTTGTTCTCTTTAATGCATTTTTTCAGAAGGTTTTTAAGGACAGAGAAGCAGGACTTCTCTTAGCAACTGGTGGTTGTGTCTAACTAGAAGAATGCAGTCCAAAGACAAAGTTTCTTCATATCCAAGCAAGGATCCATCTTCAGTAAACTGCAAGTCCCTACTAGGTTCCAATCAGCCAGTCAAACAGAATACTATCTTCAGGTGTGGTTAAAAATGTAAAGAAAGTAAGTGAGGTAAAAGACATAATTGCCATCAACTGCCACATTCATGAAATTCAAGCTGAAGGATCAAAAATTGCTGTAGTTCAAGTAGGATGTCTAAAACTTACGTCTTCATAAAAACAGGTACAGCTCATGACAGCATTCAGGACAAATTGCTTATTAACTACTGTTTTTATCCAAACTGAATGCTAAATAACTCACCAGCTCAGCCTTTTTTTTAAAAAAAAAAGTCTGACATAAGATATAATAGATTATCTTTGATAATCCTGGATCTCCTAGGGTAAAAACAGGTTTATGAGCAGAAAAGTAAGGCTGTCAAGGTGACCTGCAACCATTCAGAGCATTATGAGACCTCTGAAAAATACCAAAATGGTTAAATACCTTTGGCTCATTGTTTTTTACAGGCCTAGTGCAGTAACGTCCCTGGCCTTTCCTTCTTTGAGTTCCCTCAGGATTAAACAAAGCACACAAACAGTTGTGATTCAGCTATCCTGGTGATACAGCTGAAGCAGAAGCCATTTCTGATACCATTGCTCTTTCCTCCCAGCCAGAAGAGAGAAGTTTCCAGATACGCTTTTGCCTTCACTTGGAGGTGCCTCCTTGTCTACTCCACCATGTTGCCTTGTATCCTCCACCATCAGCCCAGGGAAGAACCAATACTGCACCCAAGTTTACTTTAGGCCATAGCATCAGGGTACAACATGTGCAAACAACTCAAACATACTTAATCTATGCTCCATAAATAATTGTTGCAGCTGGAGGCACCATACTGTTGCTTCTTAGGGCCATACTCTTGTCTTCTGTTATAGTTTATGCCATCCTGGCACCCAGCTGGATTTTTTCATGAGTACTTTGTACTTTTTCTTGTCAGCTAAGGTATTGTTTAACAGTTTAACAATTTTAAGTCACTTAGCTGATGTTGCCTGAAAAAGATGAAGAAACAACTCACACATCACTAGTGCAGGTGAATTGTTAAAGCACAGAAAAGATCAGGGAAAAACTTTAGCCCTGGCCTTCTAGTAGGACCTTGCATTTTGTAAAGCAAAAAGAGGCTCCACTTGACTGACAGAAGACCGTTTCTGTCCATTACTGCAGCACTCCATTTTGCAGAACTGCACATCTCCAGCAGCAGCATGCAGATTAATAACCAAGAATCACTGCATCTTCAGGTAGCACAGATTATTTATGTTCTTATCTGTAATGTTACAATGTTTTTGATTGATAGCATCCATCACCTCTACCTGTGTTAGGTGAAAGGCTTATTGCCTCTCTTCTGAAGGCTACTGTCTACTTCTGGTACCTAAAAGAAGCTTGTTGAGAATTACTTTTGATATTTTGCCTTTTTTTAAATAAGATAGACTTTCTTTCCTGCTTTCAAGTTAGACATGCTTCCCTTACCAGCACATTGCTGGAGCTGTATTTCCAGTTCCCTAGGTCCTGCTTACCTGTTGGGAGATGGAAGACAGGATTATGCAGGAAGTTTCTGACTCATGGATTGCTGGAGGCTGGGAGAATGTAGAGAGGAAGAAGAGTCTGTGTTTGCCCTCTTCATATGCTCTGCCCTAGGCATCTGCTCGTGGCCATAGTTAGAACTGGATACTGGGCTAACACTTTGTTTTCACCTGATGTGTGCAACTTTTCAGCCTGCAGATGCCTTTCAGTGTTCTGGCCATGTCAAGTCAAGAAAGCAGAGAGCACAAGGCAAGAACTGAGGAAGAGAAGGTATGAAAGGTAGGCAGTAAGCACTATAACAAAACATACAGTTAAAACAGTACCAAATGCTTACACAGGGGATTATGCTATTATATTATCTCAAGATATTACGAGAGAGAGTCAATATTGTCAGGGCCTGGAGTACATCCCCCTCTAATAGTTTAGGGAGCTAAGTTAGGTAGGTTAGCTAGTAGGGTTCAAGGTCATCTCTGTCACCAATAATGTGGAGGGAACTACAAGCGAGGGCCTTTCCCTTGTTCCCAAGAGAAGTGCTTTGAAATGGAGACTTTACTGATGGCCTGTGCAGCACTGCAGCTGTGTAGCAGCTGTGTCTGTGCCCAGGCTCTTAGCAGGCTCTGAGCCAATTGCCCAGACTGGCTTCCCCGCTAGGTCACCTTCCCCTGCAGAGCCACTGACTCGTGCTGCTCTGACCAGTGCATCATCAAATGAAAACACTGAGGAAGTGCAGTGGGGGAATATGGTGAGTCCCCTTTAGAATGACAGGGATTATTGATTCACCATTTGCCCCATTCAAAATGCCTTGGTCATCAAATTGTGGAATTTGGAATTGCAATGTTTATGTGTATGTTTGTGTGTATTTGCGGTTTGGTTGAAACTGGTATTTTCTCATTTGAATCAGACAAAGGTGGAGTCAGGGTGTTTTCTTTCAGGCATTTATTTATCATAGCTTACAGTTTGCTTTGTTGTTCAAATAGCATGTGACTCCACCCTTTCTCATTATTACTAAGTAAGGATAGAGTGCTGCTTAAGAGACTTTCTAAGGTAACAGTAGTGAAGTATGGTATCAGGTTGCTTTCTAATACTTTTAGGAGCAAGACTTCCAGAGAAAATGGTAATCATTGTTACATATAACAATCTGGGTTTGCAACTGTATTTAAAAATGTTCAGAGCTGACCTCCTGAAACTATTTCACAGAAAAAAGCAGACATCCAGTACAACCGTACCTTCAGCTTGCATGCACACAGGCTACCAAAAGTGGCTGCTTATGTTGGAGGAAAATATTGCTTTATGCTAAGGGTGTCACACATCACACTGAGTGTCTCCAATGCAAATGCCGAGCTCCAGGAAGTAAGATGTTTCCTTCTATACTACTGCATCCCACTGCAGGGTGATGCACCTCAGTACTGTCTTCAGTGTAGAACAGTAGCTGCAGCGAAAGCTTAGTTCTTGAAAATTATGAGTGAAAAGGAAAATTGACCTTGTTAGGCTACTTTGGGGTCATTACCCCATATAAATTTGTTTTGCCTGGCCCTTGTAGCAATTCTAGTAGATTCTCAGAAATCCTAAAGTAGGGAATAAAGGAAGTGGGATAAATCATCACTCTGCTGGTAAATACCATTTATTTACTTCAGGCTACTACATTTCATTAATGAATGACAGGGCCTTTTTTTCTTTTTTTTTTGGGGCGGGGGGAGGAGAGACTTTTAACAATTACTTCACTAGTTAGATTTCATGCATGAGGTCAAGGAAAAAAGATCCCTCAGAATCATTTCATGTATCACTCTCGCAGAGAGCACAATATCCCAAAGCAAAAAGGAGGAATTACACAGTGGAGAGGATTTGTCAGAGGTCAGGGAGGAACATTTCTTTTATATTACTAATAATAAGGGATGGGCATACCTTATGTTGCTCTGAGGTTTTGTGAACCTTTTGAACTGTGCTTTTGGTTTCATAAAGTTTGTGAACTATTCCCTCTTCCACTTTGCCCCTCTCCTGTGATATTTTAAGCATGGAGTTTTCTTGTTGTTGCTTGTTGTTGCTTGTTTTTTCTCTCTTTTTTTTTCTTCTAGTAAAAGAGAATTTCCTTTATTTATGTTGGTTGTTCTATTTGAACAACCTTTCTAGAATTCCATCTAGTTCTCTACATAGTTTTGAATATGAGTAGTTTTGTGTCTGTATCACCTCCACTTTTTCTCAGTATTTGCATATGAGCCTTATTTTCTTATCAATATTAAAACAGAATGTGTGATAGGACCTTCTGGGACAATATCAGAGGCTTATTCTTTCCACAGGTCTATCTGTCTCAAGTTTTAAATTATTGAGGCTTTAATCTAAATAATCTTTTGTGCAGTCCTTTAGTATATTATTTTAAATAGGATACTCATTACATCTGTCCTCTCTGCTCGATTTTCCAGTCTCACCTGGTCTTCAAAAGTGAAGATCTGAACCCAGACCCTGATGACATCATTAAGTCAGGACCTTGCACCAATAAGTCAGGTCCCCAGACTTGATGGTGTTTAAAAAAGTTTCAGATGAGAAAAAAAAACTATTGCTTTTTTCATCTATCCGTGTGAGTGGAAATCCTCAGACTAATTCTCAAGAAGATGGTTTAATATTTATTTCTTCATACTTAAATCTCTATTATACTATGTAACAGTTTCATGTTTAAAAAAGGTTTATTTATTGCTTATACTACTACCACTTTGTAAGAGGAGAAACATTGCACTAGGATGACCTTGAAGGTGAACCTGCAAGGAAATAGTCTATAATTTGGGAACTTTGTTTAGTGAACTGTGGTTTGAATATCTTCATCTTATAAATGAAACAGATTTTTTAATTTTGTTTCTTTACAAGGTAGCATTTTGTTGGATCATTGTTATGTGCTGTATTTTATCTTTAGCAAATATGTTAATGAATTCAAGCTGGCCACTCAAAGAAAAATAAAAGCTATTTTAATAAAGTGTACTAACTGAGATTACTACATGCAGCTTAATTGTTTTGGTACATACTCTAATGTTTCATTTCTAAACAGTTCATCTTTTAATGGAAGAGGAGAAGGAGAAAGGGATTTAGTAATTTGCCAAAAATGAAGACATATTTTCTAATTACTCAGATAAATCATTAGCATCTGCTCTTACGAAGAATCCCCTAAGGCACAAATATACATATAAATTTTAAAAAGGAAGTAAAGTTTTTCTTTAAAATAGAACTTAAAGCAGAAATTGAAGCCAAGTTTGATGAAAGTTTCTTACACTTTAGGCTGACTGTAAGGTACATGCCAAGTGAATGTAGAATGTTGCAAAACTTAAAGCAATAGAGCATACTCTGTATTCTGCCAAAATACAGGAGAATTGACTAAAAGCCCTTGGTGCAATTATAATAAATGAAATGTGCAAACTATGCTGTGTAGAATTTCTGCACTGTTTACTATCATGCAATGAAAGGATTTCTCAATGGAGAAAATGACTTTTACAAGACCTGGAGATTTGTAATAGAAACAAATACCTTTGAAAATACAGTCTGAGAAAAAAAAAAAAGAAAAAGAGCCTCTTTAGTTGAATTCAGTTCTTTATGCAAGAATATCCTTTTCATTTGCATTACTGAAACAAAATTTAATATTAGGGCCACCAGCAGAGATATGATTTACTACAAGTTAAAGGATAGATTGGCAGATTTATATTCCCTAAGCGCTTTCCCACAACAGCTTCTCTGATGACAAGCCAACCTAGCAGGTTTTGGCTTGCAGTTTCAGTGGTTTGCAAACTGTTTCATTTTGAAAGTATGGGAGTTACTCAACACCGGGGGCCAAATTATCATCTGAATTGTGTTAAAGTTAAACTCATGCTTCTCTGGTTACTATTTTCAAACAACTGCTAATTTACATTGCTGTTCAGATTATGAGCTGGTCCAGTTTTCTATACATCATTAAAGGTTGTTGCAGAAAGAAAATGAAATTCATCTGATCTGTGGTAAAGGGATAGAAGAAGTCGACTTCTAGAAGTGTCTGTCTTTTTTTTTCCATTAAGTCTGGGGATAGCCTAGGGCACATATTTTGTACACCTACCGAACTGCCTTGTTAGGATGCATATCTACATACTGACTGCAGGAATGGTCTAGATAACTAACTACTTTATACCAAAATCTTAACCTTTATACAGGTAGAGCTAGGTAAAAGAAACTCTGCCAAAACTGACTGGAAAAAAGAAGATTGTGCACTTCACCAATGTATTTGAAAGAGAACAGTCTTTTGCATTAAGTCATTGTCATTATTTTTGCCTAAAAAGGCACTTGGGCTGCTAGATTAATATTAAATATTACTGATGTCTATGAAACATCATCCTGCAAGGAAAAAAATTTGCAGGAAGGTAAAATCTAGTAAAGATACTGCCATCGCTTCATGCTGATTCTTCTTTATCAAGACAAGTTATTAAATTGTACCATGGAAATTATTTTAATATGTACCTAAGAAAAAGAAAGTAGTTTTCCTAAAGGTGATTGTGTTTGATTTTTTTTTGTCCTTCACTGTTTTGATAATAATTATAAATGTTAAGTTGCTTTAAAGAAATTTTGAACTCTTGCATATAGCCATCTTATCCATACTCAGGAAGGTAGAATTAAAATTCAAACAGGTTAAAGCAAAACTTACTGGGATATATTGAGAAGAAAGACTGCAAGAATGTGTTGAACTTGGGCAACCTGAAGAAAGTCTGAGAGAGATTAGAACAGCTCTTAGGAGTATCAATGGATTGATTATCAGTAGATGAAGAAGGGAAAAGACTGCTTAAAGACAATAACAGCCCAAGGCATAAGTTGGTCATAAATCAATTTAGGTTGGTCATAAATCAATTGAACAGGGAAATAATGCTCTGGGGCAGTCTTCTGGGAGAGCAAAAAATGACTCATGTAAAATGACCATGATCATTTCAAGAAATATATAATGTGTGATAACAAAATTCCGTATTGGTGACTCAAGACTGGTCTTTTGATAAGAGTTTTGAAGGCCATCAAACACAGAACACTCAGTTAATATATATCTATATATAATTTTACTTCATGATAAAAAGCTTGAAACTATTGGAAGTGTTGACAATCTTAGAATTCTGTTAGTGAAAGAATGTTCTGTGGTTTGATGCAGAAAAATTGTAATATTAAGGCCTTGTCTATAGTGCAATTTATTTGTTACCTATTTTTGGCACCTGTTCAGCTGTAGGAGTAATAATGGTTACATAAATGACAGTGTACATAAAGCACAATTATTCACTGCTACTCTGCCCTCTAGCTCATAAGTTATTCCTATTTATGTTCTGGTATTTAAAAATACTTTTTGAACACTCGAGATACATCATTGCTAAGGCATTGTTTTGGAGCTGTACTTGAATTTGAACTAGCTTTGTAAAAATAATTTGAAATCTAATTGGAAAATAAGCTATAGTTTAGAGTAATGATATAATATCTGAACTAATGCAAAATTCCTTACCCTCTTACTATGCAAAGAGGTTCATGCAGTTGTTTAAAAAATCTCGCTCACTCTCTTGCTCACTCTCTCTTTCACACAGATACACTCTCAAGCTATCGCAAATATCCTATCACAAACCATTATCAGTTAAGATTAGAGTGTGATTTAAACCTACAGATGCAAGGACATTTTGATAATACAGTCTGTCCTTAATTCACCCTGTGGTTAATAAATGGTTTGATCCAAAGCATATTCAGGTTTTGGAATAAATCAACATAGTGAACAGAGGTCCTTGACAGAGGTCCTATATCTGTTTCCCTACTTTTGTATCACACATATTAAGTACTTTGAAGACAAAACACAATAGCTACATTTAGTAGGACCACTAGAATCCTTGTGTCAGAGCCTGTCGCTAGAGTTAGCAAAATTCCAGCAAATCTCTCTGTAGCAAAATTGAGTTTTCTTTCCCATGCTCCATGTTGGTAAATAGTGGCTAGTGAAATTTTATCCCTGAGCATATTGAAGTATTATTTTAAAAATAATATTCATAGTTACCAGGGCTAGTTTACTGCTTTAATCAGACTCTCAGTTGTGTACTAGTCATCCTCTCTATATTGATACCATTGTCATACCGAGTAGATGTCCTCTATTGAATCTTGTTGTAATGGTTTAAATTGTTTTCTAGAGATTTGTCTCTGCCAAAGATTATTGACCTGCTGAAAGAAATCAACAGAAGCAAATGTCTGTTCAAAGATGCTACTATCCTGCATCATTGGTCAAGTCATTGGTCAGTTTGTTACTGGAGATTTAAGGTAAGAAATTTGATTGTTTCTTAGAGATGGCTTTTATTAAGTGGCTTTCAGTCAGTTTGTAGCCTTTAGCACAGACAAAAGACCTCTTTCTTCAATTTCCTCGAGAAAGGTAAGCTTTTTCTGAAGAAAGACGTGGAAAAGAAAGTTTGGAGACTGATGTCTAAAATTGCTAAAGCAAGATGTGCTATAAACTATCTGTTTCAAGCGTAGGAGGAAAACCAGAGAAGATTTTGACTTCTTTAATTATTTTATTAGTCTGTTAATCTGTGGTAAATTTAGCAGTCTATGAATGTTGGATATTTACAGGTAAAAGTGCTCTCAAGGACGGATTTTCAAGATGTGTATAAATATCTGAGAAAACTTACATCTTAAATTTTTGATAGTTCATCAAAGGCGAAGTAATTATAAAAAACTTTTATTTCATCCACTAACAACTAAACAACAGAATCAACAATTTCATTACTATTGTTAAGTTAGAGGTTAGGTATAAGTTATTCAGTTTGGAATTATCCAACAAGACTAGAGACTCAGGAGTTAGACCAGCCTCCTGCTCAAAGCAAGGCCAACTCAATGTTAGACTAGATTACCAAGGGTGCTTCGGCCCTATTTGGCCCATCCTGTTTATCTAATCAAGAAATTATCCCTGAGAACCTCCAGAAATCTCCTACCCTGTTTCTGTTCCACTCTACAGCCATTGCAGCAAGCTTCAGAGAGGTTAACATCCATGAGCACATGGCTTTGATACAAATGCCATCAGGTTGTTTACAAAAGACATCATCCACTTCTCAGCTGGTGGACTACAGCACACACAGCAGGTGGCCTACAACACACTCCCACCACAATCCACGTATATCTCTACAAATCAGTGACCTTGCCAATAGGTAAAAATCGTCAGAAATATCAAATTAATTGCACAACCATCCAGATATGACCTGACCCAGTAACTTTCTCAAGAATGACTTTGACATAACTGACATAACAGCTGAAATGGAAGTATGGAGTTGTTCATGAAATATAACCCGTGGTGTTCTATGATCCAATCTTCTTCAAAACTTTGTCATCTTCAGTGCATATTTCTTAAATATAAGATGAAAATTCATTTTTTTCTGACCCACATGGTGTATTCCATGGTAGCATCTGTAGGAATTAAGCAGAGGTGTAGGAATTAGTACTACTGCAAGGTTTCACCAAACTTATCTTCAGCTGCTGAAAAATTATTGCTACTAATTTTTGAATGATGCTCTACTCTCTTGTGTATCAGTCAAGAAGGAAGTCATGTAGGAACGGAACTTCTATTAGTGGATTTATGGCTGCTACAACCTTCACCAGGGACTGAGCTGTCTGTATTTCTAGACTTGTGAAATTCATTAAAGACATGTAGAAGCAATTTATTTTAGCTCTTGACTGATCTGGTAAATTCAGTTAGGACAGAAGGTGTAACTGTAGCCTCACTTGTTACTCTGTTATTGTTTATCATTATTTTTCCTGTATCACAGCTTCTCCTTCAGTTAATCTGTTCTCTACTCTGAACAAGTCAGTTCTAGACACAACAGAATAGGTGAGGAGGTGGTATTAAGAGATGGAACTCAAAGGAGCAGACATGAACTACAGCACTATTTGAAACATTTACCACTGAATTCTTCTCTGGAGTTTATGCCTTACACCTGTGTTTCTTGTGTGAGTTTTAATATTATTTGTGCAACTAAAAAACTGGGCTGACTCTTTAAAGAGAAATTGAATAGAAAATTTAAAGGTCTGTACTGATTGGTCAAGAGAGCAATAAAAGTTTATACAGCTGTATACTGGAAGGGTATTCAATGATATGTTCATTCTCCAAGATTAAACACTGCCTGGAAACAGAATGATCAAGAGCTTGGTGTTATTTCCATCAACTGTGAGAGGTTTCTACAGGCTCATGATGACCATCATTCTGAACAAGTTGGGGAGGATTTTCTTGTTAGCCCTGAAGTTAAATGTTTGCCATTTAATCAACATTTTTCATATAATATAACAAGATGGCTTAAAGCAAACAAAAGCACTTCTGGTAAATTCAGAGCTTGAACAGAGCTTAAATAAGAATGTTATTTTTCAGCAACAACCCTGGAACTTTGTCAGGGTGCCCTGCTGGAAAGTACATGAAGTTCATGTGATTTACAATAAGATCTTAGCAATAATATTTCTATGACTTGACAAATTGCTGCATATTTATTCTGCTTAAAAAATATACCCTTTGACAATGTTCTGTTGGAAATGTCTCAGCAAGAAGCAGAAAAATGGCATAAAGAATTTCAAATCAAATCAAAGCAGAGTAACTTTTCAACCTCAAAAGTAAAGAGATAAATTGTAGTTGTTATTAAATCCTTTGTGAGTCGCACATGATAACAATTTCAACAGGGACTAAGGGAACTTCTTCTGATTAACCGTTATAAACTCATTGTTGAGACTAAAATGGAAAGCTGGATCTCCTGACCTCCAAGTTACTATCCTCTCCATGACATCTCAGATCATCCATTTATCATGTTTGTTCTCAAAAACCATTCTTTCAGACCATTCTTTCAGCTTTGCAAGGCAGTAGCTTGTTAATAGATGCTTCTGAGCAATGTTAATATGCGTTGTAACTTGCCTATCAGCAACTAAGGAAAATATAAGGGTAAGCTGTTGCAGACATTAGTACCAACATAGTCAGTCTGTGATAAAATATCAAGAACACAACGACTTGAGAGTGCTTAAAAAGAATGAAAATGACCTACTCAAAGATTTATCTGAGGCCCTCAGGGTAGTAATCTGCCACTTGCCTATTTTAGCCAAACTATCCATATGTCCCTGAACTTGGTGATAATTCTCTTGGATACACTAATAGTCATTGTTGAAGTCAGAAATTATCAATATACCCAATATGGCCACTTAGAACAACAGTACCTTTTTCTTCCTTTTTTTTTTTTTTTTTCCCCAAAAAAAAGATGGATTTTAAAGGCAATTCCTGAGTATATTTTTTTTTTGTGGGTTGTAGTTTTTTTTTTCTCCTCTACTTCTAATTCCTGGGTTGTAGATTTTTTTTTCTCCTCTACTTCAGGAGAGAATTAAATGTTTCTTCTCAGATACTTATTGCTTCATTTTTGAGTTGGTTTGGCTATCTTAGATCATCCATCACTTTTCTAAACAGCCTCATATATTTATTTCACTTACATTCTTATATAAGTGAACACTTATATTTAATAAGTTATATTTATCTTGATTAGTCCAGAGGCAGAAGCGAGAAAAGTTGCATCCTCTTCACAGTGTGTGGTATAATCTCACTTCCTGCTATTTCCAGAGCAGAGATAATGCTCCCATGGAGTATTCTTTGTAACACTAAGGGAATACAAGTTAAGACAATAAGATAGAGTTCACCTTGTAATTATCCAATTATCCTCTGCTACAATATGAATGAGGTGCTTTCCAATATATAACTAATATAAAGTGTGCAAAATTTGAAGATATGAGTTATGCTACTGTTTTTCCTGACTATGAAAGTTTCATGTAATTACCTTGGTAGTAATTCCTGGCCATGCAATAATTCTTGGGTGGTATGCTTGCTGTATTTCCCATATTCAATTCTGTCTGAGTTAGGTAGAAATTTTATAAGAGGAATAAAATGCCTCTATGGAAATACTTATGGAAGTATGGGTTTAGTAGGACCGGGAAACTACGTCACATTGGCTCATGTGATGGCATTTCCTCGTTTAGTATTTCTGGGCAGAAGAAAGGTATTCAGCTTTCAGCTTCACTTCATGGAGACTCAGAGCAGCCACTAGCAAGTAGTATTAGTAGTACTAGTAGTAGTATAAGTAGTTGTTGTTTAGAAATTATTTCCATGACTATCACAGAGATAAATGTGTTACATCAGTTGACTCTTTCTTTTATCTCCCAGAGTTTATTGCTGTAGGCAGAGCACCCTGTCCCTATGCCTAGTCTGTTATCACTCCAAAATTAACTCATCCTCTCTAGTCATGAATCTCTGAACTGTGTACCACCGAGTGATAGATTTAGCCCTCATTCCTTCCAGGAGGTACCAGTAGATTTTTTTGGATGTGCCTGGACATGAAGTCTACAGAGAATATGCTTCAGCTTTCTCTGGATACCTGACCCTCTGCATATCCAGAACTAGAACACTGGAGAACACCATATCTCCTTACTGGCTCAACTAGCTGGGTTTCTTTCTCAGGAAAGCCAAGACATGGGATTGAGGAGGCTGATTTATTGCAGAGCCAGCTCCATTGTGATTCAAACTGCAAAAGCATGAATGGTCAAGGACTTCTCTCCATCCATTAGCTTAGGCACAACTTCTGATATCTGATGACATGGATTCTCCAGCTATTTCATATTCAAATTTTCCAGGGGATAGTATTTTTAAATAACTTTACAAGTTTTACTCTTCCTTCTTCTCTCTTTTCTTTCCCTCTTCTGTTATTTTAAATTCGTATTTTTTCTTAGCTTCTATGTGTCCACAGTCACTTGATTTTTCCAAGGGAGCTTTAGGAACATCTTCTGGAACATCTGTAGGAACGTTAGGCTTCATGCATATATGCTTGCTGATTGCTTCTGCCTTGATTCTTGTTTTGAGAGGAAGCAATTTTGGTTATATGGAAAAAGAAATTAGTAGAGAATTTTAATTTCCGTTCTGGCATCCCCTCCTTCACTCTGTCATCTTCCCAGACATAATTTTTTTTTTTAAAAAAACTTTTTAATTTTGTATATAAGGCATATACATCTCCATTTATTTCATGAGGAAATCTCTCATGTTAATATTGCCAATGAGGAAGATTGAATTAATGTTGAATTAATGTTATTTATTTTTCCAGTGGGAACAAAGCAGAGATAAAAGTCACCTTGAGGAGAATTCTTGGAAAAAGCCAGTATCAGATATGGACATAGGGAAAATAATAGCAACACAGTGTTTTGAATTGTGCTAATTGTGCACCATCACTCAAAGGGTGCTCAGATTTATGCAATGGGACATGTTCCTTTATATGATGTTTAGATACAGAACACATCCTCATGTGCAACCTGCAATTAACTTTCTCTCTTCTACAAAAGGACCAGAAAGAATTGCAATTGTTATGCATAAAGGATTACGGGAAGTGCTCGAGCACTCAAAGGGCTCCTCTTTCAAAGACAGTAGACATGAGATTTATAGCAAAGTCTTTCCTATTTAAATAAAAATAGAAAATAAAGCAGATATAACTAAAAATAGTTATATTTTGGTGTTCTCTTCTGATAATTTACTTAAGCTTATGCAGCTAATGTTGGAGTTCTATGGCTTTTCTCCATGTATCATACTTCAACAACAATACGCAATTTTATCAGAAACAGGCTCTCAGAGCATGTGGCAGTCACTACTAATTGCACTGGAGTGTAAATAGTTATGACTAAGGAAGCTCAGGTATCACAACCTGTAGAGTTATAGCATTACGGAGTTCTTGCTGGTGCTAATTTACCCTTCTGAAATGGCAAATTGGCAGCTGGGTAAATACGTTTCAGAAATACTCATGTTTTCTTTGACTAGATAGCCTTCAGTAATCCAAATATGTCATTTAAAACTCAATAGGTATTTCTACAGTCTTTGCAGTCTGCAGGGTATCATCACATGTTTCTGTCCAAGTTCAAAATGAAGCATCAATGTTATCATCATGTAAAGTGTCAACTGTGCAAAGAGTAAACTCCTACATGTATCTATGTAGGGTTTCCACCTAATTTATATATATAATCTCTCTATATATATATATATTTATACCTTATCACTGGAAACTCATACCAAATTAACAGTTTACTTACAGTTTCTAAGGACTTCCCTGATATGATTCAACTGATGTCACTTTTGTGTAATGCAGAAGTTTCATATTCAATAACCTCTGATATTGACAAAAAGAAACTCCATTGATGGTAAAACAAAATTGAAAATGATTTTTTTTTCAAGTTGTTTTTCAGGGCAGAAAGATAAGAATCTGTGTAAATATTATAAGAAAAATAAGTGTATTAATGACACAAACTCTTTATTTTTTTCCCAAGATTTGTTACTTGCAATAACATATAACATATTACTGATGTTACATTAGTCATTAGTTCAGTTTCTCTGTTTAGATAAATCCCAAGAGATTAGAGTAAAATCCCAGTGCTGTCCATTAAACAGCAGGAAACATATAGTTACAGAATTGCAGATATATTTTAATAAGTTTATTTTTAAAGGCATTGAAAATAAAATGATTCTATTGGATATACTACCATTTTTTTCCCACACATGCACTTTTACTTTGCTTAAAGTGCCTATATAATAAAATCTTTCTATTATAAGTTCCTGAGTTTTGTGAACAAAGTTGACAGTGTCAGGCAAATTATAATGACTAAGTAGCTTCCATCCATCCTGATTTATTTCTGAAACATAAGAAAAACATCTCAGATGCATACTACATTGTTTCAAGAACATACATATACATTTAAGTCACTTAAATTCTACACTTTAGTGATGTAATTGTGAAAAATGTTCTTTTTACATTCCTAATTATGGAGCAGAACAGATGGCAAAGACTTAGTTCAAAGTAATCTGTATCCATTAAAATAAACGATGTTGCCAACCATTCATCAGTGATAGAAGAGTTTACTACTTTCTTGGAATATAATTAAGCACTACTCTGAACTGCAAAAAATGTAATTTTCTCAAAGTTTAATTTTTGTAGACATTTACAGTCAAAATTAGTTAGGAAACTGTTTGAAAGCCTGCATTATCAGGTATAATACATTTAACACACAGTTGTCATTTAGCTGTATGAAGTAGTTTTTATAGAATAGAGCTCTGAACAAGGGCTATGGATGCTATTTATTTTGGCTCTGTTGGAGGTTCACTGTGTGCACCATAGTAAGTCACTGGCAGCTAAACACTCTTGCTTTAAGTAACAGGTTGCAAGAAGAATGTGTACTCTGAGGTACTTCTTCAGAAAAAGGAAAAAAAAAAAAAAAGAAGAAGACCTTGAACAGTCTGATCCTGAGATAATCTTTGGAAGGATCCTTGCTGTAAGTATGGGAAGGGCATAGTTCCCAGTGCTGACATGCTAGCACATTTTGTTAAGTGCTGGGGAGGTAGTGTACTGGACTATGAGCCTTCCAAGTCACAGCTCTGTGTATCATTTTTGGCTATGCTTAGCATTTGCAGCCCATAGGCAAAGCACCTTCATCTTTAAGAAAGAAGTGAGTTCTTCAGGCTACTTGCTGTGTGTGGATGCCAAGCCTTTTCTCCCTGTACATATAAGGAAAAATGTTCCAAAATGTCCAGGACAAAGAAGGAAAAATCTGAAATTTAAATAAGTAAAGAATAGTTTATTGATATTTATAATTGACCGTGATCTCTGAGAACTTATACCAGCAGCTCTATTCATTAGCACCACAACCAAGCGCACACGATCAGCTGGAACACACTCACAGTGAAGCTACTCCTGGACCTAACACCTTCAACACATGTTATAGTGTGCATTCAGACATTGTATATTCAGACAATACAAGCAGTTTTTACTAGAACACACATCGGAAATTATATCTAGATAACATTTCTTTCCAAGCTGGCTGCCCATATGCCTGGCTAGAACCAATGTGGAATATGACGTGTTTATAAGCAGTTACTTGTGTATTTAAAACACAACTTAAACATAAGTAATGTTTTCCATACTATGGTACTTATTTAGACACTCTGTATGTCACTGATTCCCAGAACTTTACATAATTATTGCTTTGTACAATGACTGCCTGAATATTTTCCTGGGTTATGGGATATTTTTGGTCACCCTGTGGTGATATTTGTTTTGCCTTAATAATATGAAGTTACTTTGTCTTTTCAAAGAGATGATTGCAGGAATTATAAATCTTCTGTCTAAGCAGAACTAATTACTGAAATGAATCTAAGCCTCTTCTGCTAATGCAGTGCTAGTGTAAATCCTCCAAGTCTCAATTTTTCATTGCCTAAGAATCAGTGAGAGTTTTGCCATGGATTTCAATGCTTGCAGGATCAGATCTTGAGTAAAAAAATGATAATAATAATCTATGGATTTGGCCCTTAAATTACTGATTAATTATAGACAAGGGGAGTAATGCACATGAGGGAAAGTCAATGTGCTTAATATGACAGCTGGTCATTTACTGAGAGATCTATTCTTAATATGTATGCTTGGAATCCCACAGAAGGCCATGGAAAGCTTTAAAGAATGTTCCCATAGCCTTCAAAGTTGTTCTTAGTATGCAAAAATAAATATGATATAGTACTATGCAATACAATACAAAAGAACATGCTACAAACCTTAGCCCTCATAAATTTCTATTGGGTCCATTTGCTAGTACTGGTGAATTGGTAGGAGTGATTTCTGATTTGTCTCGGTGTATTTATTGGTCCAAACTGGCTTGAGAAATTATGAGAAATTATTTGAAAAATAATTATAAGGGTTTTTCTTTTTTTTTTTTTTTTTGCATTAGGGATCATTTAAGACCATTCAGTTGGCCTACGTCTCCCTAGTCTATGTGTTAATCTTCCACTTTTTCTTGCGACAAATCAAACTCAACTTTCAGACCATCTCTTTCTTCGTATTTGCAGTTACTCTCATCTGGAATGGAAATGCCACTTACCTTGCTTGTGGCTTGTGTGGCTTATTATGATGTTCATCTTCATGCTTTGAGACAGAATTCATAGATATAGATCAGGAAATCTTAGCATTTGAAGGTGAGTCTGATTTCTTGAAATGTTGTTTGTATTGAGATTGCTATCCAACTGACCATAAAACTCATATTGATATTAGTTAGAATAAAATTTGCAGATTCATTAAAAATTCACCATGACACATAACATCTACAAGATGCCACAAGTGAAATTATTTACAGCTGATAATGATTTTAGAGGACTGTTCTGACTAAAAAATGAAAAAACATTGCCCTGCAACAACATAATTCAAACATCAGTGTGAAATCCAACAAAATAAAGAAAACTTTGGATAACTTAGGTCTTTGTTTACATTTAAACTGTGTAATTCAAATTATGACCAAAAAGATGTAAATACTAGGGGATTCACTAGATCAATAAAGGACCATACTGACTTACTGACTTTTTTTATAACTATGAGTAAAGTATTCAAGGACACTACCAGTGAAGAGTTCTATGCTGATATAAGTTAATGACTAGTGAAAAGAGATTTTCAATCAAAAAAAAATTCTTTTTTAAAGATGGCATCTTAAGATATTACTTTTCTTCTGTATTGACTCCCTGAAAATCTTGTTGTGGATTATTTTTTCCTATTATCAATATGATTCACATTCACAGAATCACAGAATCACAGAATCTATAAGGTTGGAAGGGACCTCTAGAGATCATCTGGTCCAACCTTCCTGCT
>JAUBOD010000001.1:12933558-12960483 GCA_032353885.1 Nothura maculosa
TACCTTTTTCCCCTTCATATGCCTGGAGATTCTCTCTAGGATGAGCTGCTCCATCACCTTTCCAGGGACGGAGGTGATAAGTATTATATTCCTATAATAGAATATATTACTTTTGTTATAAACTTGTGCTTATCTTAGTATAATACCTAAAAAAATTTAGACATATTTATGGCAGAATTTTCAATGTTTCTGTGATCATGTACAAGAAATCAAGCACATTGTACCTATGAAAAGCTTATTAACTTATATTAACATTTCAGATAAAAATATTTTAAAATAGCTGTTACATTAACCCTGTAGAAACTTTCTGTAAGAACTAAGCATATATGATATTATTAACGTGTTTAGTGCCCTTTTGGGGAATTAAAATCATTCCTTAATTAAGTTGAGTCAAGCACAATGACCTGTGCCATATATGGAAGATGAGGGCCTCAAAATTCATACGTAGATGTGATTGCAGACATCAGCAAACAAAAACGAACATAGAAAAGAATAAAAAGCTGTTTTCTAGGTGTAAGTAAATTAAACCTCTAAAAAAATGAAAGAAAATCTCTATGTGCAAAGAGAATGAGTATTAATATGACTGATCTCAGTAGCACAAACATTTGATATTTTGTCAATTTAATATCTAACAGAAAAAAGGTAAAGTATGCCCTAAATAATTCAGAAATCACATCACACTTAACAAAAAAAGAATTACAAAACAGCACACAACATCTTTTTTTTTTTTTCTCATACCCTGTTTTACACATAGCTATAGATTTCATTGACTCCTGAGCCTATGTGCTGACTCTGTGTCTGCAAGTAGGGATATTGGCAGGCAGTACCACATCAGCAATCTGACATTACAGACAGACCACTATAAAAATGAATGCCTACTCTTAGGGACAAGCTTATGTCCCTAAGAGCATTCTCCCTTATGAGAATGCTGTAACTTGAAGGACATGTCACTTTCTGATAAAATTTTGTAGTCTTTCAGGACATAGGTTTTAATTCACACTGTTTTAAAGGAAGATTGGATGCAAATTTGTCAACGCATATGAATAATGATTCACATTAACATCTGGTCCAATACAGAGAAGAGCAGTTTTCAGATTAATCTTGCAGGAGAAGGGACGAAGCTATTTATTAGTGTGTATCATATCTAACTAGGAATAAAGAAACCTAAAGATGAGCAGATTCCTGAGAGTTTTTCTGTCTATGTAAACATAAAGACCACACTAAAGTGCTATGAGTGTTCTTAAGCAACCAAGACCTAATCTGCATCTTACTGAATTTAATTGAAAGATATTATTTGCTCTCAGTGGGTTTGAAAACAGTTCCTTGAAATCATTAAGACAAATTTGAATGTTTTATTCCTTTTAGTGTGTGACCAAGCAAGATTTTATACAGTGCTATATTTAACACTGTTATTACAGATTCTACTTATGCAATTAAAAAATGGGCACCACAGGACAAATTCCATGGTGATCTAAGGAGCACTGAAGGACCAAAGAAAAAGTAGAACAGCTATGTGTTCATGCTATCAGATGTTACTGTGAGGTAATAAAGGCAAAGGAACTTTCAAATACCTTAATGAATTTATATTAAAAAAAAAAGCCTTTCATATGCCTCAAGGTAAAAAGAAGGGTCAGGGTTCTCAAGACTACTATTATAGTTTTGACCCACATTATTAACCTTTATCTCCCCCTCCCCAGCATCTAGAGTTGTCTGGCTACATTAATGCCCAAGTGTGGCTTAGATGTACCTCATCTGAGCAACAAACATCTCTGAACTCAGGAACAGATTTGGAACAGTGCTTGGATGAATTATAAATTTATGCTTGTCAATTAGATTTTGACCACAAAATATTTTAAGATTTGAAATAACTCATGTAATAAATAGTCACTCTGTATACATGGGCTAGATTATGCTCATTCTTGCATTGGAATTCAGTCTGGAAACAGATAAGTGCAGTCTGAGAGAGTTCATAGCCTTCTCCTCTATGCATGCACAACAATAAAATATGAGAGTGAGTTATTTAACAAACAAGTTATTTTAAAAAAGTATTCAAAAAAGTTCTTAAAATTTAAATATTAAGTATTTAAGTGTTAAATAAGTATAAGTTTCCAGTGGAATCAGAAAGGCAGATTTAAACTCTTTACAAATGAATCCACCTAGTTACACTGCTCAGCATATATATTCATGGATTCTATGGAAGAATCAGTTCCTTCCACTGTTTTGCTGTAAACCTTTATCTCATTTGTTCCTATCGTGTTTGTAAGTATAGGAAGAATAGTGGATTTCTCTATAGAAATGATTAGTAAACAACAGGGATAAGACATGTCTTTTGTTTATTACTGTCTCATTTATAAATTTTCAAGAGTCTTGTCAGATTTTGTTTTTAATTATATTTCTTGGGAAAATTTTTTACTTGAAGATTAAATTCCACAAGACAGTAAACTGAATGATTGAGCTGAATGAATAAAGAAGCAAATTATATAGTAGGCTGATGACACTCCCAAAAACTTAGGTGAAGAGCTAAAGCAGGAGTGGAATACTAATTAGTAGCTACTCTCTAAACAACAATTATATAAGCTTGTGAAAAATATTACTTTTACATTACATTAAATTATCTTTTTTTTTGCAGTAGAGCAGTAGCTGCTACTTCTACTGATTTTTAATGTTTAATTCTGTGTTAAGAAAAAGGTCTCTTTAATCCATCATAAACCATTATTAAGCATGAAGGAATTAAGTACAGAGTATGTTTAATGCAGTGAGCACCATAGTATCTAAGGAACTCTGAATATTAAACTGTGCTTACACAAGAGTGTTGCTATAAAAGGCAATTTGAGGCAATTTTGGCATTTCCCTCCATGTCAATAGTGTACTGCTTGTTTCTTGTAGACAAGTGTCTGCACGGCAGAAACCACCATAACATCTCGCAGTAACTGACCCCCTTGTTGGCAGTCATAGCGAGTGCTAGAACGGAATGAACATGAGATAATTACCTTGGCTCCACAGAGGTTACGCTTGGGAAATGCTTTTGGGGCAGTGTTTGCAGGAGCTGACTGGACTTTAGTTCATATAAAGATTTCACACAGAAGACTGCCATAGAAGTTATCTTTCTGGTTCCTTTCAAGAATTCTTAAGCAACTTGTTCATTTTTTTTAATGGTGCACTGCTCACAGATATTACAGTGTAGTTCCTGTACTAGGTGCTACTGTGGTTCATAATCAAAGGTTTAACTGCTACAGAGACAGCTGTGACAGACAGCATTCTTGCTTGTGAATAAAATGGCAAATTTATAATGGTGTAAAGAAGTATACAAAATTCAATTTAACATCTTTTGCTCAAAGCTCCTCTGTGCAAATCAAAGCACACATACATTGCGAGAAACATAACTTCACCCAATAGAAGAGATAGGCAAAAGATACGGGTGGGAGGAAGAGGGCAGCATGAAATGCAGCATTCTTTGAATCACCATGGATGTTTATGGGGAAAGCTAAGAAGAAATCCGAGGCCTATTGAATTTTCTTGCTTCCTACAATGGTATCATGTTAGCTCTCTGCATATTCTTTCTTTGGGAATAAATATATCAAACATATTCCATATGTGTCTTTTAATTGTTACTGAATACAGAATAATAATGCTAACAGGTTACAGATCAGATCCAAAGTCCATCAATGCCACTGAATCTCAAGAAATTTTGGATGTAGTCTATGGTAAATTAAAAGACATAGGAATTGCAATTTTGTATCTGACATAACAGGTGATAGGAAGCATATATATATTTTATATTTAGAGCAATAAAGACTATCATTTGTTAGTAGAAAACAAACAAACAAACAAACAAAACCCTCATAATGGAACAACTGTAAACTTCCTAACATCCTAGTCTTGGCAGGAAAGCTTTGAGTTCTTCAAGGTATAAGGCCCTATGGAACTCATGAAGACTGAACTCCTAACCTTACATAAGATGAATTGCCAAGACCCTCAAATGAAAAGTTTGGGAGCAGAGCCCAGAATGTTGAAGGCTCGCATTTTTTCAAGTTGCTTTAATTTTCCAGCTAAATTTTGCCATTTAAGAACTTTCCAAGTTACGACTACGGAGGTAGGTGGGTGAGCTGGCAGAAAGTGGGCAAGAAATCTGAAGAATGAATTGGCATGGGAGAAAAATGTTATATAGGAAGATTTCTCTTCAGCTTTGTTATGATTCCCTACAATAACACAAGGAACTTTGTATTCCATTTTTACAGCAATACATTCCAAGAGGACAGTAGTTTTATGTGTGTGTGTGTGTGTGCAGATTTGTGTGTACACATACAAAGAGACTAGCTATACACCACTTGAATATGTCATGTTTTCAAAGACAACATAAGGGCTCTAGCAGTAAAATACCCCTGAGAAACAGCTTGAAGGGTGAGGTGAATATAATGGGATTGGTCCACATGCTGCTCCACATGAGTGGGTTGATACAGGAATATATTTTTGATGGTTATTTATTAACATGATTTGTATGTTGCTGATCATAGCAAAGATACATATTGACCCTCATTAAGGAGGCAATGACTGTATGAAACTAATTAACAAAGAAATAGAAATGGTCAATGTTGATTTCCTTTTTGATTTGAATGAATAATATATTATTATTGTAATAAATTACATTAATTGGAAAGATCTAGGATTTCTAAGCATATATCTAACTATTTCACTCTGACACAGATAATTGTGTCAAGAAATGGTAATCACTCCTTTTGCCTAAATATGAGAAAATGTAGAGACATGATTTAAAATGCTACAGTTGCAATCAGATCAAAACCCCTCCAATCAGGAATTTGTGATTAATATTTACACCATGTTTCTTCAAGACAGAACCAGTAAAAATATATTTCAGGCAGACTAAACATGTCTGGAATAAATTCTAAAAATAATTTCCCCGAAGATAAATTAATTGTTATTTTATAGTACAGGGTTACAGCTAACAAAGTCTTACCCTCCTCGGAGCCTCTAATGTGGAATTTTTAGATAAGTAAGATTTATTGTAAGACATCAAAGCTCAGAACATGTAAGAGTAAACCTCACCTACAAGGGGCTATATATTTTAGTGTAAATCAAAGGAGCTTATCACAGAAAGTGCGTGTGGGGAAAAGGTGTCATGTTACTTCCAGTTTTGGAGTATTGCTAGGTGTGAGAAACATCTGAGATGTCACAGAGCAAATATTCATACCTGAGGCTGTAAAACATGAGTTTTTATATGCCAGAGGCACTGCTCAGCACCAAAAGGCTGTGACTGGGTGGTCCTGCCCCTCTGCACACACAGGTTCCCTCCCTGCCTTACAGCAAAGCTTAGGAAGAAAGAAGAAATATATGGAGGACCCAAATCCATGTTTGTATGTGGAAATTCCCCTAGTGAGTTGAGCAGCCCTTTTAGCTCCTGTATGCCAGAAGAGATGTGATTACCCTATTTACTTAAAGACTTTATCACTAATTTAATGAATCATTATTTGAGCACTTTGCTCAAACTAAAACTCCAACTTTTCTAAATCATTTTACAGCTGTTAAAACTCTTAAAAGTAAAGCACATTTTCTGGTTATATTCATAATCTTATATCTGGTGTCTGACTGATGTCAGAGAAATGTATTTGTGATTTTCTGTTCAAATCTATCATCTTCTGCAGAGCTATGACAACACTTGCCATAAGATAGTGCACTACTTTTTTTTTCAGTGATTTTGATCCCATCTGGCATGAAAAAGATTTAAAGTTTTTCCTTACTTTAAAACACTTAGGCAATCCTTGTTAGCAGATGTACTGCTCTCTTTTTTATTTTTATTTTTTCATTGAAGTAGAAATACTGGAATAAGGTAGCTTGTATATACTGGAATAAAGTAGCTTGTATGAAGGTTCTTGGATTCCCATTTCCATCTTTTGTTTTGCTCCTCTTCCAGAAATTCTACATTCTCATGCTTATGAGAGTATGAACTTCAGCAATACTTGTAACTGGAAAGTTGCCATCAAATTTTCATTTATTAAATTCACAGCTTCCATTATAAGCACATCCACAGCTGAAGCTGGAGACACAGGCTGTCCTGACAGATCTGAATAAGAATAAATTCTTAGTACAGAAAGTCTGATAAATAAAAAGGACTTTCTCTGGAGGTGTTTATGAATTTGGGAAGTGAGAATCCAGTAGGTTTATCCTTGAGACTGACAGAATGGTTGTGCAGATGAGGGGAGAGGTTGCAAGTGAAGGATAATTAGGAGCAGAGTCCAGAGGAGAGTGTTTGTGTGTGGAAAATCTTCTAATGGCTTGAGGAGTTCTCGAAGCTTCTATGTGTATAGTATCCTTGAAAGATGACTGAGAAAAGGAACTGAAATCTTGCTCTGTTGCTCTTTGAAATTAAAGGAAAGATTGTCGTAGTCTTCAGCGGATTCTGGCTGAGGCCTCAGCAGCAGCAGAAAAAGGCCATGGATGTTGATGCAGAGATTCTACATATTTGCAAAAGAAGTAAGTGTGGCTTGTGGTTTGAATCAGATAGATAGCACTGAAGAGAATGATATTTTTTGTCTGAAAGTTGAGATGTGGGAATTGTGGGCCAGAGGAGAGAAGCTTTGACTACTCAATGTTCTTTCTGCTTCTTAATTGATCACCTTGTGCTTTTAGAGGAGGAGTTTGACTAATAGTGAAAAATGAGCTTTGAGTTTAAAGAAATGCATCTGAATAATGATTTGTTCTAAGATAAATTATATCTTAGATTATAATAATTATTATTACATTCATTTATTAATATATTTATGTTAATCATTTGTATAATATATTCATATATTAAAATATATAATTTATATATTAAAATATATACATTTTAGTATGAGTAGTACATACTACTTATATTTAAAAATATTTTTTTCCAAATGCTTGTTAGAAATACTGAAATAAATCACAAAATTATATCAAAAATCAAAATTGACCTTGTTTTTAAAAATTCCCTATAGTTACTTGATAGATTTTGAAAAAAAAATCTTGCTTACCATCATAAGAAAATCGCAGGGCCCCTGCCCAAATAAACATTTTAATTATCTATATAGACATACAAACATATTGACTGAACAAGGAAAGAACTTGTTGATGCACGGTCTATCACATAATTTTTATAAAGTACTGGTACTTAATAACTTACCATTCATTTTGGAATACAAATTTTGGAATACAAATATTCTTCTATATACAACTGTTACTCATAGAGTTTTTTTCTTATGTATATTGGTATGAGCTATTAATACGAGTGTTTTCATTATTAATGAGATTGTAATGCTGCATCAATATTTTTATCTCTTCTGTATGTAATTGCTATAATTTTCTATTTTCTGAGTTAAATGAAATGACTTTTTTTTAGATTAGTTTTTGATGAGCAAAAGCATCTATTTGGAATTTTATGTATACATATATATATATATATATATGCATATATACATATATGCATATATAAATGTTTTCTTCCCTCCACTTTGTTTAAAACCAAGCAGGATTTTCTTTGTCTCTTTCTTTATATTTGCAAGTTTTTCCATTACTGTTTTTAATTTGTAACATGCAATATTTGTGCAGAGACATTTTGTAATGAAGACAACTGATCTCTGCCAAACATTGTCCTGCTAGCTCAAGCTGAATTGCAAGAAAACATTCCAGACCGTGCCCTTTTGAGTAGCCATGTATTCCAAGCAATGATAAAATAACTTGTTTCTGATTGGTATTGCTTAACTTAGGAAATTTCTCTACTCGTCTTTGTCTAAAAATGGAAGAAACTAAATATGTTTTTCCTCAATAATTTATATACTCCTTTGTAAATAAAATTCAATTATAAAAAGAATATTTCAGTTATCACAAATGATGAACAGTCATTGCAGAGAGAATTAGTAAATTCAAAGTATAAAAGTGACACAATAAGAGCTCTGTTCATCAATTACTTGCCAATCTTGTATTCGTCATTGAAGATACCAGGAATTCCGTCCTGATTGATAAATTTAGTAATATCATAGCATTTACATGATAGAGAGAATCAAAGTCCAAGCTGCATAGACAGCTCTTTTAATACAAGTATTCATCTTTTAGTGGAAGTTAGAGTGACAGGATAGGACTGGGTTTTTTTAATTGTGGTTAGGAAGAATATTTAAAAGCATCAGCAGCAAGTACCTTGACCCTTACAAACAGGATATAAAAGAATATATATAAAAGAATATTTATTTCTAGACTATTATTTTTCTCTGAGATTATTAGAAAATAGTTCTTTTTTCACAGAAAGCTGTTCTACTTGCAGCTTATTTACTATAAAAGATGCCAAAAGAGAAAATTCAGGACTTTTTGTTGTACATTACTAACTCATTTATAGTAGCAGTAGACTGGATTAACCAATATGACATGAGACTTCTCAATAGACTAGCTTCTCTCTCATCTTCTAATGGTGTAGACACAGTGGTCAGTTGAAAGGATCTGCAGGGACAATCTATGACTTTGAAAAGTCACTAATTACAAAGAAAGCAAGAGCAATAGCTAAAGTTGCATGCCTTTGAAATTGCCCCATTATTAGAATTGTCATCACAACTAAATGAAGTATTTTTAACTTTGATCTTCTAGTCTTATTGCTGAAACATTCCTTTTGTGTGGTGCATTACACAGAAATGAGTGGGCAATCATTATATCAACAATTCTTGTGACATTGACCATTAGAATTGAGAAAATAAAGTCAAAAATTTCCATAAGCACAAAAACCTTTTAGTGATTTTTTGGTTATATTTGCTCTCTTTAATACTCATTTTTGAGATGCTTTCAATAATCAAATTATACACACAAAAATGAATGGAAATTAGAATTTTAAAAAAATCATACATTTTATAGAAATTTTATAGATTTTATAGAAATTTTATGTTAAGGTTTTGGAAATACTGCCATGTCAATTCAAACAAAAAACAGACTAGCTGCCTTTAGAATCTGAAAGCAAACAAAACTTAACACTTTTTATCAACCATTTATGTGAAGAACAAGCTTAGAAAGTTATATTTTAGATATTTGCAATCCATCCCTTGAAATAAACAATTTCTGAAGATATTTGAAGATCTTTATATTTGACAGAATCCTCATCGGCTCTTGAATATATACAGCAGCAAAAGGCAACAAATTTCTACAGTGACTTAAGGGTTTCTATTCTAAGCTTTATTCCAGCCGTCTTACATGACATGGGACTTTACACATTTGTTACAATACTCAAAAATTTAAAGAGCTCTGATTTCCTCTGTAGCTTCCTGTTGAAATATAGAAGATCTATAGTGTGCTTTAAACTTTGTGAGACATGAGGCCAATTCAAGTTTCTGAAGAGTCACAGCTAATAGCCAGGAGATGGGAGAGCCTGCAAAGGAGAGCTGGCAGCTCTGGAAGTCAGAAAAGCTCAGAGCAGGCAGCCAGGAGAAATGGTAGTGCAGGACAAGACACACTTACTAGTGCCAGAGGCTAGAGTTATTTCCAATGTGCTTTACGGGATTTTTTATTGCATAAAAACTGTATTGTTCACATTTCCACATTTCCAGCCTACATGAGCACTGTGGCCAAAATCCCACATGCTCTCTTCATTAGTGCAAGAAACTGCTTTATTTCCAAAAGTGAAATATCCTTAAAATTAAAATTGGTAGAGCTCTTCATGCACTCTTACAAAGATGACTTAGCAAGATACTCAGAGAAACTGTTTTTTATACATACTTTGGGGTAAGTACTCTGTTTATGAAATCCTGCAGATACAGATGAGCTGCCTCATTAATGGAGAAGATTGTGACCAACACATAGCATGAGGTTTTTCCTATAAATCTTTCCTAAAAAAGTGCAATCACAAAGTCTGACAGAGTTCTCGGAGGAATGAAAACTTCGGATAAAAATCAGTAGACATATTTCTGAAAACCAAATAATCATTTTTGAGACAATTCTCTGAATTTAGAGGCAAGACTGAAAATATATTTAAACTATTTATGACGTATTTCAGAAGGTATTAGACAGTGCATCCACCAAAAGGGCTTGTTCTATCCTCCTATGCAGCTTCACAATCCTACTGCCATGGGGACCTTCCCTCGTGCCAGTATAAACATTCATGCAGCTGTGCAATGAACAATTTAAAAATGACTATTTTTATTGTGCTGAGTTTTTCTGAGCTGATACCAAATAGTTTTGGCTGTTGCTATACAAATGCTTAGAGCACCACAAGAGATGATAGATGGTGTCACGGACCTGAGTAGGCTGTTGGAGAAGGGTGGGACTGCCCTTTCCAGTCACTGCCCCAGATTTTGCCATCTTAAACAGATCATGGAACTGGACTGTAAGAGATGTTTCCCTCAGGACATTGACATGCTCTGGGATGAGAAAATTCAGCCTGATGGTGCTTAAATGGTCTGGAAGAGTGCACATATCTTCTGCTGTGCTGAGACTAGAGTTGTTAGTCCAAACTTGTATATTGTATTTACTCCAGTTGAATTGTGCCAACTGAAACACATGAAATACTGTCTTTCACTTTTTGACTGATTCAGCTTGTTTACAATAGAAATGAACTGGGCTGCCATGTGCAGCATTTTGATTTTATTTCTCAAGGGAAGAAAGCAAGAATGTGTTTTTATGATTTTACTATAGTAAAATAGTACAAAGTTGGATTAATGTGTGTGCATTCAATTCATATTGTGCTTAGCTTGCAGAATACACATTCAGGTCTGGAAGTAGGTTTGTGTGGTGCCTCAGAATGGTATGCACTCTAATAACAACTTCCAACCTAGAATTTGCATGAATGAGTGTATAGATATCTTAGTCTTGACATCAAAGTCTAATATATGATCATAGTCTTTCAATAAGTAGGATGCTTTTGTACTTATATTATGCACACAGCTGCAAACAAATCTTTACACAGTTCTAATTCTTTTTATTAAATACACTATTTAAAGATGGTATATTAAGAGAAGATATGTATATAGTAGCAGTGAGTTATTCTTTAGATGGTGACCTAGTAATCAGTGTGATGACCTGAAATACCATCATCTTGTTTTCACTCTGCAGATAAAGGCAAATTACTGCTGTCTGCACCTTTCTTTTGCTATTTCTGGTATCACTAGCATAGAAGTGTGTACTTAGTATTTGCAAAATGCAATCTGGCTTTTAGTCAGAATCTAGACATAAATAAATAATGCTACTACTGTACAAATGCCTTTATATTGTCTTTCATGTTAAATACAGTTACAGAAGTATTTTGATTAATTTTCCTAATCCAGTGAACTATATTCTCTTCATGCACTGAATGGTGTATATGCCCAAATACCTCAGAAAACTGCTGGATGTAAAAGGTCCTGCATTCATATATTGGTAGAATAACAGTAACTACTTTTCAGGGGATGCATAGCTTCTTTATGAAACACAGACTTTGCACGCAAGTGGGATTTACCATGACCTGAGCTACAAATAATGCACAGTACAGAAACAAAAACAGTTTCTTGTCCTAAAATAAGACATACTTATGAAAACAAAACCAAATAATGACAGACATAAACATTCATAAATGTATAATAATTCCTGTTTCTTCAGAGAAAATTTACATTTATTGTAAAAATGCTTCTTTATATATTTCTGAAACTTTTCACTTCAGAAGCCTTGATTAATTATTTCTGTTCAAGAATACAATTGTCTCTTCTATTTCTAGAAATCTAGATGTTTTAATAGGAATTAAATAGGAATAAATAATAGGAATTCTATAGGAATAGAACTGAAAAGTTTGCAGATGTAAAAATAACAGCAGTTACTGTCCCTCCTTTGAATCCACCATGGTGTGTAGCAAGAGTGTCTGCAGAATGCTGCGTTACTGGGAGTGGCATAAAAGTGCCAATGATTCAGATTTTAAAATATCTGCACAGCAATGGGCTGATCTTCCACTGTTTCCTTTCCTGATATTAATTCTATGTGTTCTTTTTGTTATTTTTAGCCTGTACACACTAAAAGATATAATGGGTATCCACCCAGTACACTCAGACTGCTGCTTTATCTCTATTACACTGTTAAACAGAGCAGACCTTTCAAACCTTTCTTAGTAAATTACCTCTTAATTTTGCTTCTCTTTTCTGAACACTTACTGCTTTGACAAAATCTTGCTGATAACATGGATGTGAAAACTGACCATGTTTGAGTTTCTCTTTCCACTGCAGCTGCACAGGAAAGAAGTTCTGTCCGTTGTCTGCCTGTGAGATGTGTAAGGACCAGGTAATGTCAGAATGTCATTGCTAGTGGTATATTGCAACTAGGCAATCATTTTACATTGAATGTAAATTACATTTACATTTAATCTTCCCCAATGTTTAAGATCAGAAAAGGGGCACAAGGGAGGCTCCTGTGGAATTTATTTTAAGAATTTTAAGTTATTATTTTAACCAAATGGTTCCTAATCTTTGCTTCTGTTGTTGATGATAATTGGCAATCCACATGACATCCACAATGTGCCCAAGATTTTGAAACGTAGAGGTAGAAATTGGCACTTTTTAAGAGCATGGATTATAGAAGGAAGAGTACAATTAATTAAAAAGTAGAATTAATCTGATGATTCAGACCAAATTTGGTAAAGTGCTGGCTCAGCCTACTTAATTTAGAAGAAGTAGCAAGACCAAGAGCTACTGTACACTTCGACTTGTAAAGCAGAGATACCAACTAGCTATATATCACTGGACATATTCTGATTATGTAAATGACCAGTAGGTTACCTGATGGCTTCTAGAGAGGTTTTTCGCTGGTCTACTGCCACTGTACATATTCTTTTTCGTTTTCACTGCTGTCAAAAAGAATATGACAAAGCTCAGCAAAACCACAGAATAAAAAACATCCTTCATTGTCAATGTAAGGAATAACCATTACAGCTCAAAAACCGAGGAGACTCAAGTAAGTGCTTAGGTTTTTTATATATTGTAAGCAGAACATGTATTTGCCCACTTCAGTTGGCAAATTGAGGTCCCCTGGTAATGTTGTTGCATTTATATCACTTTATGGTGATAGCTGCTGGACAGAGCATTTTTTTTTCCTGACAGGTCCTGTAACAGAAGAAGCAACATATTCTTAATGCACATCTCTGATATACTGCAGTATCTCACGGATCTCTCTCAGTAGAGGTTTAAATGTTCAGCAGCAAAGCCGTTTTCTCAATTCTGAATTCTAATAGAAAACCTCTCCTCCATCACTCCTCCAAATCCTGCAAATCCTAACAAACTTTAAGAGTGAAAATCAGAGACGCTATTTTAATTGGAGAGAAACACAGTAATATTTTTGTTTCATTTATACATTCCTCTTGAGAATAGGTATTTATTTCAGAACTTGAAATTATGTTTTGTTGTATCTCAGTTAAATGGATATTGAATTCCTGGTGATAAAATGTTTTATTAGTCCTCTGACACTAGCGTTTTCTATCACAATTGAAATTTGAATTGTATATAGCATAAACCCTAACTATCATTGTAGATAATTGCAGCGATCTTATGCATTTGTCATAAATCAGATATGCTAGAACACCCTTAGTTGACTTAGCATGGTGCATAGTTGACCTTATTACATTGTTTCTTGAAGTACAATGGCAAACTAATGCTTTCATGTGAGTAAAGCAGATAGTAAAGGTTAAGGAATGAAGATGACTATACCAACAACAAATCTGACTTTCTGCATTGTAAAGTGAAAGCCATTAATGATAATGTATATTATTACAACCAAGATAACGTAAGGCTTGAATCTATGCAACATAATTTATTTATTTCATTTTACTTTTATTTTATTTGTGCACTTAAGAATGGTTACATAATGGAAAATCGGGAGAATGTATTGTTCCCAATCCATTCCTTGCTCAAAAGATCTGATATTTCTTTCCATGATCTGCATTACTTTTTTAAAAAAATAAGCTGAAAAATGATTTGCCTTTTTTTTCTGTGATGAATGTAACTTGATAAAAATACTATGCTCTAAAAATCCTCATGACCTGTATATTAGAAGTCACAGATGTAGAAGAAATCAATGTTTTCTGAACTGGTGAAGAATTATTAATGCTTAACTGCATTCTGAAAAGTAAAGTCATTAGACAGATAAAAGCATAAGAATGAAGGTACAGGCTGAGATTTGTGAAGTGTATTTTATTTATTTATTTACTTACTTATTTTTAAGTAGCTTCTTTGTTCTAGAGATTAGATTCATGATTGGAGGAAGCTACCAATAGGAATCCTACCAATCTTGACTCATACCCTTGCCCTCTTGTGATACATTTGATGGAAGTTTCAGATCATAAAGAGTCTAGCAAGCGATGTCTCCCTTCCACCCATTACCAATGGAGTAGGATGGGCTGCAGGATGGTAAATGGCACTGAAAATCAACTGTAACCAAGTTTTTACATCTGGCATTTTAGAACCTGCCACAACTTGTTACAATTAAAATTGTGTTAGGAAATACTAAGTAGTAATATTTAAAAAGTTTAAGATAAATTGCCTTATTTTAACTGAAATAGATTAGGCAACACTCTCACACACAGCTGTGTTGTCAGACCGAGTATAATGTCCAGAGAGCAGGTGGGAGTTGTAACCTACTTCGCTGGCACAGCTGAAGCCAGGTGATGATTTCTATTGGCAAACAATATGTCGCTTGGCAGCCAGGTGTCCTTAAGTCATTGGTTTGTGATCATTAATACCAAATCCACCCCTACCTGGATCACTTGTCAGCACAGAGTTGGGCCATAAGTGCATAACTACACTTTAAAAGGGCAATGCTGAAGTAGCATAGGCAGATGGTAGTTGCTTGCTAATACGAATCCTGGGCAGGCTGCTTCATAGTTCAGATTTCTTTCAGTAAAGCAACAAGGCTGGCCTATTCTCTGTGGAAACCAGTCCTGTTGTCTGGTAGAGATGTTTGCATAGGCGTTTTCTAGAAGGTGCAGTTTTCTATTTCTGAAGTCAGCAGTTCACATAAACAGCATCTGATCATTTGCAGGCTGCCATTTACATCTTGATACCAAGAAAGTGTTTTCTATTTCTTCATTTTCACCTCTCTGCTAAGTGGCAACAGCTCTCTGAAACTATGCTTGACAATGATTGTACAACTGTTGTGGACAAGTGGGACAAGACTTTTTGCTCTGGTGGCAAGTCTTCTTCATGCTATGACACAGCAAAGGAGCTACATATTAAGATGGAGCTGCAAAAGGCGAGACTAGTAACTTTAGTATAAATTCATTTTTACTAGAAATGGCAGCTATTGATGACTATGCTGATTTCATTCTTGATGTGATACAGGATGTAATCAATATTAGAGTGACAGTCAAAACTGAGAATAGCCACATGATGGTCATTTAATATCATGGCAAATTTTGACTGGCTCTAAGGACAATCAGGGCAGATGTGAAAGCCTGTTTCATGTGCTTTCCCAAATGCATGGGAACAACTGCTTAGTTGTATTTGTACTCATTGTCATCTCACCACAGCCTTTTATGATTGCATAATCCATCATCAAGAAGTGATGCCATACTGCACTAGCTGCTAGAGATTGCTTTCACTGCTGAGACTTTTGATTGCTCAGGCAGACTTTGGGACAAACCTCCACAGTTCTTGAGTAGAATCCACACATTTTGATTGTATGTCCATGTTAGAGGCTTGTCCTTGATTCTGTGTTCTGTATATTCATTCATATAAGAATGACACAGTACTTGACGTTGTTAGGCATATTGCCAAACAGTTATTTTGCATATTGGACCTATTGAATAGAATGCCCCATCCTTCTGGCTGAGACCATTGTGAATTGCAGTGGACAGTTCCATGATAACACAGTTGCCATATACATGGTCTCAAATGTAGCTATGTTAGACTCAGTAATTTTCTCTCATTCCAAACAAGCATATATTCTATATTGGTTTTGGATTTACTGGATACTGAGGCTTGATCTTACATAAATATCAGCAAAACTTGAGGGAAATGTCCAAAGTAGAATTCTTCTGTGCACTCTGTACTCCCTGTTCACTTAGTCTACACTAACCCCTGCATATTTTGTCCAGAAAATTGCAGTGGGTGTATGTGTGGGTATGGGGGAGGGTGCTCAATTGTGCTGCACTCTAGGCTTCAGGATACTTGTTCCTTACTTTACCATATTATGCAAGTAAGGATTGAGTAGAAGCCTGGCATGGAGCCTAACTGCAAGTCATTTAAGACTGTAAAATGTAGAAATAATATAATTTATTTGTGTTATTGGGAAGCTTTTTTTCACTTTAAGTAAGTTGTATTGATTTTTGGCAGAAAGAGGGAGAAGACAACTCACAGATTCACATACCTTCTCTAACCCTATTATTGATACTGAGTAGCCTGATTTCACAGTTTTCAATAGGATCACTGATAAAATAACAGACTACTCTCAGTAAGAATGGAAAAAAATGAACTGATAAAAATATATTGAAAAATAGAGTATTACAATGTGGAAAAAAGATACATATATATTTTAAATAATTCTTTATAGCTAATTTTGTCAGTTGGACCAATAATCTCACATGCCCTTTAATCTAGGTTTTATATGTCTCTGCCTAGGAGTGATTTTTTTCATAAAAGCCATCTATTCATTTGTAATTTTATTTGTTCTTACTATTCAAAAGTAGTCTACCATTCAAATTCAATATTACTTTTTCAGCTTTTTCAGCTTATTTCTTTGCTTGCATAGGTGAAAAAAAAGCATAAAGCCACAAAGTAGCACATCTGCCCTCTCTGTATGTTTAGAAGTTACATTTACTGAGCTGTACTCTGGAAGGAACTATATTAGTAGTTACCAGGAGAGTAGGAGACTACTGTTAGTTGGAACTTGTGAGGGAAGACAATAATAAATCTAAACCAGAGAGATTCTGATGTAGGTTGGGAAAACAGAATTCAGATGGCCTACTGACAGCTCTTGGGGTATAATTCAGTAGAAGAGCTGATGCAGTGTCTAGTATGATTAAAAACAAACAAATAAACCCTAAGAATAGGGAAATTTCACTCTTGTAGTAGTAAACTGTGCCTTTACACTCTGAGCAGCATATCCCAGGAAGGCATAAATAAGGGGTATTTAACTGTCAGCTACCATAATTTAAAGTAATTTCCTAGTTGAACAGTATTAATGGAAGAGGTACTATAGTCATTTGCATTGTTACAATACTAATTTTTAATAACACTAGACAAGGGTGTTTCTGACTGCTGCTTGTTATCAACCAATTTGGCAGAAAAAAAATATCAGATGAGATTTACAAATGGGCTTAGAAGACTGAGGTACACAACTTCTGTTTAACTCGTGCTGATGGTATCAATTCTTACTTAGTCCAAACTGATTCAGTCTTCTCTATAGCCATAGTCTTTCAATGAACTCAGGATAGGCAGATACCCATTGCAAAATTAGAGAAAGAAAACATTAACTTTTCACTTTAAAGTTTATCTTTATTGACTTCTTATATCTATGAAATACAGTTAAAAGCAGTCAGTGGATTATTCAATATGTACTGCAATGCTATTTTTTTCCCCTTTGAAAATGTCTTGTTGTAACTGTTGTCTTAGTTTGGGGGGGGGGGGAGCACCTCTGGCAGTAGTCCTATTGTACTAAATTGTACTAATAGGAAATTGTAGTCTTCTTTGTCACTGGTAAACTTGGTCCTGGTAATTACCTGTAATTAACCTGTAATTACCTGTATCTACTCTACAGTCTGTTTTCCAGCAAAAGTGCTATTATCTATCATCAATGCACAGGTGGAATTGTCCTCTTTGTCTCCATAGCTCTGCTTTGTTATCCAAAAATAATCTTTCCATACATATCTCTTTCCTTCCCTGGGAACCAGAACAAAGTCTCACAGCACATTGTGAGGCTCATCACGCTTGGAACTTAATAAAACAAGGTGGAGGATGGCAGAGGGGATTCCAAAGTCCAGTGCAGAAGTCTCCAGTTTCCTTTTTTTCTCTATTTCTTTGCAGACTGCACTCTATAAATCTTGAAGAAAACAGTAGCTAAAGAGTAAAGTAGGAATCCTGAAAATGGCTGATGGGTGTGACAGTGGTATCACTTGATAGAATAGAAATCTTCCAATAAGAACTCAAATGTCTCTTCTTCTATACCCTTACAGGTTCTAGGGGCATTGTTAGGCCACCTCATGGGGACTGAAACGACTGTATCTACATTCATCTCACAGTATTCTTACTCACATTTTCTGTATTGAAGAGACTAAAATGAACTGAATGTTCTATTGAAAAAATGGCAGAAAACTCTTAGTGAGCACCTTGCCAAACTTAGTGCTATTGCCATGAAAGTGTATACTCATAAAAGCTATACACTGGATGGAGCTAAGAGTTTCATTAATTACTGCCCTTCTGCAATTTGCTGTCTGATAAAAGCAAAGTGATTTTCCAGGCAAACTTGCTGTGATATTCTGAACATGTCACAATTACCCTGCTGCGATCACAGTGAGGAAAAGCATAAAAGAACGAGTGATTATGGTGTAAGAACATTATGGGGTAAAACAAAATGCTGAGTACAAAATAGAATATATATTTTAAGTCCAAGTCATATATACAACATTTGCAGGCACTTATATACTGGGAAAAATTAAGAAGGAAGCTATGGGAAGTAGATTACTCTTGCCGTCTCTTATGACAAGGAAATGGCTTCCTCCTCCATCTTCCATCGAGTCCTTCTGGGAACCCTCCAAGATCAGGGCTACCCAGTGAGGATCTTGTCTGGTTTTCAGTTCTAGGAATAAATATGCATCCAATTTGGAGTATTTTAACAGTATTTTTTCATGGTATGTGATATAAGAATTAAACAATTGCAGATTTTTAACCTACAATACTACCTCATATTCAAAAAATATTTTCAACAGCCCTAGATGTGTTAAATTATATGGGAAAAAAGCATCTTGATGGAAGTATTTTAAATGATTTAATAATCACATATGTCTTGTAGACATGTGGAGAGGTACTGAATTTTCAAGGTCAAAAAAATAAATTTCGTGAATTTCATCAAGTATGATAATGAGCAGAAATTTTATAAGAAAGTTAGTAATTCACTAATTTTCTGTTTTAAAATTTACAACCACTTAATCAAGGAACAGAAACATAAACATAACTCATCTAGTAAGCTCTCAGAGCTCTAATGGAAAAACAGTTACTGTAACAAAATCTTCTTCAGTATAAATCTAGAATCTATTTCGTCTATTTCCCTTTTTTTAAATACTCAATAGCTATAGCAGTATAAATAAGAATGATCCACAGTATGAAGTTCATTAAGTAGTCCATTATAGTAAATGTTAAGAAAGAGTCATGAGTGAGTGATTCCTTATCAGAAGATAGACTGAAGTTGAACTATGAATGAACAGCTTTTACAGAAGGTAAAAACTCTGTATGCAAAGTAAAACTCAAACTATTTAAACTGAAACTATTACTGGCAGGTACTAATTCAAGGTTTCTTAGCTACTCAACAAATGTGGCTAGAACGTAAAAGCTTCTGTCACCTGTAAGTTTGGGCACACTTTAGTGCAAACACACAACAGTATTGGGATAGCACTTGGTTTGTTTAAAGCACAGTGCAAATGTCTAGAAACATATTTGTATCCAGATTGATTAAGTGTGGTTTATGACAGGGTAAGGTTCAAATACTTGGTCTTGGTTGTATAGAAAATTGCCTTGCTTACTTGCAGTATAACCCTAACCTTCTTGTGAATATGGATTATAATGGGAAAATGGATTATAAATTAATCTTTTGTTTCAGAGCAATTAAAGAAAAAAAAGATTGTGCAAGTCTTTAAGAAAGATCTTTTTAATGTGCAAATTTAAGAAAATTACTTCTGTACAGAGTAGTAAATCTAGCAAGGCTTCTGAAAGGGGAGGGAGCAAGTGAAATAGTGCTGGTGTTCAGCTTGTTATTAGAGGCCACATTGCTATCAAAGAGCCCATATTTTTCACAGAATCTCTTAGGCAGAGCTTTATGAAATATGGTTCAACTCTCATTCCAGATTTAAAATTAACACCATGCTGTGTTCCCAGACTTAACAAAAACAAGTTTAATTCCATTTGCCTCTCCTTGGGGAAAAAAATAGTATTATTTATAAAATGGTACCTTCTTCTGTTAAGGACTACCTTCCTTCTCTAAATCTCCAGCCTCTTCCTCTCATAACTCATGGTTTAATAAAGAAACCATGGACACAGCTTTTTTTTTTCTGCCAAGGTGTCATGCAGCTTAATAATAACTGCACTCAAACATAGCAGTTGGGAAAAAAAAAGAAAAGAAAAAAGAAAACAAGGATAAAAGATTACAAAATTATAAATGGGTGATGGGAAGTTGTGTATAAAAATTCTAAAATGGTCATATTCAGAACAGCTCTAGAGAAAACAGATGAGAATTACAAAGAGAGGTTGAATTTAAAGAAGCATTTGGAAGGATTAGCTTTTTCTTCTTGAAGATGTGTGGGTGTGTATTAGGGAAAGGGCATTAACAGTCACATGAGTGTATTAGATAGGATACCCTTCCATGTATGCAGAACAGTCTCTTTGAATTGTAGGGCAGCCAGACTAGGGTATGATTGTTTAAATTTCTCAGATCTTTCTCTGCATAGTAATTTTTTAGAAACACACATCTGAGCTTTTCAACACCGGAAATTGAGCCATGGAGTATCTCTGATTTCATTGGAAGCTGAAAAGTAAATTAAAATGGCTCTGGCTGTGACCTAACTTAACATTGACCAAAGCTGCACATCCTAGCTACTGATAAGCCGTAAGCATAGTGAGGTGAAATTACAAAAACTCCTAAAAAAAATCTTACTTTAAAAAAAAAAAAAGAGAGAGAGAGAGAGAAAAGAAAATGAGATAAATTTTATTCAGCTGCTACAGAAATAACTTCTCAAAAATCATGACAGATGTGTTACCCTGCATCTATACTCAGTGAGTAAATGAGTTACTTGTACAAAACGCAGGAGAGCTGTTGTTATCCTCATAGCTGTACTAACCAAAAATGCTTATTCCCTGGATTTGTAAAGATTATTCACAGAACAACTGATAATGAATCTCAAAAAACAAAACAAAACAAAACAAAACAACTTAATTAATATTGCCTTCTTTGTTATACATTTTTTTTCCTTTATATGTCTTAATTCAACCTGAGATTTCCATACCTGACATTCAGCCAAAGAATGAATCCTGCATTTCAACTGTTTTCATAGTGTTCATATACAAAGTGTTCATGAATATATATGTTCACATAGTGTTCATATATAGTGTTCAATATACAAAGGAAAGTTACATCTGTACTTTAGAAATATGTGCCAGCTGCAGCATAAAATAATAAATTCAGTTACTTGATGGACATTAAACCTAATTCCAATTCATATAATCATATTTCAAATGACTCCAGCAAACTAGAAGTCCTGAATAAATTTACAAGGGCACTTAAAATCAGTGACAGGAGATCCGCATGGATTGCTGACATAAACTGCAAGATGTGCTGCTGTAAATACTTACAGAATATGAAAAAAACAGGGCCCCATCACAGCTTTGAGCACACTCAGAGGCCATAACTGCCAGAGCCCTTGCTGGGATCCCTTCGTCTGCTGGCCCTGATATGGGATGTCGTTCCCAGCCTCTCCCAATGGCTCCCAAGAGGGTAGCTAGCTCTCTTGGACCAACCCCAATCTCAAACTCATCACTCTGACTGCTCAAAGCCTTCCTATGGCTCCTCACAGCCACTTCTCACATTGGTTATGGAAGCCAAGTGGCTTTCTCTCAGTTAGGGAGCACTTTGCTGCTGGTCTTGGGGCTTCCCATGGTTACAAATTCCTGCCGATCCTGGGTGACAGCTGCTGGTGCATCAAAAATAATATTCTTCAGACTTGTATATATCTTTAAGTAAAAATTTACCATTCTTACATCAGGTATATGTAGAAGAATTAATACACTATGTGTTATAATCTCTGCCTAATTCATATAAACTCTATTTATCAATTTACTGAAATAAAGACACAGTATACAAGCATGTAGCAATTTCAGAACATTGACAATTTGTCTAGACTCAAGAGCCATTTATAAATTTTTCATCACTTCCAAACATGAATTACTTTCAGGTGATTCATTTTAGCTGGATATTTTTTTTTTCTTCCCAAGTTATAAAAATATGGTGACAATAGCTGTGATGGATACTTGTCATTATTTTGCAATATGCTGGTGACTCAAATACTAAGCTTGGTGGTATACAAGACGAGTAAGAGCAAAAAATTACTTTGATTCTGTTACTTGCTTTTCCTTTACCATATCCTTGAAAAAAAAACCCATATATATATATATATTTTTTTTTTTGGGGGGGGGGGGCATGTTGCCGCTGCACGGGGAACAGGATTCTTCTACTACTTCTTTGGCCCAGATTTGTACTTGCTTCCTTCTTCTTTCTCTGTGTCTAATACCAGAAGAAATTTGGTCCAGAATAGTCTTTTCAGTTTTGGGATCTCACCATTGTCAATCTAATGTCTACTAGAAGCCTTTCATCATCTGAGAATAGGCCAGGTGGACATTTCAAATGAGACAACCTAAAAACATATCTTATTATCAAAGCCATAGACTAAGTAGGAAATTTTCATGCTTGCTTTTGGAATCCTTTCTGTATCAGTCTCAGTGCAGAATATGTCATCTAATACACTTCCTGAAGAAATCCTATTCTGCTTGTTTTCATACAGACCAAATTGTTTGTGGATTTACTATTTATTAGCAGTTATCTGCAGTTATTGGTTTAAGAAGTCATAGTGTCAAGCTATGTTCTGCTCCTCTGCCATTAGATCCACAGATAAACCAGATGTGTAAACCATGCAAGATTCTATCCTTGCATGGAATATGGCATCAGTATGTTATCAGATATAGAAGTTCAAACTGTTTTGGGAGATTGTTTTCACTGACAGATTGTTTCTATTATTTGTGCATTATTTGTGCAGTTGATAGCATCTATTTAGTGAGCCCTAGTAAGAAATTGAAAGAGTAATATTTGTAACTACTCCAGCTACAGGAATAAAGGGATACTTGCCAAACTGGAGTTTATTTATTTTTTTTTTGGTTCACCTTATAATAGATTTGTGGCTTGACAGACTATACTTCCAAAACACAGAAATTAAAGATCTTCTCTCACCTTGGTCACCTTGTATCAGGGAAAATGCTGCCTATAATGTTCATTGGTGCATATACTACATCATCAGCTTTCAAATGTGTTTATCTGTTTTGTATGACATCTTCAGTACTTTGACCTGGGGACATTAGAAGGTCTTATTTTTAAAGGCAGGAATGAATATTTTTAAGTCAATTTTATAAATTAATATGTATATAAAATGTATACATCTGTAAAAAATAATAGCATAAACCTTCCATTGCTTTTAATGTTCACAAGTAGCACTTCATAAATATTAGCTAACAGATTCCTATCATTTTTGCATAGCAGATAAATATTACCATTTCCACTTAGTAATCAAGAAACAGAACTGAACAGACAAAGAATTTACACCCCCTACCCATGCTGACAATGAAAGAAAACAAGCTTGAAAATGATTTGCCCAAGGCCACCTTGTCATATCTGGGATTACAATCAATACACATCAGATTTCCAATGTGTTCAGACCAGCAACAAAATGGAGGGGATAAAATTTTAAATGAGTATTACAAAAATACAACTAAATCAGCCTTTCAGGCAGATAATATTCTCTGCAGTTATAGCTGTGAATTTCTTACAACCTTCTGATTTTTATACGTGTAAATTAGACTCAGTTAAGTTTGTAGATTAATTTTATGCTTGACTTAAATATCCATATTTTATCTGCAAAGATAATTTAAAAAAGGAATTTACACAGATTTTTTCCATTCAATAAAGACCATGGATTTTTAATGGATGTCTTAATTAGGCATTAGGATTAGAATAGAGAGTGAAAGATATCAACATAAAGTAACACTAAAAGTAGGAATGTAGTTTGATTAATTTTCACATTCACATATTTTCAATACAGTAGAGTTTTAAAAATGCCCTAAACAGATTCTTCAAAGCATCCATCCTCTTAGATTACTTCAAAATACAGAGCGACCACATTTTTTCACATTTTTGGACTTACTGCAGAGTAGTGGAAAATAGTTGTTTAAGAATATATAATAAAACTACTTGATTTATGCAGAATTCTTGGTGAATGCAAAATATTGATCCAAACATATGTGTAGATATGGATGTACAAATGTATACATGTGCACAATTTAAAATATCCTAGTTAATCATTAGTCTTCAGAGTCGATTGGATTCTGGATATTGACTTCAATAGAATCAAGATTTCACAACAAAGCTGGATTTTTTTTTTGAGAATTCATTTGTTACCACTGCTAGAACTATGCTAACTGCCTTGTATTGTGTGTAAGTCCATCTGGGATGCATGTTTAAGAGATTGGCCTTTTGTTGAATCTGTAGGATGAACTAATGGGTATACGCAATCTCCCTTTGAAGTCATGTGTAGCTATAGCTTTTCATCTGCTTAGGCATTGCCCAGTTACTACGAAAGGAAGAATAGGGAACTGAAAAGGGAGAAGGGCTAATTTCCAGACAAAGAAAGCACCTGGTCCTCTCCCATGTGGCTAATGTGGATATTCAGTGTTACCTCAAAACTATAAAGTCTGCAACAAACAGAGCTGGAGGAAAAATTTAATGGAAAGGTTCTTCCATGACTGAACATTCATATTTTAGAAGTTATTTTGTAGGTCTGGGTGGAGAGAGAACAGTACTCCAACCGCAAAAATTTTCAAAGACCAGCATGAAGTTGCAAAAAAGCTGACTTTTCCATACAGGTAGAAAAGAAAACAAACCGTGATTTTGAACACCATTTCACAGAATAAGATTTCAGATCCATTTTCCTTTGAAATATATCTTAGAACAAGATCTCAGCTGGTGTAAATCAGTGTAACTCCATGGAGTCATGCCAATGAGAATAATTGTGCCTTAAAATGATTACAGAAACATCACCTGTGCAAACATAAACGGTTGCACCTAAAAATGCTTATCCCTTGAGAATATGTATTCAGTCCCATGAAGCAGTCTCTAAAAGTTCTGATTCTTAGATATAGCATATCACTGTGAGGGCAAATTTAGTTGTTAATGAAAAGGAAATACCTTTTCATACATAGCACAGATTCAAAAAATCTGTGCAATTACAATGTCTGTGTTTACACATACTGATGCCTGCAACAACATTTGCTATATATTTTCTGCTCTCAGAGAATGACCACCCATATTAGCCTGCTTTTGTCTTTATTTTCTATAACTACAATACCTAATGTTAGGTATTCATATCTATTTGCCTTCATGTGCTTATCTCATATGTCTCTTAAATAACTTGAATGACTTTGGTATGGTTGCACATCTTACATTTACACACATTCTAAGGGGAAAAAAAGGCTCAGTTAAACAGGTAACTTGATGAATTACTAGAGCTGAGCTATTCCTTCAAAGCTATGAAATAAGAAAGAGGCCTATGCATTATTTTTTCTTTCTTGTCAGCTCAGGCAGAGTCAAAAAAAGAATAGGCAATATGTGAAAGCTACTGAGATTTTTATTTGTTAAAAAAATACTTAGGGCTTTGTGGAGAAAAAAGTCATAAAATATTACGATTTGTGGTTCAAGTTTTCTGTTGTTACTCAGACAAAACTGCAATGAAATGAATGCTGCTGCTTAAGAGCTATGAGTTTTGAAAATATAACTAAGTACACAGAAAAATCTAGGCAAACAGAATTAATTTCTAAAGCTGTAAGAATTAAGAAAACCTAGACTGGATAAATCAGAAATTAAGAGAATGTGTGTGTGTAGGGGGAGGGGAATGGAATTCTGTTCTCTGCTAACACTAACAGTGTTAATTTGAGTAAGTGCATGTGGCAATAACAATGGAGCAAGTAACAGAACACCTGGAAAAAAATTAGAGATTAATGAGCTGAAACACACGTGTCCTGGCTTCCAGGAGCAACACCTACAGTCCACAGTATCAAATTGGTAATGACATGAAAGGGTATATAAGGACATACAGGTGGATATCTATGCCATATGGAGTTTGGAAGTGAAATATTTAACTCTTCAGCTAGATCTGGATAAGCCTTGGTGGAAGACAGAGCCTTTTCTACAGTGAGTCATGCAGCCTTATAGTGTTAGCAGTTCCTAAATAAGCCAAATCCAGAAGGTCTTTCTTATGGGCTCAAAAAAGACAAAATTAGTGGAAGGAGAGATAGAAAATTCTTTTCATATGACACAACTTCTTAAAGAATGAATTCTTATCTTATCTTTATAAAGGATATATTTTTTATTATAATGGAAGAACAGTTATAGAATAATTAGTATGTGCAAGGAGCAAAGTTAAACTACTAGTAATTACAATTTTGAAAAAAAAGTTTTAATATTTGACTTTTCAAAGCCACCAATGTGCTTATGATTCAATTTATTATTCTTACTTGAAAAATATAAATATAAATATAGGTAAATCTATATATTTTCTGCCTGAAAAAAAATAACAGGAAGTTTACTGAAATCTGTATTAGTTCCCTAAGACCTTAAACACTGGGACTTTTGCCTGCATAGACCGAATTCAATTACTTATCTCCATTTCAGTGCAAAGAACAATGTGAAAAAAATCCAAGTTTCAATATTCAGTTTGTAATCAATACCAAAATGTATTGAAATGTAAAAAAGGTTCTAATATTATAGAGTTAGATATTTTTCAATCAAAGCCTAAGAGTTTTAAAGTGATTTTAACTACCCTAGACAAGATGGGTCCTACTTTGTGCTAGCTCCTTTTACTTTTTCCTTCCTTCTTTTTCTTTTCTTTTCTTTTCTTTTCTTTTCTTTTCTTTTCTTTTCTTTTCTTTTCTTTTCTTTTCTTTTCTT
>JAUBOD010000001.1:12960583-12972778 GCA_032353885.1 Nothura maculosa
TTCCCCTTCCCCTTCCCCTTTCCTTTTCTTTGTAGTGTATAAAAGAGTTCCATTTGCTGTCTTTTTTTTTTTTTAATCAAGCAAGACTTTTTCTGTGTCCACTGCAACACAGATTTGAATGTGATGCACAAAGGTTTAGCAGCATGCCTTCCCCAAATCTCTAGTGTACTGCAATGTTCATGTAGTATATCCATATACAATTGTATATGTCCATGTAGGACCACTATATGTAGACTTGGTACTACTCTCCAATTTGTAATTTCTCTGCACTGGGTAGCATGCAAGGCAAAGAAAGGCATACTGATTTGCATCATCAGGATGTAAAGGAACAACTTCTTAAAATCTGACTCAAGATTGGCAGCTGCTGAATTTAATGTTTTGCATGTTCAGTGGAATCTAGCATTTATCTTCCTTAATTTAGCAAGGAGTAGATATTAATTTAACACTGAATTCATATACTGGGAAGTCAATATGAGGTTGTTCCTTTGCTTGTAGTGATTTATAATGCTGTTTGAATAGAAACAACATGGCAACATATGAAAAACAGACAAGGCTAATTTGCTATTGTCCAGAAATTCTTTTTCCAGAACATGTGTAACCAATGCATGTTTGATATAACAGCCTAGTCTACTGAAAAAAATAAAAACAAAAAACAAACAAACAAAAAAACAACCCAAAAAAAGTGGGAAAAGTCCCACTTGCTAGTAACTTACACCATATGATGAGGAATAATACTCACACTATGAGAATCTCAGGGAAGTTTACTTTTATGAGATGTCTTTCAAAGCTTCAGACACAGCCTGAATCTCTCAAGGTAAAGTTTTGTTGAAATACACAGTCAGCAGTGCTGTTAATATCAAAATAACAATAATATTCAGCCCTAACTTAGTGTTCATAAAATTTGGATGAACTAGAACTTAAAAAAAAAATAAACTGGCTTCACAATATTTAATTTCATAGCATTTCCTAAAGCAATAAGCAGTTCCATTTTTAGGATACAGGCAACAGAATGGGATTTAAGTGCAAACACAGGAGGTGATTTTTTCCCCATATCAATCTATTGGACAAGTTTCTCTGCTTACGCCTTGTGGCTGACTTCTCAACAACAGCATACTTCTACTTTAGGAATTATTTGTTTAGGAGGCTCCTTTCAGTAGTTATTAGTTCCCATGATTGGGAACTAGATCCCTAAAATGCTATTTTTTTTTTTTTTGCAGAGAATGGCCATACAAATTGCCAGAGCAGTGTCACCAAAGCCAAAGGAGTCAAATATATGAGTGGATATAAGGGTCTAGGTGTTGTACAGGGCTGGAACCTGTTCAATTTGTTGCTATGAAAGCATTTCCAATAGAGTGATACTTGTAGCAAACCCTAAAAATATCCATGATGGCAAATTTTCATTAAAGAAGAATATTGTCAAAATGAAATCATGCCTTGGGTTGCATTCACAAATGAGCAAAAACTGACTGCCTCTTTCTGGAAATTAACTTTTGTCATATCAGCATTATTGCTCATAATGACATCTTCCGTTATCTCTGAAACTTCCTGCATTAGACTAGACTATTGAAATCAGTGCTTTTGATTGCACTATCAGTACAAAGCTACATGGGGACTTACAGTGAGAACCTCTTTCTGGTTAACTCAAGCAGATTAGGTTAACTTTGAGAGAAAACACTCTGCAGAATCAGAATTCTTGCATGGGAAACTACTTCAGAATAGCTGCTACGCTTTAAAGTTGCCATTCTGCTTTATTTTGAAATATATTTTAAAGGTAGAAAAGTCTCAGTTTCCTTCATGAGTCTATTAATCTGAAGGATCTTTAAAGTGGATGTGAATGTGATTAAATTTAACACCTACATTCCATTACAATTTTTACCCATTATTAGGCTCCATTGTGCTGCAAGAAAGGTGAAAAGAGGCTTTTCTGTCAGTCCCAGACTGTTTTGTAAATTATTCTGGCTATGGTACTGGTGCTCTAACAGTAACCAATATAAAGATAAAATAGGTTCTTTCCATCTGTATATTTGTGACTTTATTATTTTTTCCCTCAATTGTTGATTTTGTGTATGTGTGTTAGGAGAGGATTTTGTTTTTAGCACAGATATTTCAAAGATGGTGTGGGATAGAGAAATCCTCTGCACCTGCAGGTGCTTCAGATCTCTAACTGGGGATCCCTGTTCTAAAATGGTCTGCACTGTTATTACTGACTGTGTTACTATAGCAATACGAACTCACTTTGATATGAACATTCTTCCCTGCAATTACTACAGCTGATGAGCACAGTAATTATCATAGCTTCCTAAGGTGCACTTAAAATAGCAAAAGCAAGGGAATGCATTCTTAGAATATATGGTACACTCTGCAGGCTCTCCTGAAAAATCTGTATCAGTGGGAAAGTTCAGCTTTTTTTCCGTAGTTATAGATGAGATATTTAAGATTTTTCAGGATAAAGGTTATACTAGGACAAGATACAGCAGTAAGCCTAGAAGATATTCAGTTACTATAACACCAGATGATTTATATTACATTTGCTTAAATAATCTTAATGTTACTAGTTCTACATTTTACCAGACATGACAGAACAGGCCCAGGAGCAACATAAACTAGTCTCACATAATGGAATGACTTAAATAGGAGCATTTCAATTTCAGAGAATATAGTACCTGCTTTACACTTACAGCCAACCATATTGCAGCTTCACAGGTGAGAAACTAATATTCAGGCATTTTTTATAGCAAAATGACCAAGGCAAAAAAAAACAAAAAACAAAACAACAACAACAAAAAATCAAACAAAACCAAAACAAAGCTCCACACTAAAAGCCCATCTATAAAACTCAAAAAGCATTTGTACAACAAAACTCATGCCAGAAAAACTGTGCTGTAAAAGACAAGAGGAATAGGAAACTTTTTTTCCCTACTGTTAGAAGTAAATGGGTTGAACAATGTTCTTTATAACCATGAAGAGTATATCTTGAGGATCTTAAAGCTTCACAAAATCACCGAGATTAATCAGCTAATAACTGCAGGAGACAATTTCAGCTAATAATTTTCTTCTCAAACCATATATTTAAATATAAATCCTAAATTTATGATAATGCCCTATTCATTGAAATGGAAGCTTATGCTACAATTGATTGATTTTTAAAAAAAATATTTTAAATGATCTCTAATAAGAGAAGCTGCAGTTCCAGGGAGTTGTTTATCCTCTCCTATCCCTTGAAATGGGGACAGCTCAGTTGACAATACAGCAAGTTTCCCCTGTTTTGCCATCAGTCACCACCAGATTTTGCAGGAAGAATAGCTGTAAATGCAAATAGAATATTGATAAAAAAAGTACCAGTTCTACATATCAAGAAATTGGCTTCATAAATGATAAGTGTTTATTCGTTCAAGGTATCAGTAGATTGAACTGTTAGGATAGTAATCATCTTAGAATTTAAAATAGCTGAGTAAGAGTGACACATTACGGACTGTACAGAGGGAGGTGAAAATTTTAGCTGTCCATATCTGTGTGCTTTCTGATGCTTTCTCATACAAACAAATCACATTTTGGAGTCAGATGTCCCCTATACATTGTGAATTATGGAACTAATGATTTTAAAGTTAATATGATTTTGGCGTCATCATTAACAGAACTTCAAAACTTACTATTTACTATTTGTCCTTTCCAAGATTCTGTACATAAGTGCATCTATAGACTTATTTAGTCACAAAGATATACACTGAAAGCCTATTAAAGAATATAGAGATACCAAGTTTATTGAGATCCCACTTAAGAACACTCCATAAAAGGATATCGAGACACTATTTTTCTAGATCATTCTGAAATGTAGATGAGAAAACGTAGAGAAAACATGTGCTTCTTAACTCAGGGCAAAACCTCTGTTCTATGCCTCTGTTCTTCCTCAATGACCTATTCTATTTCCACTTGCATTTAACATAGAGGCAAAGATACCAAAAAAATGTAATAATCATGCAAAGATATTTCTCATATTGGTGCTATGTCTTAGTGAAAAAAGCCTTTCCAAATAGATTTTTTTACTGCTGTTCCCCAAGCGAACTAATGTCACCATCCTTTAGGGGATAGATTGTAATGGTCAATTTGTCTGCAAAATCTTTTATGTGTACAGAGTGTGGTGGAAGCACTGTGTGGTGGATCTAACATGGGTTTTATGACTGTCATGGAGTTTTTTGTCTGACTGCTAAGCCAAGTGTCTCTTGTTATGTGTACCATAAAACTTAATGGGACCTTATCTTCTATGACACTTTGTCATGAGGTGCCAGTGATGCGATGGCTTCTATGATATCTTCAGAAAGAGTAGACAATAGCGATTTAACATTGCCCGGGATCTTGACTCTGACAGTGGCTAAACTAAATGTATTCACTGCAAGATTACATTTAGTAATCACAGTTAGGGTCTGAAATCTCATTTGACTGGCTGCTATCAGTGTTATGAGGTTGTATATTAAGATTATCATATTCCTAGCATTTCCTTTCTTCAAGAAATGGGTGACAAAAAGTGTTTTGGTATATATTTTAGTGTTTCTGAGCTTTTCAGAAATTTCAGAAATTTTTGTCTATGTGGATGAGGAGAGAGCAGTGAGTGTAAAACATACTAAGTTCAAAAAGGCTTTTGACACTTTTTCTCCCACAAATCCCATTTGGAAAACATATTTATTAGTAAGCACTAACTACATGAGTGAACTTTTAAGTGCATTGTAAATGCATGTATCACTAGGCTCGAAGGATAATAATCAACGTCTCAACATCTGCCTGTCAGCCAGTAATAAACAGAATAACCCAAGGACTGGTATTGGGTAAGCTGCTGTTCTTCATCAGAACACAGAACAAAATTTCAGCCTATTTGTACGCAACAATAAACTAGAGGTAGTAGCTGACATAATGAGTGACAGAGCTCAGTCCACTGGGTTCCTTATAAAGTTGAGGACATTGCCACAGAAACTTCATAAAGTTTGGTCAGGGAAATGTCAAGTTCTGCTTCTGGTGAAATACCAACATGTATAACTACAATTTGAAAGGCTATTAGCTAAGAAATAGCCCATCTGGAAAGAACATAGGCAGTATAGAAGACTCTGGCATTAATAATAGACAACAGCTCACTGTTCTTGTGAATAAAGTAAACTGTATACTCGAGTCTGTTAGGGGATCTAAAGCCAGAGAACTGAAGCAAGTTGTTTTCACCCTTTACTTAGTGCAGCTGAGATCTCACCTGGGAGTGTGCCCAATTTTGCGCTACTCAGCTCAGAAAGTGTGTGGAGAAAGTAGAGAAGATTCAGTGGAGGATTACCAAGATGGTCAGGAGTCCAGATCATATGACTTGTGGGAAAAACCTGAGGATATGGGCTTCTTAAATATGGTGAAGTTAGAGACCAAAGGGTGATCAAATAGCTGTTTGAAAGTACTGAAGGATATTTGGAAAAATAACTAGGCCAACTCTTCTTAATAGTGCCAAAAGACTTAACAAATAGCAGCAACTACAGATTGCAGCTGGAGAGATTGAGGTTAAACATAAACAAAAAAAAATATTACTAGACTCGTAGTGTAACACTGGAACAAGGCTGTAAAGAGTTATGGAATCTCTGTCCTTAAAGATTTTTAAACCTCAGCTGACGTAATTTGATAGTCCTATTTCTAGTGGACCACTGGACTAGATGATCTACAAAGGTCTCTTCCAATCAATGTTTGTAAGATTCTATAATACGTCACAATAAGTATTTTCTTGTGAAATACTCTTTTATTTTTTCTGCCTAACATTTGCAGAAGAAAGGATTCACACATATATAGGGGTGTCAGAATAACTGAGTTCATGAGCTTCAGGAAAGGCTAAATGATTTTATAAGTCTTTTGTATTCTCACTCTGAAAGACTAAGAAATGCTTCAAGAAAGAAGATAGAAAAGAAGAGAAAGACTCACAGATGGTTCTATCTAAAAACATTAAAGCAAGTCACTGTGAGTCATAGGCCTGTTGCCTTTATTGAAGTGGAAGCTGCTCCTCTCTCTAATTCCATTTATCAAACTCCTTTTCATCTGGCATCTTTTTCCTCATTTTCATTTTCACTAATGAGAGACTTCCAGTTCTTTTCCCATTATTCACAGTAACTTGCATCATACTGTAGAGCCAAATGAAGATGCTCACCAGTGTCTTTTAAGCTCATTAAATTATTCTTCAGTTTACTTGGCATTGATTTCAGGAACCTAATAATAAATAAATACGCTAACATCCACTTAATGAGAGCATACCTTCCCCATCTTCTTCTGACACTTCCTCCAAATTCCTTTTTTTTAAATCTCCAGATAAAAGATGTACTCTGTTATAAATTTCCTAACTGTCATTGGTTTGAGTAGTAGGTTAAAAAGTTTTGTTACTTTTATTATAGTAGGATGAATCACAGGCTTGATATGGTAGGTGTTGTACATACAGTGGGATAGGTAATCCCTATTCTAAAAAATCTGCAATATCTAAGGAAAAGAGGTGATATGCTCTATGGAGAAAGTTTCATTTAAAGGAGATTAAATTGTGAAATGACACCAGAAGTTTTTGGCAGGTTTGGCCCTTTAAACTCTTGGTCTTTTGAATCTTAGTTCAGAACCCTGACCACAAAGCAATTCTTTCTTTTCTCTTGTCTTCACTGAAATTGAGATCAATATCCTTCTCAGAATTCTTGCTTTCTTTCCTAATTGCATTAATAAGGACTAGAAAATGGGAGATCTGTGCTACTAATAGCAATTGCTTCTTCTGGCAGAACACAGCAATCAGGCAACAAGAAACAAGCCACTGGGCACAGTGAAAAGTGTTTCCAAGTTTTCCTATTCTTTTCTAGGACTATGTACTTACCACTTGTACAGCAAAATGTAAAAGCTGTGATGTAACTTGGCAACTTAAAATATTTCTATCTATATTTTGGAAACTTTAGCAGTTTTGGTATATCAGCGTTCTGTAAAGTATGAATCCCTACAAATGTTGTCGTTTCATTTCCGTTCTGGAGTTGTATGCTTTCAGTATCTCACTGATATTATTATGCAGAAAATGTTTTGTAGAACATTTCCAAGTCTAGAAGAAATACTTCAATTTTCCAGTAGGTTGATGTTCTATTTTGTTTCTTTAAAAAGGCTTGCCAGACTAAAATCTACATATGAATAAACCTGTGTCCAGCACTGCAGACTAAAACAATGGACAAGCAAAAATTCCTCTTTCTTCTTTGCTAATGATTGCCTGTAAGTTTGACTTTTGCTTACCAATTCTATGCAGTTATAAACATTTTTTTTCAGTTTATAATGATAAATAAAATGCTTTATAACATTTCCATGTTTAATCTGATTGATAGAATAAAGCACCACTTTTTTTTATACTAGCAAGAAATTGATTTATGTAGTGATGTGGACTTAATAATTTATAGTATAGAAGAAAAGCACTCAGTACTATTTTAATTCAAGTATAACTCATAAATTTTAACAATGATGGCTCAAGACATGATCAGTTGTAACAGGTATTTTGATAGCTTTATTTTTCCATTATTTTCTTAAAACACAATTTTTGGTTTCACTCAACATTGTATTATGTTATAAAATATATATTTTTTAAATACAGTAGCTTGTTTTTGCCTCTGTGGCACAGCTAAACCTCTTCTACAAACTGATTTGGCTGAAATAATATGAAGGATCTGGGGACACAAGGATTAAAGAATACCCAGTAGTTACAAAAATGACATTGGTGAGTTGGCACATGGAAAGATGTCTTTCTTTTCAGTTCGGTTTGTTGTTTAAAAAGAAGCCTTTGGACATTATGCATAAGTGATGTTATTAACCCTAACATCTCAGTAACACTGTGATCTAAACATCTGTGAGTGGACTTTGTTGAACTCCAGGTCTCTGTAAATTCTGGTACATTTTTTCCAATGGGATTTTAATGTTATAAAAATATTTCCAATTGTCAAAACTTTTCCTAACTTTTTACCAATATATGTCTATATAAATAAACTCATAAAGGCAGTTTAAAATACTTCTCTAGTTGATTATTTCACATTATCTACAGTTATATTGATGGGTGAAGCTATAAATCATCATATGTAGCTACTAGTGATGGATTCAGTATGTGAATGTAGATTCTTGTTTTTCCTGTGTTTTGATGGATGAGTAATTAGTCAGAGTAGTTGCAGTACTGAAATATGAACCATGTAATGTGTATATGAGATAGCATATGACTACTACATATGGGTACGAGAAGTTGGTCAATATTAATATGAAGCTAAGGAATTTCTTATTGCATCCAGGACAAGTGCATAGTTTATAGGTGCCTGGTTTTCAACACATGCATCACTCATTCTTGTGATTATTTGTTAGGAGAATATGTGTAAATTACTAAGTTTTGGCAGTTTTTTTGCATTCATCTTTTATACTGTGTTATTACTTGCAAGAATAAGATTTTTCAGCAATAGCCCTAAGCAAAGTGCTGTTAGTTTGGAAGTTAAAAAAATAAGATCCTACTAAAAATGTTAGTCTTAATCCTGTCAAAATGATTTTTTTTGAATCTGTGATTCATTCCAGCACTGATCTTAAACTAGTAAAGTTAGAAATAATTACCTCACATGATGAACATCGATATTCTCTTGCACAATTTTTGAGATGCACAAGATCATTGGATTTTACTTGTCTGACTCCAAGACATATATTAGTTCTCTCCATCTTTATCAATAACTTATTTGAAAATGAAGAGTCCTATGAAGATTGATATGATGGAAAAATACTTTAAAAACTATAAAAAACCTGTAAAGACTGGTGGTGATTAACATCTCAAAATTTTGTGTGAGAGCTCACCACTATAAGGAAGAGAACTTTTGCAGGAGCAGCAGTCAAAATCTGTTCTTTATAAAGTATCACATACAGCATTTTCGCTTTCATCTTGTAGCCTAAGCAAAATGAAGTTATTGGAACATTTATTTCAGATAATTTTTGCCTATTGTGAAAAACGTCTGTATCACTATGAATACATGCAAGCTTCAAAGCTTATATTTAGAGGTATTAAATCTGAAATTTAGAGATGACCAGTTTAGAACCACTGAAATATTTCAGTGAGAGTTGATTGACAGAAATATCTCAGATAGCCTTATATGTCTTCAGCTAGTGCTGAGATAGGACTGCTGTGGGGAAGCAGCATTTACACACACCGATCTACAGTGCTATAGGACATTCAGCACTTGAGCTGGAATACTGAAGATAAGGTGTGCAGGACATTGCCTTAGCCTTCGTTCCCACTAATACAGAGTTAAAGGTAAACTTCTAGAGTATCCCACCTGCCCCTACTAAACTTCTAACTCCTTTTTCATGCTGGTCCTTAGAACCATAAATACAAAATTGCACTGCCTATTTAATTGAAAACATCTACAAATTAAACATCATGGTATGCCTGTGCTCTTAATTTTATTATTTTATTTGTAATTTAATAAAAGGCTTTTTTTTTTAGTATTCAACATTTCTAAATGTCAGGAGCATTCAGATTACAATGGAGAAAAAGGTTTGGCCACACAAAATGTAAATATGAATGGGAAGGTGTCCAAGTGAGGAAGAACATTCTGTTTCATTCATGTCATTTGTCATTTGTAATCACAATGTTACCTTAGAAACAGAAGACCTCTAGTATTTGTTGTATTTTGAGAGGCGAACCTGTACAACACTGTTGTTTATACTTGGAAATGTCATTGTCAAGCAGTGTTAATATGTTCTTGGCTTATGTACAGTCATTTTAGGTGCATAGACAAATGTTAAAAGCAAATTTATTACTATTTTTGACAACAAAAGCCTCAGTTTCCTGATTTCAAAATCCTGATTTCAGCTGAAGTGATTGTACCTTTCTTAATTTGATTATCAATCTAAATGAAGTAAAGGTGCTGTTTTAGAATAGAGAATCTATTCAAACAAACAAAACAAATTAATCTGTTAATTTACTGAGTACTTTTTTTATGGCTTCTGCACCTTCCCCCATATACATTCGAAAGAAAATATAAATGCTGTGTGAAAGGGAGGAGTATTTACAAAAGCTAGGTTTGGCCTATTATGCTAGACTCTCTAGGATGCCTCTGTAGTTGGTGAAGAAAAAACAAAGTTTTGTCTTTTCAGAGCCTTATACCTTGACCTAATTAGACCTAAGATCAAGATCTAAATGCAGCCATCATCATCATACATGCAGGCACATCCTGATGGATATGAAACCCTTCATTTTGACTGTGACTGTGGACTCTGTGGACTCCAGCTTGTTTGGAATGAGTTTCGTATAACATAAAGTGTTCCTGCATCATCATGTAACCATGAGTTTGATCAGGTCATCTCACTGATCCATAGAGAAACTAGCATTTCAAAAGGAAAAGCCAGTTTGGTGCAAAAAAATTTAACCTAGATTTGAGATCTTGCTAGATCCAGATCAAGTTACATACAGTCTGGAGAATGAGGAATATCTGTTTTGCTTTTGATGGCAACTTGTAGTTCTGCTAGATGAAATTAACAATGCTGTACCTTCACCTAGACAGTCTTACCGAGGAATAAATTACTCATCATTGAGAGATCATAATGAAATTAGCTTCAGGAGACTAATGCTACTCTTCTAAACACTCCACTATTTAAATCTGTAACTATGGAAATATGCATAATCATTAACTCAGAAGACATAGATATCTGCACAATGCCATGCACCAACACTAATACATTTAGTTGATTTTGGGAATGCAAAGAGACAATCAAAGATTTGTCCTTTCTGCTTAGGAAAGAATTTATTTTGTAATCAAACTCAGATGAGCATTGTCTCAAGAGAGACAATCAAAAATGCTAGATAGATTTCTGAAACTGTATTTTTTTTTAACCACTATTAGAGGCTGCCTCTGATCTCCTATACATAGAACAGAAATGCATGAGAGACATTTAGTAGATCCAGATGCTGAAACAGGAGAAATCCAGATATATCTGTATGTGGAGAAAAGAGTAATAATGGCTGAAGAAAACTATGAAATGGGTAGAATAGGAAGAAGAGCTAATAAATTTGTCTGTTTGGACTGAAGAAGAGAACATTAAAAGCAAAAAGAAAGGTGCAATGTGAAGGAGGAAAACAAAATGAAATGACAGACAATCAAAGCAAAATAAACCATATATATAATTTACATATGTATATGCACATATTTGTGCATGCATATGCATATGCATATATATGTAAAATGCTGCCTGTATTAAATATATACACATATATGTATGTGTGTGTGTGTGAGTATACATATTTATGTGTAATTTACTTATATACATGCACAAATATTTCATATATTGGGAGAGGGAGTTCTCAGAAAAAAATAGAAAAGGAGTTAAAAAAAAAAAGAACCAAAATCAATTTTCTCTCCTGATTGTGTTTTCATGTGAAAATCAGTGATGGAAGCCAAACCTATGTAATTAAAGACATGTATTCCTTCCTGCAAAATTGTTACTCAAGTCAGGCTTATGAACCAACCATATCCACTACTCTTTCAAAAATTACTTTAATCTGAACTTTCTTTTGGCCTATCTAGAAATTCACTTTAACTATTTACTTGTCATATTCAGTCACATAACTACTTACTTCTCATTTATGGATTTAAAGAAAAAGCTACAGCTTATTTGCTTCCAAAATTTCTCCTGACAAAATTGTTTTGTACATTGTCACTTCTCTGACTTAAATATAATGCTTCCAGGGAAAGTATGGGTCAGGTGCCTTCAGAAACATCTTGAAAAGCTTGCTCTAGTCACAGAATGTGCACAAACAGCTATTGTTATATCACTAATGCTATTTAAGAATACAGTATGGAATTATTAGAAGCATTTCTAGAAGCATGTTATTTAAGACTACAGTATGGAATTATTAGAAGCATTTAACAAACAACAGAAAAGAAGGATTTGTTTCATGTAGATTTGGTCAAAAAGTCATCAGAATTTACTTCCTGATGTGATTTGTAAAGTTATTAATTTATTGTAGTCCCTTTTTGTACTGATTAAAGGCAGACAGATTGACTGAACTTAGTGTCTAAAGCTACATTTAAAGCTACATTAACAAGTTGTGTGAGTGAATTCAGACTGGTATGTAAAGGGAATGGAATAGAATAGAATAGAATAGAATAGAATAGAATAGAATAGAATAGAATAGAATAGAATAGAATAGAATAG
>JAUBOD010000001.1:12972878-12986308 GCA_032353885.1 Nothura maculosa
TAGAATAGAATAGAATAGAATAGAATAGAATAGAATAGAATAGAATAGAATAGAATAGAATAGAATAGAATAGAATCGACCAGAGCAGAGCAGAACTGAACTGAACTGAACCAACTATTTAGAATAAAACAGTTAGTGCTGAGGACATGCTCTCCACACTATTTGCATTTCAGGAAAGCCTTCATACTACCTCTAGTCTGTCCAGCTTTGGCATGGCAATTAAAGCTTGGAATGCCTTATGTATGCCCCTGAAGTGTATTGTCCTTGCTAATTCTCCTCCGTAAGGAAGGCAGTTCTCATGCTATGAGAATACTCCAAGAAAATTTTGATAGCTGGGAGATAATCAATTTCTTAAATTAATTTCTGGTCTTAACGACAGCACTACGCTTGGTACACTTTGTGTAGGAATTGAGTGATATTATCGATATTATATTATGAAAATATAGAAAACAACCCAGTGAGTAGATGGATTTAATTCAAGTTAATGAGATAGATACATAGATTATATATCTGAAACTGGAAGAAAAACAAAGTCATAGGCATAGATATCACTTTCATCAGCACTTTAGCCTAAAGTATTCTATCTTTCTAAAGGGGAGACTTGTTGACTCCCAGTTCAGTAAGGTTTTTATATTGTATAACTCAATTTGAGAAGTTGCAAGTGTGCTTTCTCTCACATGGTAATTTAAGAGCTCTGAGTGACAATATTCTGGGTCTGGTGGAATTATTTTTGAACATTCCAGTTTTTTTTTTTCTTTTATAAATGTCTATTCTGAATGTTGGGCTTTTTCAAAATAGTTTTCTCTTTTGGAGCTTTACAGCTAAATCAGTGTCATCGTAGCTATTTGATTCTAAAGAGGTTGACATTAACTTTTTCATTTGTGGATTAATATCCTACAAGTCTTTTTTGGAATAGTAAGTTCCCACAAACCAAAAATTCAAAGAAAAGCTCCACGTATATCACTGAAATTTGTTGGGGGAACCTTTTTCCCCCTTTAAGTCATAACCAGAATAATAATGAGTAACCACTGGTTTCTACCTAGCATATGAATGACCCATTTCTTCTAAGAATTGGGCCTACACTATCTGGGAAACCTGTAAAATCTTAGTGACAGTTTTGGTATATCTTGTCTGAATATCAACCTTATTGTGCAAGATTGCTATAAATCAAGTTATTTTTATTTTTTTCTTCTTTCTCTTTTTTTTTCAACTGCAACCTGAATTATAACAATATAATTGTTAGCCCTGATTTTCAGGTCTTTGTAAATATACTTATTTATTTATATTTATGGGGATGAAGGTTTATGGGGAGGGAGGTCATTTTTCTCTCGACATTTTGCTGTGTGTTATGATTTCATCATCATATTAGGAGAATTGAGTATCACTTCTTTCACAGTCCATTGCCAAAAGAAATATTCACAAGTATAATTGAAGGAAGAGAGACTTTATGACTGCTATAAATTTAATGCTGGCTGCACAGTACACGTGTCATGATTGTTACTGGTGCCATGTCTAATTTAGACCAAATGTAAACTTTTGTATAGACATTCTGATGTCTTAGTTAAATCTTCCAAAATTCTAGTTGCTTAGATGGAAACATATGATCTCATTCTAGGATAGAAGTGTTAAAGCAACTTGCCAAGATTTTTTGCAGTCAGCAAAGTTATAGTGATCAGGGATCACTATAGGAAGGTCTCATCCAAAGGACCAAGCTCTGTACCTGTTTTTTGTTTCAAAAAAATTTTCAACAAATTCATACCATTGCTGAACATTTTGGTGACCTCTGTGCATTTTCTTGAGAAGTAAATTTGTAGGTTCTCTCTTTTTTATCATTTATTTTATTTTACCAAGCAATACTTGAGATTTTTCCTTTAGCTCTACAATTTGGGTTGCTTGAACTTTTCCTGACATCTTCTTAGTCTTATGCATATATGTTTAATTAATATCACTGATCTCTTTGATACAATCAATCATCCATGTTTCTAATTCAATTTTATTTTTTTTCTGACTGTATGTATGTTTCATCCATGTATTAAATCATTTCAATTGTTTAGCATGTTATCTTCTGTAGAAAACAGTATTTGGTATGTAATAATCAATATAGATGTGGTTTGTTTTTATCTGCATATAAAAATATAAAGTTATGAGAAAAATAAGATTTCTGAATGAATATGATGATATTTACAAACAGGAAAATGGGATTTATTCTATAAAGTACTAAATAACATTTTCTACAATAACTGGCTCTACTAGATGGAGAATTAAGCCTTTCTTTTATAAATGTCAAGCTTTTTGCACAGAGAATTCAAAGTCTATGATCCAACAGATTTTCTGCATAAACGTTGAGCACTGTAAGCCAACTTTTTGTCATAGTAAGCCTCAAAAATTCCAGTGGAAACTTCTGAATAGCATGGTCTTCTTTCTCCTTATGTTTGTATATACAGGACAAGCGGAAACACTGTACTTACACTGTACAATACAGATACATATATTTCTGTGAAGGCAGTTTATATCCTAAAATTTCTGGAAAAAGACTAGTTAAAGATAGCTTGCTATTACTAAAACAATACTTGGAGTTTGCTCCTGAACACTTTCTTTCTCAACAGCTGTTGAATCATTGAAAAGAAAAGGGCATAGGACTATTTTGTCTATACGGAGATTGTCATCTCCAGAACAATATCTGGAAATGCAATCTACTTTCAGTCACCATCTTTATTTGGTGCCCTTGAGTTCATTCCAGTCCTTATCCATTAATATTACTCTAAAGCCACATCTCTAATTTGGTCATTTGATGGAACAGGGACCATAATTTCCCGAAATAAGTGATAGCAGGAAGCAAACAGCCAGAAGGAGAGCATTATATCTGTGGCTCACTTCTGGCTAGTTTCTGATGAGCATTTCAAAAAGAGAGAAGATAGATGGAAAAACTGTAATTAAAATGAATTCTAATAGTCATATATGAGATACAGATTGTGTACCATTGCTTTCAGAAGTCTTTGTAGTGAACAGAAGAACATGATATCCATGCTGGTTTTAATTATTTAATAATAGCAAAACCCCAGATTTCAGCAGGGTCAAAATTATACATGTGTTCTTATGGACCTTGGCAGTTCTATTTAGACTATGCTTAATTTATTTTACTCTTATGTATTATCTTTGTTAATGAAATTTAAGCTATTATAATTCTGGCTGGTAATACTGAAAAAAAAAATATTTTGCATTGAAGACAAACCCAAAATTCCTGAAGGAGAAAAAGATTAGAGAGCTAAATCTTTACAAAGAATTGTGTTAATAATATGAAAGATTGTACTCAGATTTTTTTTCTTGTTTGTTTCTGAAACGTCTTCCAGAATTTGTGCAAATCTCAAAATGAAGAAATACTTATTGATTTGTGGTATTTGTATTGTCTACACTATCCCTTCAGATATTTGTGCTTCATGCTTCTCACTGGAACTAAATGCATAGAGGAAGTATTGTTTTGGTATTCATACAACAAATTAACAGTTTCTCCTTGCCCGCCACAGATAGCTATTTCCAGTTTATGTATAAGAAATATTATTAGAAATCTTGCATGAGGGATTAAAATGCCCTCTTAGTTTCTAAACTCAACAGATTTGTGTGAGATTTGAATAACCTTTAATATGTTTGAATTTGGAAAGATCTGATGGAGCAAATGCTTTTACATATTGTTTCACCATCATCGTTTATCAAATTCATTAGGAAGTCAGGAGAAAATCCACATTTGGATAAATCTTAATTCTCAGGAAATGACAACCTGCCAGTGGAGACAAATGCTTATTGCCGAATTTAGTATTTTGACATACTCTGTAATAATGCCAACCTTCCAATTTTTCATAAGTAATTTTCTGCTCCTTTAAAAGCAAGTCTTATTGAAAGTGATACAATGTATTTTTGCTCTTTTCATGTTCTATTCCTTAGCACGTTTGGGAAGATAGCTATAAATAGGTTAATATTTTGAATGATTCATTGCTTATTAAAGAATTTTAACAATTAAATGTATTAATATAATTATGCTTTATCCATTAGGCGTGAAATGTATTCAAGAAAGGACATACATGTTTCATAAGGTTTCCTAAGAGAAAAGTGTTATAGACTAATAACAGAGCAAAAATTAGATACCAAAATTGAATTTAAAATCAAAATGTTCCAACTGGGATTTTTTTTTCTTTTTAAAGACTTCAGTAAGATTTATTTATTCATTCCTTCACTCTATTCTGTCTTAAAGGTTTCATCTACAATTACCCATGTGCTTTAGTTTATATGATACATTTTAGCTAACTTTCATGTTCTCTTTATTTCATTATATACTATAGACACATATATGAACCCACATGCAGAATGCTTATAAAGCTGCCAAGGAATTTCTGCTATAGCCCCGTAGATTTATTTGCACATAAGACTGCCAAACTCTAACGCGTTAAGATGAAATGTTCCCTCCTACCTAACTTCAATGGTAAGAAAGGCAAAGAGAAAGAAGTTTCATTGAAAAGTGTTTTGTTTGCTTCAGGACAGGGAAATATCTGTGTTAATAAATGTTTATATTTCCTGTGCTGAGTTTTTTTATGTCTAGCTTCCAATACATTGGGTCATTCTGACATCAGAAATGCCCTTGTTGCTATATATTTGAACTTTTGGCAAGCCTTCCTAAATCTCTGAGGCACATTAGAACCAAGTTATCGATAAAGATTATTGGAGTAGATAAACTCTCTGAAGATTTCATCCACGCTGGACATGCTTAAGTCCAGGGCTGGAAGGCTTAAGCAGGATTTCCCATAAAGTTGCTGCACTTAGCTATCAGGGACTATCATAATACTAGATAAAGAAAAAGTGATACTTTTTTTTTCTGCCTAGGAAGGGAGGATCCCCAAATACCTAGAATGAATGGTAGTGAGAAGTCAAAAGAGAAGGTAGAAGAACTATTAGAGTAAGGATTTAGGTGAAGGCTAGATGAAGCTATGTGTTTTACTTATGAATGATCAGGTGTGACTAGAGCTCTAACAATAATGTTTCTGTGCTTCTCAGTTATCCTATCCATAAAAAATTAAAATTGTAATGTCAGTGTATTTCACACTGGCACTCTCAAGAATATTCCAGAATTGTACTGATAGCAGCACAAGTTGAATCTTAAGGAAATAGGCAATGGTGTATTCAGGGGTGAATGATCTACAATGAATGTAAGTGTATTATGAGGAAAATGCTGTGGCAATTACACTATACAAAATATTTCCAACATCTCTACAAAATAAGTAGGCATCCTGTGGAAAAACATATGTGATTGTGATTTAAAAAGAAAAAAAAGATAGAAATTGTTAAACATTTATAAAATACATAAACTATCCTCATTATAACAGAAGAATGAAATAAGTGTCTGTCTATTAATTGATTAGATAGGAGCAAGTTCTGAAGCTTCCATTTAATGCTGTCAAATCTGTCTGTAACTTATCTTTTCACACATTGTCTGTGACATGAGGAACAGGCAAAGGAAGGATTTTGCTTTTATTCCTTGGCAGAAATTAAAAGTGCATGTGTAACAATGATACATACATCATATGTGGTTTTATAGTACCACTCCATTTGAAGAAAGACATATTTTATACTCTTTAATCTACAGATGTGTTTAGATCACAATAGGCTATTTGGAACACTTTTACAATTAAATGATACTTTATCATTTCAGTGTGTGTATTAGAAAAGAAGTGTACTATTTTAATTGCAAAAGTGTGTATCTTCAACAAAGGAGAATCTAATATATATGTCCTCTGTTGACTGATTTTCCTTTAATTTGTAGCACATTTTATTTACTCTAGCTTGCATGCTTAGATGTGTCCTCATTTGACTTTTGGCTCAAGCAAGTAACTCCAGAAACGAAGGATATGCCTACTGAGATCACTTCCTGCTAAAGTCTGGTTTCTTGGCTGGGAAACTGGCTTCTCTTGTCCCTGCTGGAACGCATTTACAATGGAGATGTTGTAGTATAGTGGCAAAGTTATTCCAGGACATGTACACAAGCATAAATAGACATTTGAATAAAGTTATAGTACAGAATCAGAGACAGCAGTGAAAGCAACACTTACTCATAATTATTTTCAATCTAAATTTTCAATCACTTTGTCATAATTCCTACAGGATCACTCACATTGATATACCAGACAGGGAATACTCATTTCTGTCCATGAATCTGTTTGTTTGTTTTTTAACTCTACCATACTCTACCATAAATATTCAAAATACAGTTATTCTTATAGATGTAAAGTTATTGTGATACCTCAAATCACACAGTGCAGGGAGGAGATCGACTCTAAAATTTCTTATGAAACCTAGCATTTACATTAAAATTGCTCTGAGTGCTCTTAACACACATACATGGTGTCATTTGGTCATCTGTTTGCTCTTGTGCTTCTGGCTTCTGTGTAAGTGTAATGAGTGCTGGAGTCCTAAACACCAGCTTAGGAGAAGTGGTGTGTCTGAAGCATGTGTGGTGGCACAGGGCCCAGTGCTGGAGGGCTGGGAAGCAGTTGGGGGTTGGCTGGGCTGGAGCAAGTGCTGGCAGCAGGATACATAGTTGGCTTCTTCCTCACCTCAGTGCCAATATGTGAACTACTCTACACTACCTTCAATAAACGTAATGCAAAAGGGTTTTCAAGAGTCAAACCTACTACTGCACACTGCTTCTTCTCTTCAGGTATTATGACTGGTTAGGAGCAGGTTTTTACTACCTTTCCATTTTGCAATGGAAAATATCAGTTTCTCTTTTTGTCAAACATCACACAAAAGGGCTACAAAATCTATGAATGTTTCAATTAGTGCAGAGAAAGAAATTATTGATACAAAAGATCACCTGGCACACTGACAGGGTCTGTCTGACTTTAGTAGTCCCTTAATAGTGAGAGATAAAAACTAGAAAAGAAAAATATGAGCACTAGGAATTTTGGATCTATGTAAATGAAAGCAACTGGGGAAAAAATAAGAGGAAAAATGGCAATTCATAACTTAAGCATCTGAATACATGTAACTGTCACATAAATGTGGCACAAAATTGTGTGCACAGATGTCTGTAAATAAGAAAAAGAATAATTATAAAATAATAAAAAGAAAAAAAAGTAGAGACAGTTTGTCTTCAGACAAGCAATATCGCTTTGTTTCAGAGTTTGAACTGTGTGCTGTATAAATTCATAAGTAGATAAGGATGAGAAATTGGAATGGAAATGAATACTTGCTTTAGATTAGTGTCATTTAAACCTACCAACAGAGGATTTAAAAAAAAAAAATTTCAATCAGAGAAATAATTTCTCTGCAATTATCTTCTGCAGCTGTCAAATATTTCCCTCCACATCTGCTCAATCTGGAGCAAAAGTGAGTGGGGAATAGATGTGAGTTTTCTTTGTTTTGTTGTTGCTGTTCTTGACTATGTTGTTTCCCCCTAAACTTCTGGTAGCTTCTGACTTGCAAATGATGAGAACGTCACATCACCTTTAGACTAAATGGTTTGTACAGTTCTGTGCATCTGACAAAAGCTGCTTTACCTGGGGAAGTTCTGTCCAAGCCAATGTCATTAGTTGCACTTGTCAAAAGGGAATGGATACTACCCTGAAGCTTCTTGGGTCTTTGGTTCATGACTCAACTTGTCACTGAGCAAGAAGCATTGTTGGTTTGATGTCATGCCACTTACAGCATTTAGGAGGTAGTTATTTGTATGCAATAAGAAGAGATTAGAAGCATCTCTGTGTATATTTATTACATACATGTGACAGCAATACATTAGAAAATCTTATTTTTGTACAGATGGAATTTCAAAAATAGTTTAGCAATATAGAGGTTCAAGTACTATTCATTTTCATTAGCCCTTATGTACTTAAATTCCTTTTCTTGGCTTGACTATCTCCTTCATGATGTTTAACACAGCCCTAGTGAGAAAGAGAACTCAGCAGAATAACTCAAGCCTTTCCCATCAGCAATTTCCTGTCCTGTCTAAGAAAGTATATTCCAAACTTTGAAATTGCAATATTGATTGATTGATTGATGTGCTCACATAACATTCAGAAGAAGATGACTAAAAGTTTGGAACACCCATTTGTGAGTGTTGCGCTGCTTCATGCAAAATGGAGTTCATTCTAACTCCTTCTTCCATTATTTTCGGGCCATGGGATAACATCTTGCCTGTGTGATTTACCCAAAAAGGAACCTTAGTAATTTTTTTTTATTATTAAGGTGAATGATAAGATCAAAAGTGTACTCAGTTATCTGGGGATAAAACACAGAGAGGAATTACTGTTCCATAAAAACTCAAAAAGTAAAGCAATATTTTTTAATATCCAAAGCTAAACTCTTGACCAACCTCTTACCCAAGAGTTTATATATCTGAGTTTGTAAATAACTTAATACGAATATTATTTTCTATACAATTCATTAGGCTTTGCTTTCACTGTTATGTAAGTTTAATTAGAGATGTTCTGTTACTCTTTTAAGGTTCATTTTTAAAATAGAACCTTATGCAATACGTGGCCAATTTTAGCCTTTGATATGAAGAACTTGTAGTTAAATGTAATGGCACCTGTTTTCTGTAGTTGACATTCTGTTTGTGTATCTACTTAGCACTTTATTTTATATATCCTAATGTTGTGACAACTTTAATGTGGATTTGTCCCTTATAATGCTCTGATATTTCCCAAAGACTTTGAAAATCCAATGTATACAAAGCATGACAATTTTCAAATAAAGAGAAAATTTCATTAGATTTTTGTAATTATACATTCTAGCTTTGAAAAAAACTCTACATCAAAGACATGAAGAAAAAGTCATTTTTTCCATGAAAATAGAACTATATCCATTAAATATATTAATAAAAATTAATAAAACCTTTTTAAAATTTATGTATTTATAATGCAACGATACACAATTTATACAACATACGATACAGGAGCATGTAAACAAATAAGTAGCGTCTGCTCATGTTATTGTTGATACCACCTTTGTCATCTTTCACCTCTTAACAAAGTCACTTGTTCCAGCTTCTTTGTCTAAATTACCCACGATTTTGGTCAGCCTGCAGTTTACCTGTTTCTCATACAGTCAGATGAAACTGTCAGCTTCCAGGGTTGTGAGAGTCTCTTCTTAGGCAGTTGAAGGTTACTCGTGTGATGTACAGAGGCACAGTTTCATCCACCTAAAACCAATACAGGGTGCTGCAGCCTCTTCCCTGCGATACAGAAAGCCCCAAGCTGGTGCTCACCCTGGCTCTCTGGCTCTCTGAATACCCTTTGTGCATCTACATCACATGCATATACCACAACAGATGGCTGGTGCCATGGATGTTACTAAAATGTTAACGATAAATAACACATACCACTATGTACTTCCACATCTGTACTGGAAAAAAAAAAAGGGGGGGGACAGGCCTTCTCAGGCACTCTTGAAGTTTATTGAATAAGATATTTTACCTTTTCCTTCCATGCAACAGAGAAGTCTATATATGGAGTGGGATTCCAGTATCACTAAAGGCATCGTGTATTTCTGCAGGGAGAACTTGCCCTTTAGGTAGGTATTCAACATTAAAAAGCATTGTTCACAAGAGCAAAAAGACCTAGTGGAAAGGCATCTTTTCAACTGGCACTCTTCCAACCACTTCTGATGAATTCAACTGACCTTTAGAAATATGCATCTGGGCTGGCACTACAGCTAACATTTCTATTTTTTTAAGAGTGTGTGTATAAATGAGGAAAACAGTGAGTGGGTTTTGTGGTGTTACTGAGCTATTGTTTGTGTCCCCACAGGTGTCTATAGCAGGTACATTCTGCATGCACGCTGGTGAGTGATGGCAGCTTCTCTGTTACACTCTCTTCCCGGATCCAGAACATAGTGTGGAGCTGTACAATCAAAATATCTGAGTGTTTTTAGTCAGAGAACACTGTGGTCTTTCTTAAGACAACTTCATCATTTTAACAATCTAAAAAGTTATGCTGAATTATAACAGTATGCACTGATAGGCCAGTAAGTAAATAAAAATGAGCCTCTTTTTTATTCAAGATATTCTAGGTGATTTTTAGTTTAAAGACTACACAAATGGGAATACAGAGCTTTCCTAAACCAAGCATATATGGACTTCTCTCTCAGATCCAATTGCCTTAAAACAACTTATTATTTAACTCATGCTAAACTCATAACTCATGAAACTCATTATTAAAGCTTAATTAGAGATAAATCAACTGAGGGAAATAGATCCTAAGTTGCAAGCACTCAGAATCAAGACTGTCTGTCTAGAGAAAGTAAATTCAAATTCATATACTATATATGAGAGGTTTTTTTCAGGAAGATTAAATACATGGACTAGTTAATGTCTGGAAAAACTTCATTTAGTAAATCTTTGGAAAGTTTGAGAAATGCTAGCTTGGTACTCCTCCAAGCCTAGGCCAAAATTCTTTTGAAAATGTGATCCTGTATAACTTGTTAAAGTAGATAAATCCAACTGTGTTTCCCAAACCTGCTTTGTAACAGGAGCAATAGAAACCTATGGATTACAAAGCCCAGATTCACTGCTTAATGAGATATCCAAATTAAAACTAATATTTTATTTGACTGGCTCTATAGCTAGTATACATAGAGAGAACTGTATCAGAGAGTTATTAACTACTCAATGGAGAAATTCAGTCTGTAGGTGCTTCTCTATATTTTAGTGTTGAATCAAGTTCAAGTTCTGATTCTTTCTTCTCTACAGCCTCTTCTTCACTAGGTAAGTTCTATTACAGTAGTATTTTTATCCTACAGATAGATCTCTGAAATGTTCATAACATCAAATACATGATGCAAAGAAAAGATTCGTTGTCTAAAGTACTGTAGGCTTATTGATAAAAAGATTGGTTTTATTATCTTCTCACAGGAAGAGTATTGCCAAGAAGTACTGATGAAGAAGGAGCATAAAGCTTTTAATTTTTATTTCACTTTTTTTCCCCCTCAGGATCTCATAAACACATATGTGTTATGAACACTAAAGACTTAGAACAAATAGTCAGAAAAGACCACCAAGTCGTCAGCCAATCTTGAAGTAAATATAAAGCCATGAAACTTTAAAAATTCCTTTGGTCTTTTTGAACTGTACAGTATCTTATAAATTCATTATATGTAGTATAGTTATGATTTGTACCTTTTTTTTTATGTAGTAAAAGAATAATTGACTTTGTTGAAACTAAATATAACTGACAGATATACAGAAAGTTTCTTAGTTAAGAGGTTTTGGAAGGTTTCTCATGGTTACCTGATGTCTCAGTTATGTGAAAGACTGTGAAAAAAGAAACTCAAAAGAGTGTAAAAGAAGTCTTCAGCCAATGCATTTATGTTGAACATTTAACAGAGAGGGACAAAAAAGATTAGCGTAGGAAACAGTACTAGTATTGCATGTTTGAAATGGAGCAAGAGATGCTTTCAGGATAAGCAGATATAAATCTTTTGCAATGGTTACTAAGCCATGTAACAACTACAAAGAAAAAGAATCTCTGTCTTATAGTTTGGCAACCAAAAGCATGGTGAAATTTCAAACTGATCTCTTAGAAGAGCCAGGAAGAGTCTTGCTCTAATGACTGTTCTTTGATGTTCAAATGTGGTCAAAGGATTAAAAAAAAACCCCAAACTAATCTGCTTGTGGGAATTTATCATGCTTTTTAGGGACTTGATAGAGTAGAGAGCTTAGCTGAAGTAGATGATGTAGTATAGCATAGGGCATAGAGCACAGGGAATGCTGTTCGGAAGATCTCGTGATGTTACGGGAAGCTAGGGGCATAATTAATTACCTTACTGATAACCCCATGCCAACTAATGGGGCAGTAGGTGAATCTCCCCACTGTTGTGGGAGTATATATACAATTTGAACGATGCAATAAATGCCATTTTGCTGCATCCTCATATTGGGGTCTATGCTCTATGGCCCTGGGGTAAGTAGAGCCCCAGGTCAGTCCAGCTAGCGAAAGAGGCTTGCCGACCCCCATTTGGCAACATCTACTAAAGGAGACTCTTCTGGATTTTGTGGTCCAGAACAGAAGATAGAAAAAGCAATATACACCATTTTCTGACAAATTGTCTGTGTTTTATGTTGTTTAATATACAAGAATTTTCAAAATGAGTGTTTGTTAAATGAGTGTGTGAGTGTGAAGGTGCTTAATAGTTAAAAAGGTAGAATAACCTCGATTAAATGTTATTTCTTGTGGAAATCTGAGCTCCTTATGTATGTTCATGAAGTTGCTAATATTTCCGACCTGATTAGGATATAAACTAACTCATTTTTGAATTCTGTCCTTTCAGTCACCAGATAACTGTTATTATTAATGAGAATAGTGAACATTTCAGACAATGCAGTGCAATCTGAAACATCCTGTCCAAAACTACAGAATTAAGTTTAAGTTCTACATTTACGTTTTGGATTTTGTCTGAATGACTAAGCCAGGGAAACAAAAATTGTATTTTTTAAAAAAATATTTACAAAACATGCTCAGAAACCTTGGCCATTAGTTTATACTTCTGGAACTCCTGGGAGCTCCCAGTGGGGCTTGTGTGAGCCTGTGTGATGCAAGACTATTTTCTCTATGACCCCAGTCAAGTGATTCTCTATCAGAAGAGCAGCACAAAATGCCTAGCATTTGCAAGTATTCTGAAACTTAGAAATTGTTGGCATTGTGAAGTTTTTGCACACATCCTTTTCCTCATCTGCCTTCACCCCTTACTTATGTTCATAATTTACAATTGTGACCACAAATGAGCTGCACATTTGAGTAAGGTGTCAGTGATTGCTTACAAGAAGGAAACTCAGAACATTAGATCAACTGCCCTATATATTCTTCTTGAAAACACACACACTATTTTTTAGTTCTTACATATGTCTTTTTCTATGAATTAAAATATCCTCCAGCATTTCTAAGAATTTGAAGAACAATTGGAAATAAGATGCAACATTCCAATCATTTGATCATTCTTTCTTATCAATTGCAGATCAGATTGTAATGCAAAATTCAGGTGAACTGAATTTTTAGGGAAGACTCTAATGACTTACATGTTAAATGTGCAAGACATGTCTATACCACTTTGGGCATCATGGTGCCAAGAGTCCTCCCCAGCTCCAGATGGACTGATCCCTCCAACCAATACGTCAGCACTGTGAGCTGAACTCCTGAAAACAATAGTTACGTTACTTCAGTGCTGTGTCCCAGCTAATAAACTCTGTGCCTTACATATTCATACCATTTCCATTGTAAGTGTGAGCCCAGTAACAGTCGCGTCAGAGATGTTTGTGAAAACATGTTTTTCTTATTCAACATAGATTGGTCATATGTCTTTAAGAATAGTGTTCTCTTCCTTCTCTTCTCTTCTCTTCTCTTCTCTTCTCTTCTCTTCTCTTCTCTTCTCTTCTCTTCTCTTCTCTTCTCTTC
>JAUBOD010000001.1:12995799-13010424 GCA_032353885.1 Nothura maculosa
CTGGAGTGATGTTGGCTCTCTTCCAGTCCTCGGGCACCTCCCCTGCTCTCCAGGACCTCTCAAAGATGATGGAGAGAAGCTGAGCAATAACCTTGGCCAATTCCCTCAGCACTCTTGGGTGCATCGCATGTGGGCCCATAGATTTTTGGGTGGCCAACTTGCCTAAGTGATCCCTAACCCAACCCTTCTCAACTAGTGGAAGGTCTTCCTCTACCTCGTTTATTTCTCTCTCACTTGAGTCCTGCAGTTCATGGGGAGTGTCCTTAGCATTAAAGACAGAGGCAAAGAAGGCATTTAGTTACTCTGCCTTCTTGGCATCCTCCGTCACCAAGGCCCCCTCCACATTCCGCAGCCCACTAACATTTTCCCTCGTCTTCCTCTTGCTGTTAACGTACTTATAGAAACCCTTCCTGTTGTCCCTGACATTCCTCGCCAATTCACCTGGGCTTTAGTCTTCCTCATTTCGCATCTGCATTCTCTGGCGATGCACCTATATTCTTCCCACATGGGCCTGTCCCTTCTTCCACAAGCTGTACCCTCTTTTTTTCTCGTTACCTTTGCCCAGGAGCACCTTGTCCATCCATACAGGTCTCCTGCCCCGCCTACTTGACTTCTTTTTTGATACAACGATCCTGAGCTTGGAGGAAACAGTGCTTGAATATTAGCCTACTCTCCTGGCCTCCCTTTCCTTCTAGGACCCTGACCCAGGGGACTGCTCCAAGGAGCTTCATGAAGAGGTCAAAGTCGGCTCTCTTAAACTCCAGGATAGCTATCCTACTTCTCGCCCTGCTTCCTCCACGCAGGATTGTGAACTCCAACATCTCGTGGTCACTGCAGCAAGGAGGGAAGAAACAAAACCACACTCAAAAGCACTCTCAAGCTTTTGCAGATCTGATACACAAAATCATTAGTGTGGGCCAAAGCTTGAAAAGTTTGACAGTGCATTTCAGTTTAGATACACAGAGACAATGCAATATCTTATCTGAACAATACATGAACATGAATGCATACGAAATAGGGCTACAAATATTGGTCTCTGTCTCTATTTATCATTTGATTTTATTTTCTGTGCAAAATACAGTCAGGCAGACCAGGTCAGGAGGTGAATACAGTTAAAAAAAAGGCTCATAATAAGATATCATAAGAATATAATATTATAAGAATATAAGATGTTATGAGAACTATAGGAACATTGTTTTCATCTCTAAAAAAAATATTTGGCAGCAGTTCAACATTGGAGAAAAGGATCAAGTTATTTCCTACTTTTTATCAGTGTCCTGAGTTTTTACCTCTATGAAAGAATGTGTAGAATAATTCAACCTTATAATGGTACCTTCTATTGTGTTACATTCTTTTTTTTTGATAAATGAAGACTAGTGCTCTTATTGTACCTATCATCAAGGGAAAAGCTTGATGACATTAGGAAGAATGTAATGATCTCCATTTTCAAAAGTGTCTTAGACCTATACGATTACATTGAAAGTTGGATTTGTTTTTACACTTCTTAGCTTAGTTGTAGGAATTTAAAGGTAGCCAGAGAGTATTGCTTATTCCATCAAATCTGTGTAAGATATTCATCTACACAGTATTATCTTGATAGCATAATAGTAATAAGGTATGGGAGAAGACATTCAGTTCTCATTAGTTTTCTTCAGGTATGGAGTTTTATTTATTTTTACAACACCAAAAAATAAATTGTGTGTGCATTTGTGTGCAGTTCTGGGCTCTCCAGTTCAAGAGGGACATGGAGGTTCTAGAGATGGTCCAGCAGAGAGCGACAAAGATGATTAAGGGACTGGAGCATCTATCGTATGAGGACAGACTGAGTGAGTTAGGCCTATTTAGCTTGGAGAAGAGAAGTCTGAGAGGGGATATGATTAACATGTATAAGTATATGAAGGGAGAATGTAGGGAAGAAGGGGCCAAGCTCTTCTCAGTGGTGGCCGGTGACAGGACAAAGGGTGCAAGTTGCAACACAGGCAGTTCCATCTTCATGTGAGCAGGAACTTTTTTACTGTGAGGTTGGCAGAGCAGTGGAACAGGCTGCCCAGGGAGGTTCTGGATTCTCCTTCTCTGGAGGTCTTCAAAACCTGACTGGGATGCCATCCTGTGCCACATGCTCTGGGTGTCCCCTGCTGAGGCAGGAAGGTTGGACTAGATGATGTCCAGAGGTCCCTTCCAAACTTAAACATTCTGTATTCTGTGGAAATAATAAATATATATCTTGAAAATCTATCAAAACACATAGTTATAAAAGGCCTTTCATACAGAGATCCAAGACTGCTTATTTCAGATAGCAGTCCATAGGGATCTATTTGAAAAAGCAGTCCTCTTGGTTTTTTAGTCCTGGAGTTTCTTCAAGTACAGGTGGAAATGATGCTCTTTGGTCATTAGCACTGAAAAGGACAGATCGCATTGAGAAACTTGCTGTTCAAAGATCCTGTTAGAGCTGCTGCTGTCGAGGCCTCCACATCCTTGGTTGTTAGGTAGGTGTGTGCGTATACTGCCATCTGTCTCAGGGCCAAGACAATCACTTTTGATCACCACAGTAACTGTGCCTCACCTTCTCATAGTGCACTGGTCTTAAAAATCACTTCCATTGAAAGTCAAAAAAGCACTTTGTTTCTACTCAACTACTGGTTTTGCTGCAGAAGCTTTAGTGCTGTCTGAAGGAGAAGTGATGTTTCCTGAAATTCCTGTCTCTGATGGCCTGTCGTGGCCATGAATGGTCTAGATGCAGCCTCACTCCCTCTCTTGGTAGAGAGGACTCTTCCAGTAGATCAAAAGTAGTACTGAAGAAATATATTTCAGTGCTTTGGCTTACTGCAGCTGCAGATGATTTAAATAAGATAGGAGCAGAGCTCAGTTATAAACTTTGCTCAATTCTAAACATCTTCTGTGCCAAATATTCTAGGCTGACCACCCCATAGCTCTCTGTAGCAAATGGAGCTCATTTTTCTCTTCCTTGTTTTTTTTTTCTTTTTTTTTTCTTTAAACAACAGATGGCAAAGCTGTTCTTAAAATCCAGACTCACTTATTTTGTATTGTAAATAATCATGAACTGAACTTTCAATTTGACCATTCCCCAGCCTTCAAATATTTTTATGTAACATATGATAACATAGTTCTCTGAGAAAGTTCATATGTTTCTGTTATTATACTGTCTAATGGTTGGGATAATTTGTGTCAGGTGGATGAGTAGTCTGCCAAACTCTGCAAAGCCAAAGAGCACAAAGCCTTGTGAGCTTTCAATATTAATGCTTTAATACAGAATAAATATCTGTGTTAGAAAGTACAGATTGTGTTATTGCCTTAAGGGTCTAGTGCAACAACAGTAGTGTATTATAGTTCTCAAGTTCTAACATAATCTGCTTTGATGATTTACTACTTTGAAGTGTGGTGACATAACATGACAGCTATGTATATAAAATAATAATATGTTGATCTTCTACAGTTTCTGTTTATATGAGCCTTTGGAACAAGACTAGCACATCATGTTCTTTCTCCACTTAGCCTTGTACAAAATAGCAACAAACTGGTTCTTTGGGAAAATGTGAATTAATTGTCATTCATTCATTACAAGTATCTACATGATGAAAGTTATCCTATATATTTGGACCTTTTTTTAGTATCATAGTGTAAATAGTTACAAACTACAAAATCATTTTTTTTCAAATAGTAAAGGTATTTCCAAAAACCAGTGGAGCTTTACTGTAGAAAATGAACTCCACAGCATGAAGTTCTGATATGTCTGATATTTTCTATTTATAGTCTCTTGGAAATATTGGTATATTTTTTCTACAGGTTTCTATTCTTTTATCATGAAAAAAATATAAAAACAAAGCCAAATTCTCTCTCAAGATGACCAGACAAAGAAAGAGCAAATAACTGGTGACTGATAGGATTGGATGACAATCAATTTATGAGAAAGACTAGTTGCATATGATATTTTGGGAGAGAAGATCAAAAGTGCTGAACTTCTGCATCATATGAATCAACCAGTTGTATAGCACATTGAGTGATACTACTAGGAAGGCAATAGTTTGCTCAGTCCTTTCTTTATTTTTTCCTTTAGCAGGTGCAGGCATGCTACCTGCAAAGCAAAAAGATGAATAAAAAATGCCACTAATTTTGCTTTCAAATTATTATATAAACATTTAGCAACCCTTGTGATTTGTGGTAGACACACTGCCTAAGCCTATATTATGGAGCATGTGTCCATAAGCCATAGAGGGCCCTGGTTCCTCTGCTCTCCAGAGTAGTAGATTCCCCGTTTCTATTGTGTTCATATATCCAGGTTTCTGCATCTAGAGACCAACGCATTGGAGAGAGTTGGAAGAAAGATAGATGTCCAAAATCTTGTCAATGGGGACTCAGGAGAAGCCTGGCTTTGATGTAGGATGTAGGAAGTGTTCCTGGACCCCATCATTTAAAACTTCTCAGGTTAATGCACTGCTGTATGATAGTGGGTTGCATTCAACAACCTGCCTGACTCTTTTTGACATCTATGTTAAGTTTCATATCATACTTTGGTCAATTCATTTATTACATTATAAAATACACACAGTTTAATGTAAAAAAGTACCCAAAAAAGTACAAAAATTTCATATAAAATGGTTTCCTTACACATCACAGGAAAAGAAATAGATTTTGTATTCTCAAGGTCCATATTCCTAATGATTACTATAACACAAGAACAAGATAAAAAATAAAGCTAATTGTTTGCCACATTATATGTAAACTCAAATGGCTTCCATTTTTCTCGTTAATTAAAAATGCAGATCTCTACCTCATGTAATGATCACCATCCATATTCAACAAGAACTCATATGATGACATAGTGATATATTGAGAACACAGCAACAATAAAAAAAATTGAAAGCAAGAAAAGAAGATACATAGAAGTGTTGGTTTTTAAGTATTAGGAAGGGATATCACAGTCCTGATTAACACATTGCTGAGCTCTAGACCCCTGACCCATTCAGTAAAAACCCTGTACTGACAGCCTGCCAGATGAGCTCTCCTGGCATTGTGTGGAGAGAGAGAGAGAGAGAGAGAGAGAGAGAGAGAGAGAGATGAATCTGAGAAAGGAATTCAAAACTTGGAGTTAAATAATTTAAATACTGGGAACAAGAACAGGAAGCATCTTGGTTGTGATTTGTAGTCTTCACCTGAGTACAACTGAGTTATTCCACTTGTTCAAAATACATAGATGAAACCTGAGATGGACAAAAATCTTCCAAAAGTAGATTGAAAAGCACTCTTTCTCATGAAGCTGTGTCCGAATGTATCAAAAAAATGAAAGATTCTTTGGACATGAAAGTGAGAAAAAGCCTAACCGTGAGTGTGTAGCAAAGTGACTGAAGCTGTCAAAAGAGAGAGAACTATTCATGTACACTGTTAAAAATGCACAAAGGGTCTTACAGCAGAGAAAAGAAAGACCCCAAGACTTTACATGCAAGGAAAGTTACTATCTGCTGGTCTGTACAGTGATCTCACATTTTTCACTTCTGTTCTACGCAGTAGAACAAAACTTTTATCCTATAATATCCTATAGGAGAATAGAGTAGCTACAATAACATGAGTTTGAAAGCAGTTGGTGTAAGAAAATAAGATCTTCCAAATTCTTTGAAAGGTGCCTTTTTTTCCCTCCTACTGAAGAGGAGCAACTAATGGCATAATCTCCGTACTTTAAAAGCAAACAAGGAATACCACTGTGCTTTGTATGGAGTCTGAAGATTCACATTGCCATCAAATCAAATCTCTTAAGAAATAATACTTGCAAGCTTATCTACTTTCTGAACACCAATCCTCTTAGCTGGTAACTACCAGAGCTGAGTTGCTGAGCCCCATTAAAATCTAAGGCATTTTTAGAAAAGTCTAACCAGAAAACTGAAAGATAAAATAAAAGGATAAAAAAACCCATGTGGAATTTATAATCTCCAGACTTAAAGAAGCAAGCGAGGACACTTAGTAACTGTTCCCTATAACAACACATTTAGGCATCTGTGGATTTTCTTGCTCTTGCTTTAAGGTCTCATATACCCTCAATTTTAAATAGATAAATGAACTCATTGATTTAAATTGAAACACTTTCATTCTAAACTATATGCCATCTTTACTGGGCTGAGGTTGTCATATTGCTTTGAAAACCTCTGAAGTCAATGACAGCAAAAAGGAAATACAAATTTCCCGGCCAAAAAAATCAACATCCTGAATGCTCAAGTGCTTTTAATCTATTTTCATGATAGCATATTGATTTTTTTAAATAGCTTGACTTCTAATTTTATGAAATTTATTTTTAATTTTTCTTTAGTACTAATCAGAGGAAGTAGTTGCCTGGCAGTTACAGTAGCCAGGCTTCTCAACATTAACTTTCAATTAATAATGTTCCTTTAAAATCTCAGTATTATTTCAGTGTTTCAGACAGGGAATAGTTCTTACACTGATGTGCACGATCTATCAACAACACATGAATACAAAACTGAAGAAATTGAAATTATTTATGTATGTAAGTATCTAAAAATTTGAAAATATCCTAGTAGTCAGTCATTACTAACTGACTATCCCCCTCATATGAAGATCTTCATTAGGGACTGCAGTTAAAAAAAGGCATTATGTATCTTTTTTATCTCTTAGAGGTTTTCAATCTTAATTCTCCTATTGTTATTAAGAGAGTTGAACAAATATCCAGTTAATGTGAAAATAGCACAATTTAGCATGGAACATCTGAAGATTCAAATCCTTATCTTAGGTTATGAGGGGTGTCTGGTTATACTCAGAGGTTATGATGATTCTTAGCTGCCTAAGGAAAATATTATAAGGCTGTAGCACGTTCAGTATCTCTATGTTTTCTCAAATATACTAGGTCTATTTTGTTCTTGGTTGTATACATTACGGATTAGAAAGTAAAAATGTTCACCTCAGAGACATATAACTGACATAGAGTTTTGTATTAAATACTATCAGGTGCTGAGCACTCTAATCCCAGTACATTAAATAATGTAAATACACATAGAAGAAATGTGGGACTGTTCTTGCCCAGATATATATATATATATATATTTAGTAATTCACATAAGAACTCACAGCGCTCAGCACTTTGCAATATGAATTCCAGTAAGGTTGTTATGCACATATAAGTTTTATTGGTAAAAATCAGTTGTTATGCACATATAAGTTTTATTGGTAAAAATCAGTTGGAGGTAGGATTCTATTTTGCTCTTGTTGCTGCTAACATAGTTGGATAAGAACTTCACAGTAGTTAGAGCTATATCTGCAGTTACTGTTCTACTACAGACACTGTTAAACTGTTATAAAATATATTTATGAAAATGCTTATGAAAATGTTGACCCTAAGCACTTCTGTAGAGCAATTATATTATGTAGAAAGTTATAGAACATATATAAGACACCAAAATTATATCTATGTACAAATTTATACAACAAATGTAAAAACTGTAGGGTATATTCATATAGCTATCAGTACAATTATTTGTTTATTTTTCTTTGGTTTACATGACAAAGGACCATGGAATAAAAACATAAAGTAAATAAATATTCTATCTATCTACTAAGGCACTTATATTTGGATTTTTTTTCTGAATATTTCTTAGAGGAAGAGTGACACTCTGGGAATTGGAAGATATCTACAGAGAATATTGATCAATAAAATACTTCATTAAATGAGTGAGATGTCCATTACTTTAATTTTGTAGCAGCAATACCATATCTCTCTGAATAAACTGATTAATAGCAGATTTGCATTCTGTGGTACTTGTACAGGTTTCTCACTCAAGATGCAGAATAAAAATCTTCGTAGGTAGAAATTGGGTCTTTTATGACACCAACTCTTTCTACAATAAAGGTAAGAAAGATGAAGTCTTCCACTACAAGAAAGATTTCGAGGCACTGGAGATTGTCCAAAGAAAGGCAACAAAGGTAGTGAAGGGGTTGGAGCAGAGACCATATAAGGAGCAGCTGAGGTTGCTGGGGTTATTTAGTCTTGAGGTGACACAGGGAAGACTTTAGTGCTCCCTATGCCTACCTGGAGGGAGGTTGTAATGAGGTGGATATGGAGCTCTTCTCCAGAATAACTACTGAAACTAGGACCAGAGGAAATGGCCTAGGTTGTTGGAGGTAAGGATGTTAAGAAGAATTTCTCCATGGAAAGAGTAGTCAGCATTGGAACAGGCTGCCTAGGAAGTGATGGAATCGCTGTCCCTAGCAGCTTGGCAGTATTCAAGAGATGTAAAGATGAGGCAATTAGAGACATGGTTTAGCAGGCATGGTGGATTCATTTGATTTCAGCAACCATGGATAGGTTTTAACATTTTATTTTGAAAAAATCACTTCCATTGTTGGAAACAATGTTCCCAACATTACTCAAAGATGTTTGTAAAAATAAAGCAACCAGAAGAAATTATTTGTTTATGCATTTTAATTTATTAAAATGTTAATAAAATATGACTCCAAACATTTTTTGTCATTCCAGCTTTTTCTTAACTTTTCCTTTTTGGGAATGCAAAAGAGATATTTTTCAGTAGCTGCATCCAGAAACTTATATAAGAAAAAATATGCATTATCAGAATTAGTATAGTGTGATAGGAAAAGACTTTTTTTTTTTTGGTTATGAGAGATAATCCCTTTGGACTGTACTTGAATGCAAAATGTTTGGAGAGAGTATTGAGTCTGTCTTAGCAGACTTGTTCTATGGATAAAACATTGCCACTTCCAATCTATCTCTTTCAGAATTATAAGACACTAAAAAGTAAACTGAACAAAACAGAATACAAATAATATTGCCTTGAGCTTTGCATCTGTTATTTTTTTTTCCATTGTATTTTCTTTAGAAATATACAGAGTTTGTGGTTTGTATATGAAAAGGGGAATAGCTTCCTCTTCCCAGTACTGGCAACACTAATATTCTGGTGGTGTTCCAAGTCAAATATTCAGGAACACCTATCAAGAAAGTGAGAACAAGAACGGATTTTGAATAATAATAATAAAAAAAAAGAATAATCACTGTGAAGTATAGGGTGCATTTTACAACTGCTAACTGGTACTAAAACACTGTAAAGAAAGAAAGAAAAATTCTTTGGTGACATGAGAAATACACACATTAAAGCTGGTTTAGTAATTTACCTAAAGTTAACAAGCAGTGACATAAATTTCTAGGTAGCCCATCACTGGTAGCATATCTGATGTCCTTCCTTGCTTTGCAAATGAATACAGTCAGATGTTCTCTGTTCATCCATGCCATCTGGAGGCAAGGACTTAGGTGACCTGGTGGAGAAGTAGAAGGTAATGCTGCAATGTGCCCTTGCAGTAAGGAAGGCCAATGGTAAACTTAAGTGTATTACCAGGAGTGTAGCTAGCAGGTCCATGGAAGTGATGGTTTTACTCTGTTTTACACCAATAAAGCCACATCCGGAGTACCGTGCTCAGTTTTATGACTTCCCAGTACAATAAAAACATGCTGAAGAGAATGTAGTTAAAGGCTACTAAGATGAATGGGAGCATATGACATACAAGGACCGGACAACTCTGTGCAAGTAGTCACAGACACTCTGTGTCTGTGTAGACAGTTACTATGAAAGTCATATTTTGAAGGTGGCATAAACTCTTCAGGATCTAACTTTGGCAAAGTGCACAGTCTGAATAGGCTGACATCCTTGAAGTATTCCTCCTGCCTTTCCCTCCCTCTTGTATTAACAGTAAGGAGACAAGAGCATGAGGTTCCTCTTGTAATAATTCCCATTAAGCTGTCTTTACTAAACTTTACTAAACTTTACTAAATCTCTCTGCAATTAAAGGGAAACCACAAATGCCCCCAGAAAGCAAATCATTCTTGTGATAGATACACAGTTTAGGATGGGATTAATCATCTCCTGAAAGTTCCTGTCTTTCTACGTTAGGTTTAAGGAGAATTTAGGCAATCTGAATAAATGGAGTTTCCTAAGTTGCGACATGTTAAAAGAAGTTGCGATATGTTAAAAGAAGTTGCGATATGTTAATTCCACCCAGTAGGGGAAAGACCCTTTCAGATTTGTTGAATATCATCCTGATAACTCAGCTAAATATTACAAATTTTATAATAGGAGGATCACACTATATTTTAAAGGCTTTAGGTGATCTATATCAAAAAAGAAAAAACAATGCTATTGGGGAGCTGTTCATGAATCTCCGATGGAAAGGAAGATCTTTGTCCTGACTTCCACCTTTACTTTTGTGCTATAAATTTCTTTACAGTCATAATATTTACCCAGCTGTATTTCTATAAAGCAGTACCAATAAACCCCCCCTTTATAGTAGGCTGTCTCTGTACATATTCCAGGTCTGAATAAAACTCTCCCAAACATATACTGTGCAAAAGTAGTATGAGATCTATGAGATCTCCTCCCTCATTTTTTTTTAAACCCATACATATAGTAATAATTGTGTAATGGTCTCACTTGTGTTCACACAGTTACAACAATTGCAAGCCAATAACCATGGCTTGTAAGGGAAAAGGCTTAGCTTTCCTATATGAAGAATTGTAGCTAACCCAGAGCTGCTGCTTCTTAGATTGAATTGTTGGTAGGAGTGCAGGAACTTACCAGGATATTGCAAAGAGTTAAAAAATAAATTGGCCAGAAGTGATCCCTGGCTGTCACCCAGAAGTGATATCCTGGCTATAAATTGGCCAGAAGTGATCCTGATAACCGATTCGATATTCCTAGTAAAAATATGGATTATAGAACTAACAAATATCTTTTTTTGTCTAAATCATATTTCTTGGGAAAAAAAAGATTTTTTTTCTTCAAAATTATTATGAGGTTATATTCAGAGGGAGGAATATGAAGGAATGTTAATAGAGGAGGAGGGTAGAAGTGAGAATATAGACCTTTGGATAACCAGGGAACATCTAATGCAAAAGCATTTCTGACTTGCAACTTAGGAAAAAGAAAATCATGCAATGGAACTCAAGGAGGATAATGAAATATATGTTAACCTATATTTTGTAGCATTTTGTCCTGTTTTTCCCTCAGGGGATCCAGAATATGCCATTTTCCAAAACAGCCCATTTCTTTGCTCTTCCATCCTGATTTCAAGAGAATACCCACAAATTCATTTCTACATATGGTGATATATGTCACCATATTAGTGGTATCACCAGTAGTGATATCACCAGATATTTATCTATCTGAAGAGAATTTGAAAATCTCTTCAGATAAAAAAGAGGAAATATTAGAATAATTTAGCTTCTAGGTTTTCTTGGCAGTAAGACTGATTCTTTCTACTAATATAAGACACTAGTATAGTAAAAAATCAATTCACTGTAAATATTAATGGAGAAATATTGAATCTAATGTTTAAGCATAAAAATAAAATACATAGGACATTAAAAGTATTACTTGACAGTGAACCAGTAAGTGCTGAGGCCATCAGATTTTGAGAATATGATTATAAATGGGTTCTGGAAGAAGGATTGTATTCATGATATTTTGAAGATCTCACTAGGTATATTTTTTAGGAAAGGTAATATCTTTTATTAGACTAACAGATATTGCCTCAAAATCATACAAGCTTTTGGTTCAGAATCCCCTCAGAAATGATAAAAGAGCTCGTGAGTTTAAAAGCTTCTCTAATTCCTCTAGCTATATTAGCTGGAGTATTATTAATAAAATACTGCCTTTCCCTATAAACATTTATTTCTATATGATATAAAAATAACCAAAAAAAGATTACATTACTTATCATGCTTAATCAATGCTCTCTAAAATGAAGCATGCCTTGCTTAGCTTAGATAGAAGAAAAAGCAGATTTTTTTTAGGGTGGTGCACCTTTCTTCAGCTTTCACAATCGGGATTTGGCAACAAACCTTACCTTGATATGTTATTTTTTCTGCTGTACAGAAAATATCTTGTCTGTCTTTGGGAATATTCTCAACAAAAATTATAGATGCTCTTCATACGTGTTGCATCCTTTTAGGATGGGCTGACTATTTTTATATCCCTTGGGAAACATTTTATCAGAGTACTCCATTGTAAAGGGCAATATAAAAGCTTAAGGGTTTTTAAGAATCTCTGTTTCTGTCTTTCTGGGTTTTGTCACTGAGCTGAGTAGATATATACATAATTATTATTGCTTTGAATCAATTTAACAATGTTAATTATTAGTATCAATATCCTACAGACAAGTCCAATGGGCCTATATCACTCCTTGCTTATGTCAGAAATCTTTTAACAGTACTCCAATGCTGTTTTCTACACCGCACACTACAAAACTAACTTCTAAATGATTTGAAGCTACCTTAAAGGAGTGCTTATTTTATTAAGAGTTTATATAATTCAGAGTCACTTCTTACATTTTTACTTCCACAAACACATCAACATTTATTGTAGGTGGGCAATAGGAGAAGGCCAAGGACAGCCTATTTTCATAGATCTTCTAGGCTGAAAAACTGCCAGCAACATGAAGGGGCCCAAGAGGGGTTTCTTTCTATATACAAAGGAAATGAAAAACTGCATCCAGGAAGGCAAAACAGTGTTATGTAAATGGCTATTTCATCATAGTGCTGTATAAAACATTCCCGCCCTTCATCTTGCAAACAAATCAGTGTACTTAACTACATTCAATAATACAGCACCTTTCAGCTCCAAATGAGATGCCAGAATCACCTGTATTCCTCTTCCTACCCACTGTTTGACTCCAGAAAAACACAAGTGCTGTGGCTACAAATATAATGACATTATAATCAGCTCTAGAAGTTGTTGCTATGCTTTTGTAATGAGCATAATAGAGGTTCAGTAACAATGCTTTTGGGTGCATGTCAAAATACAATAGTTTTGCTATCTGATAAAAGAATGTTTTAAAGTCATGCTGCATTTACCAGATCTAGCAAAACCAAGTAAACAAGGAGGCAAATTGGCGTACATACTACAAAACTAACTGTAAAAATTTACCGATGAAGAAAAGCAATATAAGTATAAAATGGCAGTAAGATAGTAAAAGGATATTGTAGAGAGAGCATATAGTAAAATAGTAGCCACTAGACAGTCCAGGGACTGGACTGTCTAGTCCCAAGGAAGGAAGGAAGGAAGGAAGGAAGGAAGGAAGGAAGGAAGGAGAGAAGGAAGGGAGGAAGGAAGGAAGGAAGGAAGGAGAGAAGGAAGGGAGGAAGGAGAGAAGGAAGGGAGGAAGGAAGGAAGGAAGGGAGGGAGGGAGGGAGGAAGGGCGTCTCATGGCTCCCATGTTCTCCCATGGCTCCCATGTCTCTCAGGTCTCTCAAGTGTCTTCCTTGGCTTGGCCAAGGAAGGAGCCAACAGGAGAAGCCCAGGAGAAGGGGCCGTGGCGGCCACTCACCGAGCAGAGGCAGAAGGTACGGAGGCTCCATGGTCCCGGCAGGCTCGCGAGTGGACGGCGTCTCCTTCCGTCACTGGCCGCAAAGGGAAGAGGTCCCTGCCCTGGCTCGGCCTCGCTTGCCCCGGTTCCCTCCCATCCATCACATGAGTGCAGCGCAGGAAGGGCCATGAAACGAGGAAGGATGGGATGAGGAAGGACGGGAGCCACCAAGGGTGAGGAGCATCTCCCACTGGAGGGTTGCCCCCATGAGGATGCCCATCAATGGTCTCACGGCCAAGCTTGCTCCACCGGAGATACCGAATTGACCCTGATCAGTGGAGGGAAAGACAGAGGGGACCAAGTTGCACCATCCCATCCTGCTCCGAGGTGTCCACCAGTGCTTGAGTCATCCGGTGCAATATGTGATTGGTTATGCGGTTTCCTTGAGTTTGGCTATGGACGCACCAGCTTCCTTTCCAAGAAGGCACTGAGTCACCTGTGGCTCCCTGCCAATGGCCCAACCATTGAAGGAGGATGATCTTCTCAGGGGTGGCCAGGGATAGGACAAGCTGAAACACAAGAAGCTCCATCTCCACGTGAGGAAGAACATGGAGGTGGAGGGTGCCCAAGCCCTGGTTGAGGCTGCCCAGGGAGGCTGCGGAGGCTCTGGAGACCTCCCAAACCCACCTGGATGTGCCCGGGTGCTCCGGGTGTCCATGCTGGAGCAGAGATGGGACTGGATGATTCCTAGAGGTCCCTTCCAACCTCAACCATCCTGACATTCCGGGATTCTGGGATCTCCCCCTCTTTCCACCCATCCCCGTCCTCCCTAAGGCCCTCGGGGTGTCTACATGTCCATGTTGACCATGAAAGAGCACCTGACCATGAAGGAGGGGTTGACCATGAAGGAGCAGTTGACAATGAAGGAACAGTTGACCATGAAGGAGGGGCTGACCATGAAGGAGGGGTTGACCATGAAGGAAGCCAACCTTCACTCTGAGTTGATTTAATGGATTTAATGGGAGCCCCATTCCGAAACCCAATCCCACCCAGCGTGGAGCAGGGAGGCGCGAGGTGGATCCGACAGCGGAGGTGGGGAGCAAGGAGAGGAATCTTGGAGTTCTCCTCTCCGGAGGCACGGAGGCCGGCAGCGGGGAGGAGGCCTTTGCTAAGTGCACTAAGAAAATCCACTTTTTGGGGACGTTCCTTCTGTTCCGTGTCGTTATTCCATCCCAAATCCTCCCTCCGACTCTGCAAAGAAGGGAAGCGACAGCACCTGGAGCCGATTCCCTCACTTTC
>JAUBOD010000001.1:13016708-13040750 GCA_032353885.1 Nothura maculosa
TGTGCCTGCTGGAGCGGGAAGGTTGGACTAGATGATCTCTAGAGGTCCCTTCCAACCTTGAAGATTCTGTGATTCTGGGATTCTGGGTCCAGTGGAGAGCAACAAAGTTGATTAAGGGTCTGGAACATCTATTGTATGAGGAGAGACTAAGTGAGCTGGGCCTATTCAGCCTGGAGAAGAGAAGGTTGAGAGGATCTGATCAATATGTACAAATACCTGAGGGGAGAATGTAGGGAAGAGGGGGCCAACCTCTTTTCAGTGGTGGCCAGTGATAGGACAAGGGGCAATGTGTGTAAGTTGAAACACAGAAAGTTCCATCTGCATGTGAAGAAGAACTTCTTTCCTGTGAGGGTGACAGCGCCTGGAACACGTTGCCCAGGGACGTTGTAAAGTCTCCTTCTGTGGAGGTCTTCAAAACCCACCTGGGTATGATCCTGTGACACATACTGTAGGTGTCCCTGCTGGAGAAAGAGGGTTGCACTAGATCATCTCTAAAGGGCTTTCCAACCTTAACCATTCGTGATTCTGTGATATCATCCACATTTGTAAGGAGAGAATGTGTTCAGAAGGGAGATTCATTTCCATCTTTTGCTTTTACTGTCCCTGAGCAAGATATATTTTCTTAATGTACTCTTTTTCTCTTCAGAAAGAAACTCACAATGTTATTACAGTAGGGACTTAGTAAAATGAGTGGGAAATGTAAACCATGATGGTGCCATATAAATAATCAGGAAGGCAACACTGTCTAATTATGGTCATATAATCACCCTTCTGGTGTGATTGATATTGAGAGTGATAATCTTTAGGTCCATATAGAAGTCTCGTTCATCGTGATGTTTACAGAGTTTCCACACAAAAATTAAAATGAAAAAAGGGAATAATTTTTTTCACATAAAGGGTAATAAGGTTAATTTTTTAACTGTGATATACTTTCTTCTTTTTGACTGCTGCTTGGACCCACCTGTGGGAGGTGGTCAATGGGCTACAGGGTCAATTTGGACCTCTGCCTATGGATGATAAGTTCAGAAAATACTTCTTCATTATTTAAGGATATCTCTCTCCTTTAAGTCCACAGATGGTATATTTCTGGCATTGACACAGAGGCAGGCTGCTTTATTTCTGAACATGTGTTCATTATTTAAACAGAACTTAAATCTCTTCAGATTTCAAAATCAGATTGTTCATTAAAAAAATCTGGTTTGCTTATGCTGGTTGGACTTGGTGACCCCTGGAGGACCCTTCTAACCTGAGTTATTCTGGGATTCTCTGACAGATGGTAGAGCCAAAAGATACAATTTGACAAAATTTGGAAAATACCCATTCAAAAGGAAACAAAGAAATATCTATAAGCATTTGATAGATATAGATGAAGGTCAATAATTTCCAAAGAATTTCTATTGAATATGACAGCTTGAGTCATCTTTCAGTAATCGTTAGCAGCTTGCTTTATAACAGTTTGAAGACCTCATATTCCGTTTTGTTTCATAGAATCATTATGGTTGGAAAAGACCTTCAAGATCATTGAGTCCAACAAAGTCCAGCCATTTCTTCTCTGTATTTTTCACAAACATGAATATTCAAGTTAATTTGGAATAGATATCTTGAAAATTATTTTCTCCTCCTAGAATACCATTACAAGCAGTAGTATAATTTGCTTACATAAAACTCACTCCAGCCATCCAGTGAGTGTTTTCACTGGCTTTTTACTTACAAAATTTATTAGAAAACAGAAGCCCTCTCTTCCTTCAATTCTTACAGGCTTTAAGATAAGAAAGAATCTATTGTCTCCTGTTACTTTTTTTTTTTCCCCAACTGATTCTGTATCCTGTCAGAATATCCCACATGTTTCTGTACGCTTTATTATACAGGTAAGCCTCAGCTTTCATTTAGTTACTTTACTTACATCTTTTCATCCTGCAATGAAAGTTTTCTGAATCAGCACTCTTCTGAATGGGTGGAGCGGGAATTGTGTTACATCTCAAGTATCACAGTCTTTTGAGTAATTATAATCATATTAGGGTTAGCACTTGTAATCACATGAAACAACACAGCAAAATATTGGAGGAAAAAAAAGGTAAATAAAGTGCAAGTTCAGGCTTCTCTTGTTTCAAATATTCTTTTTTTCTTTTCTTAATGCATAAGGCTATTTTTTTCATACTCAAGCCATAATTTAAGATTCATGTTCAGTGTGTTAAGTACTCAGAATAATGGCCATAGTGTTCCTTGCATACTAAAAATGACATTTGTTTCCTTTTATTCTAACTTTCTCTTGTAATAGAGGATTTTTTGTAAGGATTCTAATATTATAATTAAATTAATCCTAATTCACTACTACTGAGATCATCAAAATGACCATATAAGCATCCAAGCAATAAGTGTGGCAAAAGGACATCTGAAGCACTTAAGCAGGGGATGTCAGTGTTTTTCTCTATCTTCAGGAACTTGGTACATACACACTAGTGGCTGATCAGACACTATCTTGTCTCCATCCTTCTTGAAGTATTTTGACGTTTTGGGGGAATACCACACAAAGTCTTCACAGCCAGCTGCATGAGGGCAAGATTGCATGTGGAAACAGCATCACCATAAGGACACTGCCAAGTTTGTCCTTTTGAGCGATCACTCATGGCTCTCCTTCCTCCCTCCCTCCCTCCCTCCCTCCGGCCCTTCTCCCATCCCTCCCTTCCTTCCTTCTTCCACCTCTCCTGGCAGTGTTTATGGATCTGGATGCACCACTTAACCATGGTGCCTGTGCTGCCTGGTGTGCATTTTGCTTATCTCTCTCCTGGCCTGGGCTTTGCAGCCCTGTGCTCTGTCTCATGGTATAGACGTGCCCCTAGGCAGACTCCAAAGACATGCAGGGAGGGGGACCTTTCTGCAAACCAGCACTGTAATCATATCCTGAATTTGACATATATACTGCCAGCCCTTGTCTCCATTTCAAGTCCCACAGTGCACATGGTGCCGTCCTGCCCCAGACTGTACAGGTGCATGGAGAAAAGGAAGAAGCAGCCTATGTTCTTTCCCCTACTTGGCACACCTTGCATAGCAATCTAGAATTTTGCCTTAAGCATCCACTCTAAGAGAGAATAACATACAAATAAAGTCTTTCATTCCATCATGTCATTAAATAATAATCCCAAAGTAGAAATTATGTATGGCGTCTGCAAGATTTATTCTTTATATTAAACCTTGTCTATTTTTAATGTTCACATGTAAACCCTCTAGCTTTCATTGCAATAAAACTAATCTTCAAAGTTCTGAAGCAATATGAAGTTTCTCAATGCTCCTTAAAAAACCTCACCCAGTTTCGAAGGTGTCCGATTTCAGAAGCTGATTAGTTGACTGAATAAATATCTTTACTCACCTGTTGGAGTCATAAACTTATGTCATCCTAAAAAGTACACATTTTATGCATTGAGAGAAACTAATACTGACCACAAATGCTGGTAAAATATATGTCTATTAGATGAATGACTGAAAAGATTTAAATTAGTTGTTTTAAATAATGTACAGAAATAGCATCTTGCCTGAGTACTTTGTTTATATTTGACTTTGTTTATATTTGACTTTTTCCATTGATGTTCTTATTTACATTACAATTGTGCCTAATCTAGACCAAGACAGGTAAGGTAGATATATGCAAAGACACTTTTCCTTTCCCAAAAGGAGAAGAAATAAAAGGTGTATGTAACCAGTATCGTAGGGATACTAGACAAAGGAGAAAGAATAAACTTAAAGCTGATAATTCAGCTGTATGGGTAATGAGGGTCTAATGGTTTTGATAAAATTAATTTTTTTTAATTAGTTATATAAGCCTTCCTTGACTCTGCCACACTGTGTTTGCAGACTTGGCAGTGAGGAAAACAATCTTCCTGTTTGCAGATTTCATCTGAAAAATGTTTAGAAACAATAAATAACTATATGATGACATTTTCATGCAGTTTTTTTTTAGAAAAAAAAAATCTCTAATGCTATAAAACACTGGTCTGCTCATTTCTACTTCTCAAATCTGGTAACAAGGCACACATAAAAATATAAGCATTTACAATACTTTATTTTGCTGGGATACCAGACTCTATGAGACATAACTCTGAACTGCATAAACAAATAAATCTATTTCTAAATGTGTCAAATAAATGTATAGAAATGAACCAAATATGTCTTGATTGGTCTCTGCCATCAAATTCTCCCCCATGTATGGAGAATGAAGTCTTTGCAACAGAATACAAAAATACAGGAAAAAAATCTCTGGAGTAATGAAATTGTGTCTCCAGTAAAATGACTGTAAAACTCTATACCAATAAAGTTGCAAACTCCCTAATTCAGCAAGATGTTGTAAGCAACCATATGGTTGTTCTGAAGATTATATACTGTTTCCATACTTATTTTCATAATCATGTGTAGTTATTTGCTGAATTGGTGAAAAGAAAAAAAGACATTGCTGAGTAACCCCAATATATTTAATTAGAATTGGTGATCTGAACTACATGCCTTTATTTGGTTTAAACTGTTATGCTAAAAAACATATGGCTTGCTGCTATTTCTGGTGAGTGTTTAACTTGCTGCTTCTATAGTTATATTGCTTTGGGCTCTTAGAACACTTAAGGTGGGAATAATGCATGTTACATACCATGTCAAGCTGTTTTTTTCTTTTTTTTTTCCTTCTTTTTACATTACTAAGTAACCTAATTTATGGAAGACTTTAAAAAGGAAGAAAAGAAGAAAAAAAAAAGGCATTCGCATGATTTGGGAGGAAGCCAGTGTCAACGTGACCAGTGATGGGAACACTGATGATATGTTGGGTGCGTCTTTCAAGTTCTGGAACATGTAGAAGCCTGTTAAATGACTCTGAGAGAACTTGACAAAAGAACTCACCTAGCAAGAAAGCTCACTGTAGGAATAAGGGAAAAAAAAAACAACTTGCTAACTTCAGATTCTATTCCCCTTACATAGATCTCAGAGCAGCAAAATAAGTGGTTAAAAATGAATACCACGGGGATCTGTGATTTAAAAGAGCACAAGGTGGTCTTTACCCTCACTAACTCCCACAATTGCTCTCTGCCCTCTTTAAAATAACTAGTGGGTGTGAATTCTTACACAATTAAATACTTTATTACTTCTATTGTTTCATTACATGTAAGAAAAAGCATAATAAAGACTCTGACTTCAGTGATCACAAAAACTGCTGGTTTATCTACCACATAGTTAGTCATAACTTAGTTGCAGCATTAACTGTACACTTTTATTACTCTAAAAATTTTAAGAAAATGCCCTGTGAGGTTCTCAACTCCTCCACTTTGCCTATTGTGCAAGTATTACCCTCTTCTAGTGCTGCTTGCCAGTGTTCCTCTACTTTCATCACAGCAGGTGCGAATAGTTTCCACTATGCAAACTGTGTTTCCATACTGAAACTGAAATAGGGTATGTCTATTATATTGAAGCCAACATCTGGCTCTGCTCTGGTGAATATAGCTGGAATAAGAAAACAATAGTAGCTGACAGATGTTGCCACAGGTTTCAGATGAGGCTAAAGCTGCAGAGTTTTAGTCTGTTATGAAATAACACACTAGAGACACATGGCTATATACCCAAATTTGTATACCATGCATAGGCCATACTGCCTTCAGTACTGCTTTTATCTACCTTTACCACTGCAACCAAAGCAGCAATGCTCATTGCACCATTGCTTTCATGTGTACATATAACCTGGAAGTCAACTAGTGCTGTGTTAGTTGTTTCATGGCCTGGTCAAAGGATCTGGATTGTAATTAAAATACTTTTTATATTTAGTACCAAATAACCATTATAACCTTATATACCTGAGATAAAAAAATAACCATCAGATACAAAATAACATGTCCTAAAAGTGTAGCACAAGCATATTATGTTTATCCCATGCTAGCCTGGGCCCATCTACTTATTAAACTGAAGAATTTTAGTTATTCTAGAGGGATTGTCAATGGTTTGTCAATCCATCACTTTAAAAATCATATTATGGAGCATGTAATAACAGTTGTTGATAAAAGATCTCAAATCTTGATTGGCACAAGACTTTAAATGATCACTGAGCTAATCTAGCACCAATATGCTAAATTAAAAATGAATTTTTTTTTGAGGGAGGGAAGGTGAGAGGAGAATTAAACAGCTCAAGAAAATTATATAATTTAGAATTCAAAATGATAGTTTTCTCTTGTAAACAAAGACCACTTGAAAACCACAAACACAGAGTAATTAAACCAGGAGGGAAACAGCTAGCAAGAAAAATATCAGACAATTGTCGTTGTCGTTGTCGAAGCGGACTAGTGACACTTGGTTGAAATAATTACAGAAAGAGAGAGAGAGAGAAAATGAGAGAGAGAGATAGAGAAACATATTTTGCATGGAAGTAATATATTTTTCATCTATCTGTTTCTATCCATCCATTTCTCATTTTCTCTGCAATTCTTAGCTCACTTAGGAAGGCAGATCACAGAATAATTTGAGTTGGAAGGGGCCTCAGGAGGTCTTTTGTTCAGGAGAAAAGGTAGGCAATAGCCTGTCATGCTACTCACATAGCCAAACTCCAAAGTCTGTGAAGGGTTCCCAAAGCCTGGAGAGGATAAGTGGAAAAACATGAGAACATCTGAAGGCTCACACAATCAAGTTGCAACAGTGTCAGCTACAATGAGAGGCACATTGGGAGCCCAACTCAAATGCCTCTATGTAAATGCATGCAGCCTGGGGAATAAACAAGGGGAATTGGAGGTGTGTGTGCGTGTGATTGCAGAATCGTGATCTCATTGCAATTACTGAGCCATGGTGGGACTCCTCTTAACTGGAATGTGGCCATGGATGGGTTAAGGCTTTTTGGAAAGGACAGGTCTGGAAGGTGAGGTGGTGGAGTTGTGCTTTATATGAGGGAGCAACTGGAATGTATGGAGCTCAGCATGGGGCAGGATGGAGCACGGGTCAAGAACCTGTATGTGAGGATTAAAGTGCAGGCCAACAGGAGTGACACTGTTGTGGGAGTTTACTATAGGCCTCCTGACCAAGATGGGGATGGGGCTTTTACAGGCAGCCGCAAGAAGCCTCCTGATCACAGGCCCTGGTTTTCCTGGTGGACTTCAACCACCCTGATATCTGCTGGGATAACCACACAGCCAGGAACAGACAGTCCAGGAGGTTCCTGCAGAACATTGCAGATAACTTCTTGATACAGGTGGTTGATGAGCCAACAAGAGGAGGGGCACTGATAGACTTGATACTAGCAGACATGATCTTGTTGGAAATGTGAGAGTTGGGGGCAGCCTTGGCTGCAGTGACCATGAGATGTTGGAATTCATGATCCTGCATGGAGGAAGCTGGGAAAGAAGTAGGCTTGCAAGCCTGGACTTTAGAAGAGCCAACTTTGACCTCTTCAGGGAGCTCCTTGGAGGAATATCCTCAGCTAAGTTCTTAGATGGAAGGGGTCCAGGGGAGTTGGCTAATATTTAAACAAGACTTTCTCAAAGCCAGGATTGGTGTGTTCCTATCAGAAAGAAGTTGAGCAAGGGAGCAGGAGACCTGTGTGGATGGACAAAGGGCTGTTGGGTAAACTTAATGAGAAAAAGAGAGTATACATCATGTTGAAGAAGGACCAGGCCATATGGGAAGAATATAGGAACATTATCAGAGAATGCAGGGATGCAACAAGGAAGGTCAGGGCCCATTTGGAATTCAAGTTAACAAGAGAAGTCAAGGAAAACAGGCAGGGCTTCTACAAATACATGAGCTGCAGGAGAAAGACTACGGAAAATGTTAGTGTGCTGCTGAATGGGAAGGGTGCCTTGGTGATGGAGGATGCAGAGAAGCCAGAGTTACTGAATGCCTTCTTTGCTTCTGTCTTTACTGCAAAAGCGGTCCCCATGAACTACAGAGCCTGGGGACAAGAAAGAGAACCAGTAGAGGAAACCTTTCTGCTGGCTGAGGAAGATTGAGTTAGGGATTATTTAGGCAAACATAAATCTATGGGCCTGGATGGGATGCACCCGGGAGTGCTGAGGGAACTGGCAGAGGTTATTGCTTAGCTGCTCTCTATCACCTTCGAGAGGTCATGGAGAGTGGGAGAGATGCCAGAGGACTGGAAGAAACCAACCTTCCCCCAGTCTTCAAAAAGGACAAGCAGGAGGAGAGTAGAAACTACAGGCTGGTCAGCCTTACCTCTGTCCCTGGAAAGGTGACGGAGCAGCTCATCCTAGAGAGCATCTTTGGACATTGCAAGGAAAAGATGGTGATCAAGAGTAGTCAGCATGTATTCCCAAAGGAGAAGTCATGTTTAATGAACCTGATAGCCTTCTACAATGACATGTCCATGGCTGGATGGATGATTGGAGAGCTGTGGTGGTCAAGGTTGTCTACTTTGACTTCAGCAAGTCTTTCAAAACTGTTTTGATGTTTCTCCCATAACATCCTCATGAGGAAGTTCAGGAAGTGTGGGTTAGATGAATGGACAGTGAGGTAGATTGAGAACTGGCTCGATGGCAGACAGAACCCAAAAAGTCGTGATAAATGGGGCTGAGTCTAGTTGGAAGGCCTGTGGCCAGTGGTGTCCCCCACGGGTCACTACTGGGCCCAGTACTGTTTGACTTGTTCATCAATGATTTGGACAAAGGGACAGAGTGCACCCTGAGCATGTTCACGGACAATACCAAACTGGGTGGAGTGGCTATTTAAAGAGACCTGGACAGGTTGGAGAGTTGGGCAGGGAGGTTCCATCTCCCAGAGGAAGTTCCATCTGCATGTGAGGAACAGCTTTTTTCCTGTGAGGATGACAGAGTCCTGGAACAAGCTGCTTGGAGAGGTTTTGGAGTCTCCTCTGAAGGTCTTCAAAACCCACCTGTGACACATGCTTTAGGTGTCCCTGCTTGAGCAGGGGAGGTTGGACTAGATAATATCTAAAGGTCTCTTCAAACCTTAACCATTCTGTGATTCTGTAACTTTTCTGAACAACCTGTTCCAATGCTTAGTTATTCTGATCAGGAAAACTATTTCCTGAGATCCAATTGGAAAACTTCTTGGTCTGATCTATGCCCATTTCCTCTCAAGCCACATCTTATGGGTACTGAGGGCCTGCTATTCAGTCCCTCCAAAGTCTCCTTGTTCCCAGCTCCCTCAGCCTCTCCTTGCAGGACACATGCTCCAAACGCCCACCATCATGCTGCCTCTCCAATGACCTTGCTCCTGTTCATGCCTTGTTATCCTGGGGACCCAAAACTGTCTGCAGGACTCCAGTGGTCTAATGAGTGTGAGGTAAAGTGGAACAATTGCTTCAATTTTCTATGCTCCTTTTGACACGGCTCAGTAGACTGTTGGCCCCCATTGCTACCGAGGCACATTGGTAAACCTGACCTTTTGGAACAGGCTTAAGTGATAGCAGCTCAGTGTTTTGGCAATTAATGCTCTAATTGTTTTCCTTCTTTCAGTTCACAGAATTTCCCAGGTCAGAATAAATGAGACGGGTTACAGAATGTGCCAACCTTTAGAAGATGTAAACATTATAATTCATCTGAAATTTCTGGACCTTTAGGTGTGGAGATCGTGGATACATACAGGGTATCATGTTTGCTGCATCTAAATCCAAAGCTAGGTCAGGGCTTCTCAGCAGCACAGGCAGAATTAAATTTTTCATCCCACAGATTAGTGTTAGGAACAGATCTTTTCTCACTATAGGAAATACAGGCAGCAGGAGGTTAGTAGAGAGAGTGGGAACAAAGATAAAGATCTAGAAGCGATTCGTGGAGAGTTAGACACGCTACTGCTGCTGTAAGTAAAAGTGTTATGGCAGGAATAGAAATGACTACTAAAAGCTACTGTCTCAGTCCCACCTTTTGCAGATATTACAGGTGCCTGCTGCTACCTAGGCAGCAGCAGTAAGACTCACTAGTTTTTGTGAGGGCAATTGGCCATTTTTTTTTCTGTTCGAATGTTTACACGCCTTCTTTCTCAGAGGGTATTTTTACTAAACTGCCTTTAAAATATTATACTTTTTGTTCAAGATATTAGTAGTGAATGAAAGAGCTGAATATTTGGATATTTATGTCATGAATAAATGTGACAACTGTCAATCTTTTGCCTTGTGAATTTCAATTCTCTATATAAAATTGGAAATAGGTCTCCAAGCTCTAAATGGCAAGTTAAAACTTTGATCTTTGGGGCTCAGTATTGAGACCTTCACAGCTTCAGGCATAACATGGCATTACTTATTCTATGACTAGCGACACCTTATTTTCCTAATTCTTCTCATTCTGAAACTCTAAGCTATTACTTGCATGAAGAGGGAGTTTCTAACATCATCTGAAGGTTAAGCTCTGTCACTGCCTTAACTGGGGAGCTTTTCATTCAAGCCTCTCAGCATAGGTCTGGAAGGGAACGTTGGGAAACCTCTGCAAACCCTTTGGCCATTTAGTTATTTAAATTTCTTGAAGTTTGGCTCTTAATACACTTTCTATATTGATCACCTCAGTGAGGATTATCATACATCCTTCTTCATAGTGTCAGACTTACTTTAGTGCTGGCTAGCATTTCAGTGAATAAAAGCTCTGTATGTTTGGGCAGCCTTTTGTCTAACATGCATGTTTTATTATGCATCACTGATTACACTGATGACATGAAATAACTGGCCTATGAAGTAATTTGCCTGTCAAAGTCTTTAAGATGTGCAAACGTGTGTATGATTTCAGTCATCAATGTAACAAGCCATAAAGAACTGTGACCACTCACCCCACATTATGAAGTGGGACATGAGGCTTTGCTACACAGCTATATGAAAACACTGAAAGTCAAGTGCAGTTCAGTAAAGCACAGGAACACACACATAAAGTAGTGCTGATTTTCTCCTGAGTAGGAAGGGATTGCAGAGTGCAGAAATTTAATTTTTTCAAGCTCTGGTTGTAACTACTGGTAGAGTTTACCTAAGGGATTACTTTCCAAAGAAAGCTATCTCTCTTTGTCTCTTTTTTGAAAGCAATACTCATTACATCACACTACAGTATTTTGACTCTGTGTGTTTTTGTGTTTGCGTGTGTGCCTGTGTGCACATGTGAGACAGAGAAGAAGGAAATTAAATCTAACTACTAGTGAAATGTCAAAAAAATCAATGTTCATGAAGATGTGACATATGAGAGTAAATTGTTGAAAGATGAGAATATATTGCACGTATTTTTAAATGAGTATTGCCCTTTTTTGTGCAGCTTTTTTTTCCTCCTTTTTTTTTGTGACTTAGAGCCTTCTAGAGATGAGGAAGATTGTGACTATCTCTTTTTCTGGTGCAAGCTTTCATTTTTGCAAATAAATACTCTTCTCTATCTCTCTTTCTCTCTCTCTTTTATAAATCTGCATCTTTCTGTTTCTTAGTAGTTTATAAATCCAGATTTTGTTCCTATAAGAATTATCAATTATACGAAAAAATACTGATTCCCAAAGTCTTCTAGTGGAAACAGGGGACTTATTTTTTATGGTGATTTTTGCAAGTTGTAGTTAAAGGATTAGTGCTCCTTTCTGCTCAGTGGTGCATGAGGCCTAACCTTCCGTGATAACCTCTTATTGAACCAGTGCACAGCATGATAGTGCACATCCAGCACCAGTGCACATCCCTAACTGTGCTAAATAATGGGAAACATCTCTCTAAGAAATCTAGAACATAGAATAGAAAGAAAGCTGGAGATGTACAAACACTGCAATGGCTGAATAAATAAACTGTCTATAGTGGGTAGGTCTAATAGACATCATGGCACATTCTCTGCAGTAACTACTGAAGATGTCAAAGAATAGTAGCCTTAGAAAATGATCACTCTGGATTGTTCATTGTCCTTTCCTCTCTCTCCCTGCCATTTTCACTGCTCTTTTTATCATGTTTACTGCTGACTGCTTATCATGGTTATTTCAGATTGTCTGAAATAAAGTTCATAGTTCCTCTTCTTTGTTGCAAAACATCTACAAAGCATTAGAGCCTAAATAATCATATAAAAACAATGGGTCTGTACAATGGATTCAGGCTTTAGAAGATCTTACTAAGATCTTCCTAGAGTCCTGAGAAATTAGAGTTACCACTGTTAAAAACTTTTACAGTCTACATGGCCTAGGCATGCAGCCCAACAAAATTGTGAGCTGGGAAAAAGTGATTTTATACACTTTTGCATGGAGAAAATTCACTACAAAGTGAAATTTAAATGTAATTTTTTTTTGCAACCAAATTGTGATTTGTCAGTCAAAGAAAACACATTGTGAATAACTTTAACAGACTTCTCTAAATTTTCTGAGTGTAGCCTCTAAGAGTGGAAGTGCCCTCAAAAAATATTTTTAATGCAATATTTATAGTAAAACATGATAAAAACAGGTGATTTCTGACATATCTGTTATATAAGTAAGTAGAAAATTCTTGTTTATATATATATATTTAAATCTACTTGTTACTTTTTTGGCAATGGGGGAGAAGATGTTATCTTATTAGTCTTTTAAATGAAATCCAGCCGTTGCCTTTTGAACAGTTCTCTCCTGCAGGGTGGAGATATAGAAGGCCCTCTGCTACCATAAGTTAATCAAATCATTGTTACCCTTTTTTTTTTTTTTTTTTTTCCTGGAGTAAGCTTAATTATTCACCAATCAGCCTGAGATCGCAATGAAATCCTCCCTATGGCCGCATACATTTATTTAAATTGTTTCTGAGAGTGACAGTAATATATAGTAAGAAGCTTGTGTTGATCAACAGCAAACTCCTCTCAAAACAGTAAGTACAAGCACTGCAATAATATCAACCAATCACTTAGCTAAAAGAGCTGGCAGGTGGAAGATCTGGCTTTAAATACTGAGAAAGCAATCAGCTGAAGTGCTTAACTGTAGGTACTCTTGATTAAGATGTTATTCTTAGAGAAAATAGAAAGGGCCTACCTAAAGCAGAACATTTTCCCTGATAGGAAAAGTAACATTTATTTATCTTAATTACAATGAGTTTAGGAATCCTTTTGACAAGATTTCCTTTAAAATGAAGTGCTATTTTGCTTGCAGAGAGAGTCAAGACTGAAACTAACTGGTGAGTGAATATTAAGAGCATGAAACACTGTACTTAATAATGTACTTAAAATAAAGATTGTGTAATTTTCAATGCTGAGGATTTCCATACTTATGTATCCTAGTATTAAAGTTACACAGCAACTTAAGCACCTGGCTGACCTGTTGCCATAAATAATAGTATTCAATTTGGTTTGACTAATGATCAAGTACTCACAGGTGTGTGTAGGGACAGCACACTCTGTCCCAAAGTAATTTCTTTCCTTTTTTCTTTTTTTCCCCCCTTGAAAATCTACTAGGTCAAGCAGCCATCTACATGTTTCCAGAATATGCATATGTCTCCAATAGTATAGCAAATAGACAGAAACATTGTGAACTTTTCCATGGTTATTCTATAATAAACTTAGTTTGCTGTTCTCTGGATTTGTTTTATGAGAGGTGTGCATTGTTCGTTCCCTGGACTTTGACATTTTCTGCATGCTTTCTGCAGGCAAACAGTTCACATGTCGAATTTTTCTTTGCATGGCAGTATCCCATGATTCATAGTAAATTAATCTGGGATGGCTTCTAGATACCAAAACCCTGTAGTGAGTGTAGTGAGAAGTCTTGTGAGTTTTGATGAGTGATATAAAAATTGAAAATAAGAAAATATACCTGTGCCACAATTTTTATGGGGTCAGTGTTTGTAGATATTAAAGCATACTCCCCTGCACAATACTCATGGTGTGTTGCAGCAGCACTTGGTGCTTATACTAGGCCCAGTTTAGACTGCAAAGTGAGACCTGAATCTTTAGAAAATCAGTTCATTAACCTATGCCATCACATATGTCCTGAAGATGAGGAGGAAGTAATATTTCCCTTTTAGATAAGGAGGTTACAGGTGGAACTTCGTTTCTTGAGTTGTCTTCCAACTTACTTATGGGTAAGACCCTGAGCTTCGACAGACTGAAGGAATAACTGTGGGAAGAGGGGAAAAAAAAAAAAAAAAAAAAGATTTCTATGTAAATTGGGAGAGGTTCCAAAGTGACTCACCCTAAATCATAACAAAGATTCTGATCCCTTTAAACTGCTCATTGTGCCAGAATTACACAGCTGAGCTCTCTCACCCTTTATTTCACAATCCCACTCTAAGTATACAGAAATTGTGGTAGCACTCCACCCTGAAAATAAAATACTGAAATCAACCTGAGGTTATGTGAGGGAATTCTGCTAGCCTGAATAATGTAAAGTAATAGATAAGAAAGAAGGAATTAATATCCAGATGGATGGATTACTCCTGATTCCTCACATGGAAAGAGACATAATTTTTGACAGTAGCTTTTTACTTCCTCACTATTTGTGAAAATGACACTATACTGTGGTAGACTCTGAACCGTATGGGGAATTAAATCTAGTATTTTTGTTTTTTTCTTCCTTCCTTCTTCACTCTCCATATCATGACATACTTGCAAGGCCTCAAGTTTTGGTGGCAGAAATATTTTCAAGAAGAAATATTCTTTTTGGAGAATTCTTGAAATTAAAACAAATGCTATCATTACTTCCAAGACACAGATAATCAGTTTTAAAAATCACTTCAAATAATAAACTAAAGAGTAAACTGAAGGAAAATGTAGGTACACTAGCAATTCAGAGAAACCAGAAAACCTCCACGATCCAAACTACTATTTGGATCCTGTCTTCATGTTTAAACACTTTTTTTTGTTGTTTGTTTGGCTTATTTGTTTGTTTGCTTTGTTTTATATTGACCTTTATTTGGGAGATAGAACCTTGTGATTTTATGAGGAATGAGTATGGGAAGAGTCAGGTATACAAGTCAACTGTTTTACAAGTGCTGATGAAGAGTCTGAGATTTGCGTCATACTGAGAAACATTTCACAAGGGGGTCAAGATTGTTATTGAAATTTCTCATCTTGCCAAGGATCCAGCCTGCAGTAGCTAAAAGAAGATAAATATTTTTACAGGATAAGAGATTTCATCTGAGCATGAAATTATTAAAGCAAAGCAAAGACCGATAAACTTGTGACTATGATGCATAAAAGTGCTTTTTAATAAAAAGTATGCTTATTAGAAAATAGTACTCTGTAATAATAACTTGTCACATGAACAAATAATAAATAGAGGAAAATATAACTCTATTAAAATAGAGAAAATAATAAGATTATTTTCTGTTGTCATCCCACTTGACAATAACTGTTCAATGATAGTAATTTGTAGTTGGCAAGACGCTCATCTTAGGCGATTTACAGTTAGACAGTCTTTATTGGACATTACAGTTAGAAAGGCTTGATAAAGACCTTCAAGTAAAGGGTGAAATTTCTGCTTAGCAAGCAGCAGAGAAAAAGTAAGTCCTAAAAGCACATCTGTAAAACAATAATAGGAAGTGCAATACACAGAGAGAGTATTTAAACTATAGCAAAGCCCAAAACAGCATTTTGGGCTGTTGAGCTTAATAGAAAGATGGTCACAGCAGAGTTAGATGGAGAAACATGCTGGTACAAAGTAGCTACATAATGAGTAGCACAAACAAACACACATTTTGTCAAAATCTTTTTATGACTGAACAAATGTGGACATTGACATTTTTCCCAGAGATGGATTTCCAAAGCTCAGACAATAATTGTGCATTACCTTTGTGCACACCCCTGTCCACAGATCAAAGTACATTTTTGGAAATGCTTATGAAAAAACATATAGAAATAAGGTGGGGGGAGAAAAAAAGAATACTGATGGGTAATGGCATTATTTTGATAGTATTTTGAGGAGGGCATCAACAATGACAGCAGATGCAAAATGCTTCTTTTTTAGGAAAAGTGTACCCTTTCTCTAAACTGTTTTAAATGGTTTACATACAGACATACAGAATACAGACATACTTACATACAGACATATAGAATACAGACATACTTAGCCTCTCTAGATAAGGTTATACTGTGAATTGTGAGAGGGCTGAACCCCAGTCAAGCCCAAAGATGCATGTGGAAGATAATTTGTCTTTCAGTGATGAACTTTCTTGAACCTTGTGAGTGTGAAACTCAGGGAGTGAGATGGATAGCCTGTGAAATGGGAGATTTGGTTAAAAACTTCTGATGGCTCCTCTATTGTGAAATATTTTAGGCTGGATGACAATAACTGTTCTCTCTAAACTTAAAAATGTGTATTATTAAACTGTAATCCTGGAAAAGGATTAATCTGCCTTAGTTCAGGTCTTTAGAAATTACTTTATCACATTTATGACAGACATATTCTATGATGATATGAGCTAATCTTGAAGAACCTATTTGTATCCTGTGATTGCAAAGAATATTTTTGTGACTAACTCAGATTTTTGTTATTTAGTTATATAATGTTAGCTGGGACTAGTTTGTTTTGGTTCTGTGAGTGCAGAAACACCATGCAATATTTTTATTAGATTGATTTTTTTATTTATGACAGCAAAAAATTCCTTTTTAATCAGGCAGAAAAATAGTATGAGTAGTTTAGTTCACCTTTTTTTCCACAAAAGGTCTGAGTTCAACAGTCTGTTAAATATGAGTCAAACTGAAGCTTATCCCTGCCAATGTTGACTTCTAGATTACCTGTCATAGAGGTAGAGAGGAAAGAAATGCTTCCTGGTTAAGGGGAATTCCCTTCATGAGTATATCACTTGAATCTTTGCTTCTGCATTCCTACCTAGAGTAACAGTGAACTGGGAATGGGTGGGGAAGGAGGCACAGAAGGTCAGGAAGGAGAAAGTAAGTCATGAGGGTCTGTTGCATTAGCTACTGGTACACAGAGCTGGCAGTATGCCTAGAGATGCCCCATAGCACCTTTAGGGGTATGACCATCCCCGTTTTATGGAAATATGTGAGTTCTTGGTCTCTAAGGCAGCTGGATTCAAGCTGGCCCTGGTTCAAGTCCTTGTGATAGCATTCACATGGCACCAGTCCTGCCCTCTACCTCTCACAAGGGTTCGTTAGTGTGTGTGGCACGGCACTGTCAGCAGTTACTTAGATTATAGTTTGCAGGAGCTCGCTAGAAGTGAGTTCTTCTCTGTTTAGGCTAATGGTGGGCATACTTCAGTATGCCTCTAACAGGCCAGATATAAATATTTTCCAGATGATTCCAAGAGCTTTGCAATGAAGAATAAATATCTGCTTCAATTTGATACATACTTAATTAAACAACTTTTTCAACTGCCATCTTAATATCCTTATTAGGAATAAGAAATAAGGAATAAAGAATAAGAATCTTAATTTTTATATGTAGAAGGGGTAGCAAGGAATAGAGATAGCTACTGTAAGATGCATGACCTCTTGTTAACTCAGTTCTGCACATGATCAGCTTTATTTATATATATGCTTTCTTTTGAATTCAAAAGACCTGCTCATGTATGAAGACTATTCATATGTGTGAGTATTTTCAGGATCTAAGTTCAAAATAAGAGTTCAGAATTCACCACTTAATGCAGAATAAATTTGGAATATCATTAAAAATATAGATGTATGGCCTGTCAATCAAATGGACAAATTGATAAAAGTAGCAATGAAACATTGCTTTGACCAAGTAGTTAAGAAGAAAAGGGAGTGATAGTTAGAGATTGTAACTTGCCCAAAGGGTTTACCCCAAGGTGAAGCTGGAGGGCATATGAAATTTTCAAGAAGGCAACATCAACAACTTTATACTTTTCAGAGATCATTATTGCTGTTAGATAACAGTTTGTGAGTCTGGAGTTGAAAGAAGTCACATTATTTGCAAAAAATCCATAATTGCTTGGAGTAGAATGTGGTGAGTTTAGAGGCTTAGCTTTAAGACTGATCTAATAAAATATAAATAATATAAGTCTGGGAACATTGGATGCCATTTCTAAAACCTAGACATGTTTTTTTCTCTTTCGCATGATAAATTATTGTAAAAAGAAATATTTTTAAAGCAAGCCATAAATGAGACAAGAAGTTCATAAAACGTCATTTGATTCTTCATTATGTAATTAAGAAATTTTATGTTGTTTTTTTCTAAGGATGAAAAGGACCCTTAAAAAGGTTACAAACTGTAACCTATTTAACCTAACCTACAGAGAGATTTTGAGTTTTAGTACCATTTAAAATCATTTATATCCTTCTATTTAATTCTCCATTTTTAAAACTCCAGGGTGAATCAATATTCATGACATTTTTTTCTGCCTGTGCCATATATAAGAAATAAAATAGAAATGTCTTAAAAGCTATGTTTGCGCAATATATTCTACATTTATAATGTCAACTTTTGATTTATTCTCTCATAGCATCTTAGCGAGAGTCAGTTTTTCAATCGGAAACAATTCAGTAATCTAGAGTTTGGAACAGTTCAGATTAATTTATTCACCATCTTCAGTCCTATGGCCAAAAGATGCCAGGGAATGGATTTCCTGATGCATGAATTAGCCATTACTATGTAATCACCTGTTGTGTTGCTAGGATTCACTCTCCAGGGGAATACATACACAATATCATTTCTGTGGTACAGGTTCACAGGTAGCAGTCCGGCTGATTCCTTCTGGAGAAACATTAGGCAAAGCCTCTGTACTGTGTCCTGAGCAACTGTTTTTTTTTGGATAGTTGCTCTCTCTTCAGGAATTAAACAGTTGTCTGTCCAGACTATGAGTGGTTTGGCTCACCCTTCCATATTTTCTTGGCCTAGCCCTTTCCTTTTTTTGACAGTGGAACTGCACTTGTACTACTTGAATATTCAACTGCTATGCCCTTATTGCACCCTTATATATCTCCCCTTTATACATCTTAGCTGCTAAACCCACAAACCTCTTTAATGCCTTCATGTCTTGGAAATAAAGAGGCCTGACCATTATGCAACATTTCCAGCACACAATGGAAGCTGCTTTACTGCACAAAGGAAGTTCAGGAATATCTAAGGCCTTGACAAAGAGGAGTGCTTTTATCCAAACAATTCTGTTAAGAACTGCCTGCTTTCTCTGGAGAATGTCATCTTGAGAGATTACTTCTATAAGAGGTATCACTAATGGGACATCCATTTGTGTTAGCAATATTTTCATTGATGCTTCATTCAATTCCTCCTGTGCTTTGTTTATTATCAAAAATTCATTTTACTTTGCCAGTTCTTAGATTCCTTTCTCAGTTGGATGCTGCCTTTTTTCTCATCACTTCCTAACACACACAGTTTAAAGCAAACTGTGCATCCCATAAATATGATATGATCCCTCCTCACCCCCTACTCCAATTCTTGCTCTTCTCCCTTAGCCTACCCAGAGGTAACCTCCTTTAAGAGAGTATCTAGGAAGCCTTTATCATAAACATAACTTATCTGTAAGTATATTACTTTTAATCAGTAATAAAAAGAGGACTGAGATGCTTTTCATTTTGAAGTCCCAATGCTTTTCTACTTAACCATTCTGCTATAGCATCTTTTCTCAATAGGACAAGAGGTGAAAACAGAAAACTGAGATTATTTCTACAGATGTCTGCACAAAGGCTGGAACTTCAAATTCAATATATATTTGGATCTATGTGTGTAGTATATATTGCACTATATATACATAATGTGCAGCAATTATAGATGTATAATACCAATGTGCATACTGTATTTAACAATTATGATTGTTCATAAATTCAGACCAGAATCTGTGGGACATGTAAGAGGATGAAGTGTCTTGGGGGAATATTTTTGTTGTATAACTTCATGTCTTTAATTTAGAGGCTTAAGTTAACTAGCAGATCACCCATGATCCCATAGGGAGATAGAAGCCTTTCCCAAGGATAAACTAGTCCAGAAGTTTAACCAGAATGCTGTAAAGTAACCTCTTAACCCATATAAACTTATCCCCTGCTTACTGTTGGTTGAAAGCAAGGACTTGAATATTCTTTACCTGATTTCATCATCTCTGTGCATAAATTGAGATGAGAGAGAAAAAAAATCCATTTTTTGTATAGAAAGAACAAATTGTAGTTTTATTTTGTTTTGCATAGTCAAGGTCAACAAGTATTTTTTATCAGCTTATCTCTAATTTTCAGGCTAAACAGTCAAGCTGAGATAAATCTACTGATTTTATTGTTGCCATAATTAGGGGGGGTATCTTTTCTTATTACAGATGCACTCAGTGCAAAGATTTGCCTGGATACAATGAGGGAATTTATCAATCAGCATTTTGTAATGCATATGCTACCACTTGTTATTTGGTGTAGAACCCAAAAGCACTAGATCCTAGAAAACAAAATAGAAACAAGCTTTGCATTTCTTTCTAAAATTCTTAATGGAGAAATAAATGATCATGATCAGACATAAAAGGTTCTCACTGGTATATTCAGCTTCACTCCTGTGCAGTAATATTTTATTTTACTGGTGAGAACAGGACTTTCCTTTCCTTGAGCAAAGGTGACAGTACATCTTGAGATATTAAATATGATAGGAATCATTGGGTATCTGTTAAGAAAGACACAGTTCACAAACTGATACAGTGCTTCACATATGTACTACAGTGTGCCAGAGTTTAGTACTCCATGCAAAATTACTTCCAGACAAATATATATAAGGCTGTATCTTGTTTGCCAAGGAGAGCACTGACCTCTTCCTTTGGTGAGAAAATTAAAGACTACAACATAATTGTTTGCACAAAGTAAGATAGGCAAATCAGTGGAAAAATAATGGGTTAATCTGGCACATATCTCCAAGTTTATTTAGTAAATACCATTTAAAATTTAAAATGTATATCTCTATATATTTTATATATTTATATGTATAATGCTATAGTTGTTAATAATATGCAAAAAGTAAGAATATAGCTAAAAACAGCCAAATCTCAAATTAAGAAATCATTAGAAATGAATGGGCTGTAGGAAGCAAAATCACTACTGCAACATCCAAAAAGCAGACTAGCAATAATTACAGTCCTGCAGGAAAAATCAATAAATGTTTTGCTTGCCTTTCTGATTGAGACTGTAGTATGATATGAGCAATCTGTGAAATAATGAGATACCATTTAATCTTACTTAAAAGTATGTAGCATTTATTAATGCAGTCATACTTCCTGTACTAGAAAAATTCTCCAGGATACTGCTCTGATATGTCTGTGCTGGAATCCTGGAAGAACATCTGTGTATGCTCACATGACTAAACCCTAAGGAGTAATGAGAAAAAAGGTGATGACACACATACACATTCAAAAGTAGGAAAGAAAGTTTAAGATTCCAGGTGTATGTGTTACACTGCAGGATTCATCTTTTCTCCCCATTATATAAACAAGGAATAACTAATTCATCTGACATCATCAGCGTAATACTAATTGGGAATCTGCTATCGAAGAAGGAGCAAGTCTAAAGGATAAGATTGCCTCTTGCTTTGCATTTAAGCTATTAATTAAAAGTGAGAATAGATTTTAATCACTGTTCTCAAATTGTGGCCTTCAGAACTGTCTTTCACTTTCTAAAGTGTTGATACCCCAGCTTCTTCACAGCTGTATATCAGAGTGTAATTTTCTACTGAATATAAATTCCTTCAGCAATAAAACTTATCTTCCCTTTACCTGGAGAATTAGCTACTTTGTTATAGGAAACTGAGTGCCTTTCCAAAATGGAGACTTCAAAATTCAAGTCTCTTCCAGACAAATAATATCTTTCTGTGATTTATGGTTCTGCTGTTTCAGTTCTGGCATAGAAATATAGAATATCATTTACTTATACTTCAGCCTATCATATTTAATAAGTGTATATTGTCAAAATCTGTTATGCTGTGTGTGCATGGTGTATTGAGAAATAGAGTTCCCAGTATTTAGAGCTCAGATTCAATTCAACAAACATGAAAATCCTTATCTTGAATCATTTTGCTTTAGCTGCTACCTTCTGGATTAGCCACCTAAGTGAGAAAAATCTAAATTAACTTCAAGCAAGTGCTTAAACGTTTTGCTCAAGCAGGACCTTGCACACAAGCTAACTGCCTGGAAAAAATCAGACAAATCTTCACCCGTGCTACAACTGGGAAAGCGTCAATCCACAGGTCCATTTGAAGAATATCATAATCTGAAGAAGGTCTAATTACTAACTGCTATAAATAATTGAAATTACAGTCAGACAGTAAAATCCATTAGGGATTATTTAAGTTTCAATGCAATGAAAACACCGTAAAATGCCATAAATAAATGAGTTCATTGCTTGTCTAGCTATCTTTACTTCAGCTACGTTCTGAAGGAAAAAGTTTTTAACACTCTGCTTGAACCATAAAAAATGAGAATCATGTTTCAAGACTGCCCACCTCAAATACTAAAATAAAATAGCAATTATTATTCTAACACATCCATCTATCCATCCATCATCCAACACCTCCTGATCTGGACGAGGAAGTGGACAAAGCCTTCTATGGGCAGCTGGAAGAAGCCTCCCGATCACAGACCCTGGTCCTCCTGGGGGACTTCAACTACCCTGATATCTGCTGGGAAAATCACACAGCCAGGAATAGATAGTCCAGGAGGTTCCTGCAGAACATTGCAGATAACTTCTTGACACAGGTGGTTGATGAGCCAACAAGAGGAGAGGCGCTGCTAGACCTGATCCTAACAAACAGAGATGATCTAGTGGGTAACGTGAGGGTTGGGGACAGTCTAGGCTGCAGTGACCATGAGATGTTGGAATTCATGATCCTGCATGGAGGAAGCTGGGAAAGAAGTAGGATAGCAACCCTGAACTTGAAGAGAGCTGACTTTGACCTCTTCAGGGAGCTCCTTGGAACAGTCCCCTGGGTCAGGGTCCTAGAAGGAAAGTGAGGCCAGGAGAGTAGGCTAATATTCAAGCACTACTTTCTCCAAGCCCAGGATCAGTGTATTCCCACAAAAAAGAAGTTGAGTAGGTGGGGCAGGAGACCTGTATGGATAGGCAAGGAGCTCCTGGGCAAAGTTAACGGGAAAAAAAAGAGTGTACAGCTTGTGGAAGAAGGGACAGGCCACGTGGGAATAATATAGGCACATCGCCAGAGAATGCAGATGCAAAATGAGGAAGGCCAAAGCCCAGGTGGAATTAGAATTAGCGAGGAATGTCAGGGACAACAGGAAGGGTTTCTATAAGTACATTAGCAACAAGAAGAAGACGAGGGAAAATGTTAGTGAGCTGCGGAATGGGGAGGGGGCCTTGGTGACAGAGGATGCCAAGAAGGCAGAGTTGCTAAATGCCTTCTTTGCCTCTGTCTTTACTGCTAAGGCCACCCGCCATGAACTGCAGGACTCAAGTGGAAGAGATATAAATGGAGTAGAGGAAGACCTTCCACTAGTTGAGAAGGGTTGGGTTAGGGATCACTTAGGCAAACTGGCCACTCAAAAATGTATGGGCCCAGATGCGATGCACCCAAGAATGCTGAGGAAATTGGCTGAGGTTATTGCTCAGCCTCTCTCCATCATTGAGAGGTCCTGGAGAGCAGGGGAGGTGCCCGAGGACTGGAAGAGAACCAACGTCACTCCAGTCTTCAGAAAGGGCAAGAGGGAGGAGCCGGGCAATTACAGGCCAGTCAGCCTCACCTCTGTCCCTGGAAAGGTTATGGAGCAGCTCATCCTAGAGAGAATCTCCAGGCATATGAAGGAGAAGAAGGTCTTGAGGAGCAGTCAGCTGCTTAACAGGAGGATTCATGAAGAGGAAGTCATGTCTGACGAACCTCATAGCCTTCTATGATGGGATGACTGGCTGGTCTGGATGAAGGGAGAGCCGTGGATGTTGTCTACCTTGACTTCAGTAAGGCTTTCAACACCGTCTCCCATACTATCCTCACACAGAAGCTCCGAGGGAGTGGCCTAGACGAGTAGACGGTGCGGTGGATCGAGAACTGGCTGGATGGCAGAGCTCAGAGGATGGTCATAAATGGGGCTGAGTCCAGTTGGAGGCCTGTGGCCAGTGGTGTCTCCCAGAGGTCAGTGCTGGGCCCAGTGCTGTTTAACTTCTTCATCAGTGACCTGGACGAGGGCATGGAGTGCACTCTGAGCAAGTTTGCAGATGACACCAAGCTGGGTGGAGTGGCTGACACTCCGGAGGGATGTGCTGCCATCCAGAGGGA
>JAUBOD010000001.1:13040850-13053908 GCA_032353885.1 Nothura maculosa
TGCCCAGGGAGGTTGTGGAGTCTCCTTCTCTGGAGGTCTTCAAAACCCACCTGGATGCCACCCTGTGCCACGTGCTCCCGGTATGCCTGCTGGAGCGGGAAATTGGACTAGATGATCTGTAGAGGTCCCTTCCAACCTTGAAGATTCTATGATTCTTTGATCTAAAATAGCTCCTTGTAGCAATGCTTCAATTTAGAAAGAATTAAATACACACCTAACTTCAACCATCCACTTAAATATTTCACTGGACATCAAATGTTTTCAAAATCTAGGGATGAGGGAGGAATATTTGGTATACATACACTACTCATCTCTCAGAGTATAGTTTACTTCAGTAATTACAATATAGCAGACAAAAGTAGTCCTGTTTGAGCATAAGTAAAAGCATATCTGATCACCTCATCTCAACAATCTGAAACAAAATACAAGTTTGTCTTTTTAACCCACTGCGTGAGGGCATTACAAGAATAAATCAAAACACACTAACAGTTATAGTCTGCATACTGTCTACAATATATTAGTAATTTGTATAGCTCTTGAGTGCCTCCAAAAGCACATTTTCTCCACATAAGATATTCAGCATCATTAAATAATATAGGTCTATTGCTTAATGTTCCATTAAATTTTATATATACCATAAAGCATACCTACTCTGGATGGGATTTTTAATTTAATTATGGGATTGACATTCAAATTTAACTCTGGATATAGCTGCCTACCAAGTTTTCTTGCCCTGATTTTCATATGTAATAAGTATTTGCCCCTCCTACTGACTTCATTAGAATTTGTGGGTGCCCACCACATCTTCAGATCAAATAGTAAGAATCTGAATGCATTAGAAACATTTGACTCACAGCTCAAATTGTCATTATTTATAATGCAAAAACACAATGATCTCCAGACCAGGCAATTTGTGAAGATAACACACTGTTATGATCATTAACTATCCACATCCTCACACATAGCCTGGCTTTGTATTATGGTATGCACATCAAGCAAGTTATTATGCTAATAATGATAGTCAAGAAGGGACCATTTTAATCAAATAATCAGACCACTTGTGTAATATAGATAATATTTTACCCAGACATGTCTCTACCAGGCTCAAATATTTCGTTTGAGCTCAAAAGAATCTTCTGGAAAGCTGTCTAATAAAACCTGTGAATGACTACTAGCATACCATCTCTAAATGGCATTCTGAGTTGCCTTCATGCCAAATCAATATTGTTGGGTCAGTCACTACCTTGTTCCTGCTAATTTATTACATATTGCTTCACTTGTTTACAAGCATCGACATATATATGGATATATGGATATATATCATTAATATATGTATGATCTACAATACAGTGATGACAGCATTCTAGGAGACACTTGCCTGATTACCTGCTCTGCCTACATTACATACAGTCAATTATATTTCTCTTTGTAATTAACTGCTGATGAATTTGCAAACCCTATCCATCCCTTTCAGTTTTCTAGACATTTATTTTATATGTTTCAGGTGACCACTCAGTCAAGGTTGATAAATAAAGTAACATGTTCCCATATTGTAAATCTGTTCTACCAAAATTGCAAACCAATTGATTCACTGTCCACAACTGATAGGTACTAAATTCCCCATGTATCCAGGCTTTATTGAGGTTCTTGCTTTGAGCTTGAATGCTGATGGTGCCCCAAAATATCACAGCATAGATTACCAGATTAGTTTTACCTGGGGGAACAAAACAAAACAAAACCAGCTAACAATGTTGTAAGAAAAATGCTTATACCTTAATGCATATTCTTAACAAAGCACTGTGCACCAGCCATCACTCTCTGGACCCCAAACAGACTGGTGAAAATTTCTTCTTCACAGCTAAAATAAGTCAAATTCCACAACGGTACCTCTAAGCACCAAGTAGCAAAGGATTACAGAATATACTGGAAGTCTGGCAGTTTAGCAATGGCTGAAAATTCAGTAAATGTGTTTGTGTTATGGAAAGCTGTGCAACTTGCAAAGGACAGATCTCTTCAAGCATGTTCTCCTGCACATTTCTCTAGTCATCATGAAAAATTATGTTTAATTAGCTATTACACTGAACTGTACTAACATTATCATCCACAACTGCAAGATTGCTTGCCACACCTTTCCAATTACTATGTCATCTATATTCTTTTGGATTTGGGAGCACTTTCCAGATTCCGGGTTTGGGTGCTTGCTCTGGATATCCTTCATGTTATACTAGTACCAGAACTCAGAGACACAGCATTTCTTTTTATCTTGTCAAACTTCTGGGTTTGATAGAAATGAAACCAAAACACCTTGAAAGTTGTTGGGAAGAAAAAAAAGAGATAAACTCTGGTCTTCTGCCAGATTCAGATGCAGAGATCTAAAGCAATCTATGTAATCTTCCCTTGAAGAGAACTGTTATTAGCTATGCTAGCCTTATTATTTCAAGCTACTTCTAGCATCATAGGATAATTCAAATTGGAAGAGACCTCAGGAGGTTTCTAGTCCAGACTGTTCAAAGGATGGTGAGCTGCAAGGCCAACCAGATTGCTCAGGGCTTTATTCAAACTTCAAAACCTTTGAGCGTGAAGACTATACAACCTTGTTGGGTAACATGCTTGACTGTCCTCATCATTAAAAAGTTTCTCCTTATATCAGTTGTACCTCTCTTGCTTCAATTTATTTTCACCTTCTCTTGTCCTCTTACTATGTACAGTGACAGCTTGGATTTGTCTTACGGATGACCTCCCCATTGGTTCTGGGAGGCTGTAGTTGAGTCCTCCTAAGTTCATCCCTGCTCCAGACTGGTCAAGTCCAGGTAATACTGTAGTAAGAACTGAAAACACATGTGTCTGAAGGACTTGAAGGACAGTCTGTTGACTTTTATCACCTTTTTCTTTTCTTTTAATGCATAATTACCAAGATGTTATATAGAAACTTCAATGAAATCTGAAGATAAGATAGTAGTAAATTAATCTTGCCCTTGGTACCCAAAGCAAAACCAGAATCTGAAAATTCTTCTTTCTTAACTGATGTTGGTATTCAATATATAACTTAACTGTAACAAGTAAAACCATTCTTATTGAGAAGATTGACTTGCTATAGAGCAATAAATATGATTAATGTTGTGCTCACGGATTAAGAAATTTCACTAAAACTTCAGCAATGTAGACAAAATCCACTTAGAGAATTTCATGACTAAAAATATTCTACCTTAAATGAGGGTTGGTATATTTTAATAGAAAGAATAGAAAGTTTGCATATTTGCTTTACCTTTCAGAGACTATGTACCAGAAGCAGTTTGGCTTTGAAAGACCAAGGTGTTCAGTTTGGCTTATTTGGGTCTAGTAGTGATCAATATTATTTGTATCTTCCCACATCATTAACTTTTCAGATGTTCTCAGTTGATTCAGATATATTATTTGTTCTGTTTCCCTTAAACCAAAACATCATACCTTCATAGACTTTGCTCCAAGTTAAATGAACAGTCTTGTGTTTGTTTTCCAAAATAGGCAGTTAGTGCACAAGAGCTAAGGGCCATACCACTCTTCTCCCTTGATTTTAATATTTTATTAACAGTTCAAAAATAAATTGCTTCTCTTACTAGTGTGACCAGATAGAGAGAACAGACAGAGAAATGCAAATCTGTTAATTCCAAGGTAATATGTGTATACATCCAGAAATCCTGCGTGTTCATGGCAAATATTACAATTTCAATTAGGAGATGCTGTGGCAAATCAGTATTCTAATGAAATCTGATTATAAATATCTACCAATTTATCAGCATACAGTTAGAAAAATCAGTCACATGCTGGTAGAATTAATTCTTCATTTAAATCACAAGCATGAAAAAATGGTAAATGAAAAAAATTACCAGAAGGTTAACACAGTGCAGAGAACCATACAGTTCTTTTGTTATAACCTCTGACATATTTACAGGTTTTAGTGATTTTGAGTCTAGTGATATCCCTGGTAAATATATCTGGAAATAGTTCCTACAAAACCTTACAAGCTTGTGAGGTCTAACAGCTAAAAGACATGAAGACACAGTGAGTCTCCGAATTTTGCAAAAAAATAAGTACTTTTCCTTAATTTCAGTCATATGAGCAGCTCAGCTAGAGTACAGAATACAGTCCACTGTTAAAGGTTTGGTACAGAGATGTGAGAACTGGAAGAAAAAAATGGATAAATAATTCCTAGAGAAGGTCCAGTGTAGAGCAATGAAGATAATTAAGGGAACGGAACATTTATTTTATGAGAACAGACTAAGTGAGCTGGGCCTCTTTAGCCTGGAGAAGAGAAGGCTGAGATGGGATTTTAACAATATGAACAAATACCTGAAGGGAGAATGTAAAGAAGATGGGGCCAAGCTCTTCTCAGTGGTGGCTGTGATAGGAAAAGGCGTAATGGGTACAAATTGAAACACAGGAATTTCCATCTCCATGTGAGGAAGAACCTCTTTCCTGTGAAAGTGACAGATCCCTGAAACAGGTTGTCCAGAGAGGTTGTGGAGTCTCCTTCTTTGGAGGTCTTCCAAATCCACGTGGATGTTACCCTGTGCCATATGCCTTGATCTTTCCTACTGTTTGATTTTCCACTCTCATCCAGCTGTTAGAATCTGACCAGGTCTCATAACCCAGACCATGGCAAGATTTGCACGGGAGCAGGATAATGAAAAAAGTGTGCTGGCAAGGCAGTTTTGAAAATTTTACATGAGAATTACAGCCTTACTTCTATGACACTACAAGCTGTGCTGGAATGAGGTACAAAAGGAACATTTGTATTCTGGGCTATGGAAGGTATTTGAACTACTATAGCTATGCTATTTATTAAATTCTTTTGAGAACAAGATCTTATAAAACAGATGTTTGAAAAAGCTTCCAAAAGAATTTAGAAATCTCTTTAATTTTTTCAGAAGAAAAGACCACACCCCCCAAAAAATCAAAATATATCCTTCCGTACTATTCCCATATATCCTGCTTGGATGCGACCCTGTGCTATGTGCTCTGGGTTTCTGTGCTTGAGCAGGGATGTTGGACTAGATGATCTCTAGAGGTCTTTTTCAACGTTAACCATTCTGTGATTTTGATTCTGTGAAAAGTTTCAAAATATCGCCCTGGAAGAAAAACACATCCCACACATTAGCATGAAGGACCATAAAAAGAAGGCAAATCTTTTTTAGAACACATCTGAATAAAACTGCTGGAGACTCCTGAGTCCAGACACTTAATGTCAGACACCACAGGTCTCCTACCATGATAAACTCTAGCTGGTTGCAAAAAACTCCATTGAGAAAGGTTCTGTCATTACTGAATCCTCTAATGGGTACCAAATTTCAATTCTCTTATAGAAATGGAATGAGAACATTTTTCTGTGAAGATATAACTTACTGAGGTATCTGAAGACCACAGTTTTCTGTATTTTAAGGTACCATTGGAAAAGATAGGTTTCAACAGAAAATGACTTCATTGGAACATTTTAATTTTTGGAGAAGAGATATTTTCTTTGGTAGTTTTGGCTAGGGACTCTGGATTGCTATTAATGTTATTACACCGAAGGAAACATCTCCACACTATTTCCGTGAATCTCAGTTAGAGCTGCAGGACACAGAAAAGACTTTATAATTTTCTAGCTTCATGTTTAGTTTTGTGTTGCCTGTGCCGGTTTTGCTCTTCAGACACTGACTTCATTGAGGCTTGATCATGCTGTACCAGATATGACCTTGATCTATCTCAACTCTTAAATATATGTTTGATTTTAAGTAAGCAAATAATGTCCCTGACTTTAGGGAGACTATTTACACTTTTAAACACGTTCTCACGTGCTTTGTAGATTTGGGCCTACATGTACAGAGCACAGAATTCAAAGAATAAAACTGTGCGAAAGCTTGCTGCCTTTCCATAAACTTAACCTCTATTCTATCAGCTATTGGCCCAGGTAATGGAATGATCAATAGCTACTTAAAGCTTTACCCAGGTTAATCATTACATAAAAATGTTGCAGATTAAGTGGAATGCCTGCCTGAGGTATGTATCTGCACTTTTCACACAGCTACAGATAAACTTTCAACTGTAGCATTTAAATTAGTGAATGTAAGTTGAGAATAAACAATTCTGTAAGTGGAAAGCTTGTTCTAACATTTCTCACCCCAAGCAAATACAACAAAAGTAAAGTTTAGCCTATAGACTTGTCATACGGACACCTTACCTTTTTCCACTTGGGAGTTCATTACACCACTAACAACACGTTCTGCTTTTGTAAATGGCCACATTAAAACTACTTAAAAAACTGGAGAAGTGAATTTTATTCAAGCTTTCTATTTGCACTGTAGTGTCAGAAGTTCTTTCCTTCTCATATTCATTCGTAAGAATCACATTTCCTGACTATTAACATCTCATATATCTTTAATTTTTGAATGCAATACTGCCTTGACCTTTCTACTACTCAGTGATGTGATTTCCTAGCTATTGCTATCTTACTTTGTTTAGGGTTTCCTTAAAATCTTTGGAAGAGAGAAAATAGTATGTTAACTAACAAGACAATATTGTCTCAAATTATATTTATGGTATCATATGGAGAAAGTCCATATAATATATTACAGTCTTCTATAGAATTCAGAGGAACTCAGACACAAAGTCCAAAAAAAATTCTCATGAATAAAGTTATATTAGTTTATATCACAACACTAATCTATTCTGAAGAGAATGTGTTATTGTGAGCAATCTTTAGCATATGACATAACATAAAATTTCTTGAAATATTGCAACTGAGTTTGTATTTCATTTATTTTTGTTTTACATGTTATGAAAGGAAAAATACTAAGTAAACCAGGAAAAAAATAGAAATAAAAGCTATTCCTTAGTCTCGGGATTTTCAAGCATATATTATTTAGCCTGCACTGCATTCTGCAAGTACAGTGGTGTTCTAATCCTAAAACAGGGGAGATATTAACTAATGGAATCAAGTGCTTACAAATTTGTAGGCTTTTGTACCTGTTAAAATTAAAATCAAAGGCAGTCAGTCTTGCCTGCAAATTTGTTCAGGAGTGACCTCACCATCCGTATGGCACTAAAACAAGCAATTCTTTGAAGGGTTATATCCTCTGCTTTTGGATCTGTGCACAGAAAGGACAGAAACTACTTAGAGAAGGAATTGGAACTCCTTGAAAGGAGAAATGAGCCTTAGCAGATTCAGGCACAGAAATGACAAATAAAAATTGACCCACTCAGGCATACTAGAATTATTTTATTCATGGAACATCTGGGACTGTGTCTAGTGCAGCAGCATGAACAAGAAATGTTAATTGTGTGATCAGTTGTGGCTACCACTGAGTCACGCTAACAAAAATGTTGTGAGGCAAAAAGTAGAAGTCAGCAAAAGTAGGGGTCACTTTAGAGTATTAGATATTGTTTTATTTTCTTACTCTTCATGAATTCTTTAATCTTGGTGATGATTTTAAAGACGTAGTTAATATACATGACAGCAAAATAAACTGCTTTAAAACAAAATAAAGAGGAAATTCCATAGAGAATTCTCACAGATTTGTTTCATTTCTATTCTCTCCTATGGCTTCTATCACAGCTCTTTATTATTCCTCCTTTTTGCTTACAAAGACAGAAAATGGATTGGTTGTCAGTATTGTATAAAAATTCAGCAGAAGTTTTCCTTGTGATTTCTGTAGGAAGACATCTCTAATCATCTTTAAAATTCTTTCTATATGCTCTGCAGAGTGAAAGTATTTTCCTCGTATTCTGAAGTCATTTTTGAATGTCATAACATTTAGCAATTTCTGACTTTAGCAAGAATACTCTAGTACCTTTTCTACCTAAAATGAGAATGTTGAAGAGATTCTTCTCCAAAGTTGTTAACTGCTTGTTATATTAACTCAGAGTAAGGACACTTTTTTTTTTTTTTCTAAATAGTAGAGTGGTTGAAGTCTGTATTTGCCTTGCTGATAAAAGAGTCATATTCAAATAGCTAGTATGTTTCTTTTGAAGCAGAAACTAAACTAAAAGTTCCTATCTGAGAAGTACTGTAACTGCAGAAAGAGTTTTGATGTGGAGTTTCTCTAATGTCTTTCTTTGGACACAGACATTTCAGTGGGCAGAAAGCATTTAGCAGATTTTCCTGAAGTCAAATATTTATGCAGAGTGGAACTACTTCAATAGGAGAAATTACACAAACCAGAATATCCTGTAATTTAGTAATTTGGACACTCCCCTGCAAAATGAGATTTTCATTTCTTTCATGCAAGCAGTCAAGCAGAGATAGGGTTTGAAGTTTACTGTCCCATGTCTAAAATGGTATATCTACATATCCATTGACAAATATTTATGAAAATTAAGGTAAAATCATTCATTTGGAATATTAAATTTGAATCTTAGATCTGGAGATAATATGGCACATAGAAAGTCAAGTGACTTCACATTCTTGGGTCTTAGTTTCTCAGGTTGCAAAACTGACATAATAATATTGATCTTTGTACACTGTTGAGATAAATGGATGAATCCTTCAGTTAACTGTTTTTCAACTAGTTATATTTTTACTGATTTTATCAAAGATATTTTATCATCTATAGTGTATACTACACTTTAGCTATTGGCAGGTAAACTGAGTTAATATGAAACATCTGTATTGTTAAAACTGTACAGAGTCTTACAGAATATCAGATCTCTTGGAAAGTGAGTATAAAAAAAAGAAAAATTAAGGTCTTTTTAAAACAAATAAATGAATAAATTACCCTTCCCAGATTTATAGTTAAGTGTCTGGTTTAAACTTTACATTGTGTTTATTTATTTAATGTTGTCCATAAGGGACCCCCAGGCACAAAAGCCTAAGTAAAGCCCATCCAAGAAGCACAGATACCTCATGTTTTGTTCCACTGATTCATTTGCCACCATGTCACATACTCATCCAGATGGTTATAGGCATTCTGCCATAGTTTTCTTCTCCTTAGAGACCTTGCTAACTGACACAGTAAGGAATGCTCTCAACTGCACAAAATTAGGATGCGCTGTCCGTTCCCAAAGGACTAAATAAAAAACTTTAATATTTGTACTTGTTTCCATAAGCACACATCACAGTAACTAAAAAAAATCTGTATACTGATGGTATCCTATAAATGAAATAAAAATGCACCTTTAGTTACTTTCTATCTATAGTAGACACAAAAATGACATTAAGTGACAGTAATAAATAGTGAGAGGAAATAACATTTATACAACATTGCAGTTCTTTCTTAATCATAGTGCAGCAAGTTGCATTGTCCAGAACCATTCTGTCTGTAGCTTGCATGTAGCTTTCCTAATACGGAGCCTAAGTGTGTTTAGCAACATGAAAGTAGACCTTTTCATGACTACTTGTGTCAAAGCCATATAACAGTCATGGGCTTATTTAAATTTGCTAGTATAAATGTAACCTCTCGCAGGATTCTTTTTTTTCATTAGGAATTCACATGAACATAAATGCTAAAAAGTAGACGGAAGTTTTTGCAGAACTGGAGCCCAAATTGTTCAAATATTTACAAGAAAGACTTAGCAAATTGTCCAGTTAATGCCTGTTGCTACTTTTCAAACACATTACTTAATGAACAGCATTTAAGTAGGTACATTTGCATATGAACCAAGTTATTTTAAATGATTGTTCTGTGCATAGAAGAAGACTTCACCAAGCAATATATCTAATGAAAAAATATCCATCCATCCCGAGTGGTAGCCCTTTCTCATGCCTCAATACTCCATTCACATGCCAATATCACATTGAGCTGGAACGAGTCCCATCACATGTAATTATCTCACTACTGATTCAGCTGAATTCTTATATCAGAATTCATTTACTTTTTGCAGCAATTTGTCTATATGACAGCTACAATAAGGCAATAATTTATACTCAGCAGGTATGCAGTTTAAGTTATCAGTATATGAACTTAGTGTGAGGGTCACTGGCTTTCTCTTACTTTCCAATGACTTATATTTGCTAAGCTCCTAGAATAGTTATACCAAACTAATAGTGCTACAGCTTCAATGCCTATAGCCAGGCAATGCAACGCCAAAATGAGTTTTTCCATAAAAGCTTTAAAATAGCTTGGGTGTTTGACTTAAGAAACTATTCAAAAACCTTCAACAGACCTCTCTATCAGCCCACATGCACCAGGAACATAATTTTATTATTATTATTTTTTTTAATTTACATCTTATAAAACCCATTCCAGTGTTGTGATTATGCTAGGCAAATAGTTGCATTGCAGAACTGAAATTTTTCCCCACAGTGAGTTTTAGTGACTTTTATGAACAGGACTTCAGTAGTGACCACTCCTAACTAGTTCCCACAGCAGAGTCAATAAAACATATCCACACAGCAAGAATTCCTGAGTGAAGCCTGAAGCTGTAGTTGAAAGCATTACAGAAGGTTAATTTGAGATAATGTGCTGAGTTGCGAACTGCGAGGACTAAGGTATAGATATCCATTCATTTTTTCTAAGATCAGTACGAATAGGTGAGAGTAGAAACATTAGGAGTCTCTGTGCCAAAACTCAGCAGGGTCTGGTTGTCAGAGTCCTTAGATCAACAACTGAGCCCTTTGAGATACCTAAAACAAGGTTTTGTTTAGAAATTGTATTTTTCATTGTTCATGTATAAAATCAAAGAAATCTAATGAAATATTTCTCATTTACAGCACCAAATATCCCTGTTTACAGCAACACTAAAAACTCATATTCCACAGTGAACACAATAAGTAATTAATTAACTAATAATTGCATTGGATGTCAAGAGGGGATACTTTTAAGAGCTACATTATTCAATTTACTGCAGACTTTTCAAGGTGCAACTAATGTTTTATTGATGTTGTAAAAAAGATTACCTTGGCTAAGCATTTTGTGTTTTTAACATTTATCTTTCCTTTGTTATGCTACAAGCACTGTTATATCTTCTGCCATATGTACATTGTACTCTATAGTTAGAAATATTTTCAACATTAATATTGTGATGTATTGCAAAGAATAAAGATATAAAACATTTCTATGAGTTGTATATGAAGATTGAAGATGATTCAGGAATGTACAGACTTTATTGTCTTTTTCATTATCTTGAAAGTCATATAATCATTAATTAGAAAGCTATTTTTACTGAGTTACTTTACTTTTTCTTAGACAATAGTACAGCATTTAGGATTGAATTTGCTTCAGAGTGTTCCTTTTCTTACTAGTATTATTGTCCCAGCAAGAAATATCCCATCACATTTTTGGTCATGTCGCAAAATCAGTGTCTTACATACTACAAAACAATGTAAACAATATTTGCTCCATTTAGAGTACTGTCCATCAGCCTGTCCACAGGATCTATCTTATCTCCATACAGTTATGGAAAAAATGAATAGGTGTAAAACTTCAAAAATATGTGGAATCAACACTCAAGTCTTGTCTTTTCTGAAAACAAAATGAGTATTTATTTCAGCAAGGTTTGGGTTTCACTTTGCAAAAATTGGATGTTCATTATCACAGAGAAAGAAGATATTTCATTCTATGTTTCTGAAAGGTAGCACTAGATTTATTCAATAATACTATTTCTACCGCTCATCATTATAAGCAACTATATATTCTGTAAATAACTGGAAGATTTAAGGAAGCCAGTAGTATTATTTAATTGTAGCATGAAGTAGATCTGTTTCCTGAACGTTGGTCTGGCTTCTAGATTGACTGCTATCTGCTTAGTCTTTTTTTTCCCTTCTTTCTTTCTTTCCTTCCTTTCTTCTTTTCTTCGTTCCCTTCTTCCTTCCTTTCCCCTTGTTTTTCTATGGCTCATTCACTCACTCATTTCAATCAATTTAGGATGAATAAAAAGCAAGTCTCCAATTGTAATTTTTTTTTCATGGAGAATTTAGTTCAGAGAATAATATATCAATCACAACACTAATCCTGAGCCTGTATCTTAAAAGATAAATCTGTTAATATAGATCATAAGTATGTGATTCTCATTATAGTCAGATGAGAATACTGTGGTCTCTGTTACAATAGCAATAAAGGCAGATTATATTTAAATTGTAGCTATTCTGAGGAAAATGCTTAAAAGAGAATGGGAAGTGACATAATATTAAAGCAGTTTAAGACAGTGTAATAAGAGAGAAAAAAAAATTTCCACACTCCAATTGGATTAGAGTTTTATTCCTATAATTCAATTATAATTTCATTTTCTGATTCAAAGGTAAACAGACCAGACTCTTCAATGGTGCAAACTACTGTAGCTACAGTAAAGATAGTGCATTTACTTCAATTAGGATATAAGAAATTGTTGAAGAAAAACCAATAACCAGGCAAAAGAAGTAAAAATAAACCAGTATTTTAGTGACATTTGTCCATGTATTCATATTTCATGTCAGTACAGATTACAAAGCCTGCAACAATGAAGTTAACATATTATGTTTGTAACTATGTAGCGAGTATATTTCACAGCAGAGAACATTTAACAGTATTTGGAAGCCAACCAAACTCTTGTAAAAATTGTTATATCTCTCATTAGCATTTTGAAGGTGTCAGGCATTTTTATATAGGATAATAGAAGGTAATGTGCCAAGGGAAGTAGTAGTGTACTGCTGTGTGTCAGAACAAATGTGATTAATGTTATGCCAGATGTGTGTCCTCTTGAACTCCCACTAGGGCCTCAAGAATTAGACCTCATAGTCAATTACTGGAAATGGAACTTCTATGTACCTCAATTTTCTGTGTCCCAACAATAACTTGTACATGGCTAGCAGGACTGCTTCTTGTGCATGTTGGTGTGCATAGCATTAATATGCAAATACTTTCACTTCATTATCAGTATCTTATTCTTGTTTGTTGAATATCATATTACCAAGAAAAAATAATATTGTCTAATGTTTACATAATAAATATATATTTAACTCAAACTCCTGGAAAGAAAAAAAAATCATAAAATCATAAAATCATAGAATGCTTAAGGTTGGAAGGGACCTTAGACGTCATCTAGTCCAACTCCCCTGCACACACAGGGTCACCTAGAGCACATGGCTCAGGGCTGCATCCAAGCGAGTTTTAAAGATCTCCAAAGAA
>JAUBOD010000001.1:13054022-13094403 GCA_032353885.1 Nothura maculosa
CTTCCTTCCTTCCTTCCTTCCCTCCCTCTCCTTTTCCAGTAAATCTATTCTTAGATCTAAAATTCTTATTTCTTATTTCAAATGGTGAAGGATAAGATCAGCACACTGCTTATATTGTGGTTGATATTATTCTCTATAAATATCAGTTGTAGGAATTTTATCTGAATTCTAATGATATTGAATATTTATTGGTGAAATTCTGAATCATATCAAAAATTTTGTAGAAGAAAAGTGTTTCAGTGAAGTCAGATAAATTGACAAAGATGATTGGATTAAGATTTCTTTCTTTGAGCACTGCTTCTTTAAGATTTATAAAAAAACTCTCTACTGATCCACAGGCATGAGAGTAATATGGACTAAGTCACAAGACTAATGGTTCACTTAGCATACATCTAAACTCTATGTTAAAAGCAGTCAGGAGCCTGTCTCCTTATGACAGTCTCAAGATAGCAAGATACAAGGCATGTGATGGCATTGTAGCAGTGTCAAGTCTGAATGAGTAAGTGCTCCTGGAAAGAGAGATTAGTAGCTCAAAATCCCTGACGTGATAACTAAAGGTTCTCTGGTTTCAGTCATCTCAGGGTGGCCAAAGGAATGAGCTCACTTTTTCTTAGATAGCATACTTTCTGAAATCACTTCATATAAGATAAGAATATGTCTACATGGGCTATTTTCAGTTTAGAATGAAAAGTTTTCCTCACATTTTGTAAAGTCTCACCAACTATGAAAATCATACTAAGCTATATTAAAAAAGTACACACTTTGTCCACTGATTAGCTGCCATTGCCTCCACCCTTAACATGGAGGACATGGCAGGACATGGAGATAGTATCTTCTGCAGGATAAACCAAAGGCTTGCTCAACTGATTTCTTGAGAGATGCATCTAAGATGAACTGTCACCCATCAGGTATGCACAGGGAAAGCTTGTCTCTCATGGAGCTGCAACTCAAGCATATACAGAATTCAATTAGCACGTTGAGCTGTATGCTGAAGTACTTATGGAACTATCTTCTTTTAGTATCTACCAAAATAAAAATGCTGCAGAAAGGCATAGATTTGACCCCAGATGACACTGGAAGATCCAAGAACAATTAACTATATGACACAGCTCTAAACTATGAGCTCCTTTGATAAGGATGAGCATAGTGATGGCTGTAGGAGCAAAAACAATTCCTGCCATTCCTCCTCACTACCCCCTCCTCCCTCTGCCCTCTTCCTTCATAATCTCTCTTTTGTCTGCACCGAGTGCCAAGTTGCAATCACACCCAGACATTGCAAAGGGAGAGACATGGTGCCATCTGGGTTTGCTGGTTTGCTGAGAAAGAAACATTGATCTGTGTGCAGTGTCAGTGCTACACAGATTTTCGTTCTAATTACCCAGGCATCCTAGTGTACACATTACACAAGGCAGGTGACGGCACAGATATCTGCATAACCTCACATAAACTGGAGATTCTCACTCTAGGCCTTTGGGCAGCTGAGCAGTTGGCTGAGAGCAGCCAGTTTGACCTGTGCGGGATGAAAGAATAGGACTTCTTGAGCTATGCACAACACTCAGAATACAACAGAGAACATGCAGCAATGTCTGTGTAAAGTTCTTACTTTGGGAGACAAGTGTTTAAAATATGCACTGAACATAAAAATGTATTTTTGTAGCAGATTTTGTAGCATGAGTAAATTGGATTGTGATGGAAAAACTAGTCACACAAAAACAAAACAAATGCACTAAGACATTTCTTCCTGTTCTTTTATATTTCCTTAAGTGTTTTAATACTTCTGAGAGCAATGTAAAGTGAAATCTTCTATGTAGCTCAGAAACAATTCATCAGAGGCAATAGCTTTTAAAACTTCTCCATCTTCCCTTATCCATATGTTTCATCTATCACATGAAAGACTGTCTGTTAGCAAAAGACTTTTTAATTTTCAGGCTGGTCCCTCTCCGAGAGCATTCAGGTCTTGGTCTTTAAGTATGTTGTGATTCTCTTCAACCCTGTGTACTTGAGTTCCCTGCTGGGAAAAAAAGCAAGATGAAAAGCCTGAAGACTGGGCAAAGCACTTTCAGACAGTGACTGAAACAGTATCAGACATCTTGTCAGATCCAACCTGTGGTAAGAGACCACATTCTCTTACAGCTAGGTAGAAGGATGCCAATAGGTGCCTATTCATGATAAAAAAAAACAAGTGCATGTCTCTGGAAAACCAAGCTGAGATATGAGCCTCTGAAGGTTTTTAAAGGGTAATAGTAGACAATATCTATAAACTCTGAAGTAAGATGATAAAAAACAAAGTCAGTGAGATGAGATTTTAAAGTAATGTACTTTCACTTAAGTGATGAGGAGCAGAATTTAGAAGAAGCCTAAGAATCTGAGGATAAAAGTAGGAAACAGTCTATCTAAATTATGTCTTTAAAAGAGGACCTGATTCACATTACTTTGGGAGGCTTGTGAACAAATTTCTCCTTCTTTATGAATTAAGGCTTAAGAAATGTGAAGGATTAGGAATCATTTTGAATTATAGGCTTTTAATTTAGAGGATATCCATTCTGATATAAAATATATTTATATTTAAGTTTAAAACTATGTTTTATTGTATCTTTATTTTAATATCAAGAAACAGGAAGCATTTGAAGCCCTTGTTCATCCTATTTTGGTTCTTACTCCGTCTGAGACTTTGCTCATGTGCCAATTACTTAGTCTGTGGCTTTCTGTTCTTTAGTTCTCCAACTACAGTAGCTGTACCCTCCTTTAAGGGGTGTTGTGAAGATAACTATATTAAATAATGTGAAGTTTGAGACCACATGCAAATAGCTACATTAGAGAGAAAGAATTCAAACACTTTTCTTTGGAAATAATTGACTATGCTATCAGTGTGCAAATCAGGCTTATGCATGCAAAACAGCTTATGTATGCACATGTAAGTATATATGTTCATATGTATACACACATATATTATGGGAGGGAAAACAAATTTAAATTATAGACAAAAAGTCTAGCATTTAAATATATTCTAATCTTCCAAATGGCACTGGTATATATTACTTATCATTTTTAAAAATATTTTTACCAAAATAAAGTGTTTAATCCTGTAGCAAACTGATAAAAAAGTTTAGATAGATACACTGAAAAGATCCATCCAAGGTTATCAGCCTGTGAGAGCCCTGTCACCTGTATCTTCCCAGTTCTCCTTGATCTTTCTTACTGTTTGATTTTCCACTCTCCCCCGAGCTGTTTCACATTCAGCTGTTATAGTTTGACCAGATCTCACAACTCAGGCCATGTCAAAGTTTGCATGGGAGCGGGATAATGGAAAAAGCTGGCAAGGCAGTGTTTTGAAAATTTTACATGAGTATTACAGCCTTAGTTCTGTCTGTGCTGGGATGAGCCCATAAAAGGAACACTTTTATTCTGGGCTATGGAATGAATATGAACTAATATAGTTTTGCTATTTGTTAAATTCCTTTGCAAACAAGATCTTAGATCTTCTCTTTAAATTTTTCATAAGAGAAGACAAAAAAAAATCGAAACATACTCTATTGTATCATCTCCATATATCCTTCCTGGATGCAACCATGTGCCAGGTGCTCTGGGTGTCTGTGCTTAAGCAGGAATGTTGGACTAGATGTTCTCTAGAGCTGCTTTCCAACCTTAACCATTCTGTGATTCTCTGATCCCTAGTACACAGGGATATTTCCATATATCCATCTGGGAGTTCAATATTTTAAGCTCCAAATTGAGAGATTTTGTAGGCTGAAAATCTATCCATATATGAACTTGCTTACATTAGAAAAATCAAGAATGCTGCTTCTGAGGTTTTTGGGGTAGGTAGGTGCACAAAAAAATGAGCCACATCACTATAACCTGTTCTGCATAGAGAGGTCCTTTCTGTATCTATACAGAGAGACTGAGATTGCTGCTGAGTATCTCTACTCTGTTTTCATTAATTGTGATTTTGTATGCAGCCCTTTTCTCCCTTATAATTTCAACTTAATCAGTGAGGGTTTTTTTTTTCCCTAATGGTTAAAAAAAATGTAAAACCAAAGGTAGAAACAATTCCAAAACAGGTAAAACCACCTTCTAAGAACAGAGCACTCTAAATTAGTTGCAGTGATAGAGATGGAAGTGGTAATAGTATCTCTTATTAGTCACACAGACATTCTCCTTATAAGATAGTGCATTCTGCCACCTATAATTTTGCCATATTTTATGTAATTGAGCTGACATTTCAAAAGCTGTTTGCCTTTCGTAGGTGGAATTATATTATTTTATATACACTTTAATTTAAGTCGGAATGATTTCTGAGAATTAATCTTGAGAAAAATATATTTCTTTGTTCATATTAAACAAGAGAATCCCTCCCTTTAAATGAAAGTAAAAGTTATTTGAAGGAAAGAGGAAAAGCCTTTATGTCAGGATTGTGCCTCAGGAAAACTGCACAGATTCGTCTAGGTTTTAAGTCTGTCTAGAGTTAATAGATCAAACCTGAGAACTCAGAAAACCCATTAAATGCAGTAGTTGTTTTTAATCGCTTATCTGGGCTTGAGCCTTTTTGTTTAGCATTTGTTTGTTCAACCATTTTGTAGCTGTTGTAATCTTACAGACCTTGGAGCTGACAAATCTGCTGTGCAGAGTTTCCAATACCATTTTCTTTCCAAGGATGACCATGAACACAATCCAGCATTTAAAGTATGCATTTACAGTACAATGGACAATCACTTGCTCATGTATGATTTTGCAGTGTATTGGCACAGCATCCTGAAGGATCTCCAAAGCCATTAAAACCTTGAAAGATTTTTGACCATTTTTAATAGAGGTCAAGATAATTATATTTGCTATTATACCTGTTCCACAACTTTTACATACTTTCCATATCATATAGCATAGGATCACTCAGAGCTCCATAAATATGTATATTTTAGCTCCCATTTCCTTTGCATCTGCTGTTTAGCAGGAGCGTTCATCCTGCATCAGCCTCCTAACGTTATTGGTGTATTCTTGTGTGGAAAGTATCTCTGTCTGCAGCATTTCTATGAGGCCTTCTTTGGCTAATTATCTAGAAAACCACTATATGATTATACATAAAGTGTTGTAGCAGAACCACAAGCAATGAATTTGCCCATCTTGTAGTCTGATTAGTCTGCCCATGGCCTCTCTCAGGCAGCTCCTCAAACAGCATAAGGAAAAGTGCAAGGCAGGAGAGTGAGGTAGGGAAAAGAGTATATTGAAGAAGAAAAATAGATGATGAAAGGAGAAATGGGATTGACAGATAGAAAATGGAAAATTAGATTGCTCACTCATGAGACATGAGGTTGTCTGAGGAAAGCAAAGATTCTTGCGATCTGTTGTGGAGAATAAGACTGGAGTCTGCTGTATCAAGACTTGATCTGTGAGTGATTGGAGGTTCATCTTGGTCTGAGAAGGAAAATAGAGTAGATGAAGGAAGAAGAGTAAGAAATGGCATCTGGTTTGCTAGAAGAAAATGACCATAGAGATTATATAACTTTCTGGGGGAATAAAACTGGGACCTAACACGTTCAGCAGACTTCAAGGATAATATTTGGAAAACTTATGTAAAATGCAGCTGAGCAACTGCTGGAGGAAAATGTTTGTGAAAAGGAGATAGTAGCAACACTAAGACTTTTTCTGATTTAACTGTTTGAAAAGAATCAATGATAAAGGAACCTATCTGAATCAGAAATGAGTAATGAAGAAGATTAGGTGTGGAATAAGAGCATGGGAGGGTGAAATGGCAGATAGCTCATGATGAGGCAGTGTAAAATGAATCCAGGTTGGGATAAACAGTAGCTCCAGACACAATCTAGAATTGATGCCAAGATTTGAATTCCAAATATCCTCTGTTGGCAATTTTCTTCCTCCAGTTACTGATATAAATGTTTTATGTGGGAAAGATTTGCATTTAGTTCCTTTGCACAGAGGATAAAATCCTCTGTGCCATCATTTTCTACTCTGGCTCGTGACCCTCAACCCTACTTATGATCACTGAGGATGAACTATGAAGCCTTGTAATGGGATGTCTGTATTTTTAGATTGAATCTAAAAGGAAATCATAGACATGCACACATTTACACAACATGTACACAGATTCATACCAACACATAAGAAGGGAAAATATAAGGTGGAAAAATAAAGTACTCACAAGTTACAAAGTGTCAGGTTAAAGTTATCAATGTAATATTAATTCAGCCTCCACATGCATATGCATCATCATATAGCCTTTAGTTATGTGAATGTTTCCACAAGAATTCTGGCTCATTCAGTGCATAGGAGAGGCATATTCCAGTCATGAATCAGGCCTAACTATTAAAAGAAGCTATTTGTGATAAAAGGAGACTTCAGAGAAAAAAAAAGGTAGGATTTCCACCTAAGAGAAATGTTCTACTCTCTGGTCTGCAACTGAACTTAATCAGAACCCAAACAATCTTAGGAACTCTGTACCATTAACTTCTCTGAAAATTTAAGCAAATGTCCCAAATGAGTATTCAGAGGATATCCTGACCTTAAACTACATAACCTCTCAACTCTGTTCTTCTCTCCCATTTGCAAAACAGAGGTTATAACTCTCTTGATGAATTGGAGAAAGGGGCGGTGTTGCAAAAACAAATTTATGAACATTTGTAAAGCAACAAACATAGCCTATACTATTGAACACCATAAGAAGAGATAAACATAAAATTTGTAATCTGCTTATATTTAGAAATCTTGGAAGTTGGTAAAGCCTGGGAAATCCCACTAATATATTAACTGTAAACAGCTTCTCAAAGTGAGCGATCATCTATCCTTTTGCATCTTCTATCCATTAAGCAGTAAAAGGCCCTTAAGAACAAGAGTACATGGACATGTAATTAAAGTTAATGCCCTAATGTAAATATACAAGAAGTATGAACTAAATTTATACAGTTAATTTTAAAGGTGCTTTTTAAAAATATCTGAGCAATGAGTATTTCAGTCTTAAAATTCTAACACAGCTTTGCATGTGAATTGAGGGATAGGAAAGGCACTTACAAGCTACAGGAGAATATATCTTAAATAGCCATAATTCCTGTTTTGTTGTTGTTGTATCCTTAAGTTTTTATTTTTTTTAATTGGTTCTGTTCCTGTTCTCACATTTCCTTATTGCCTCTTTCCAACATTTTGCCACTGAATTAAGGGAAATCAGTAATGATTTAGCTAGACTTTGAAAAAGGAACCAGACTCTCTTAATCTAAATTGGAGTATCTTAACCAGAAAGTCTGAGTATGTGTGAAATGAAGTAAAGCAAGATTATGAATAAGTATCTAAAATGTAGTCTTCTAATGCACATTCTATGTGTGGGACTCAGTTCTGCGTGCTTACTGAATTGTTTGTTTTTCCAGCCTCTAGTCTTTAAAGAGGGCACATTATATGTGGCGGCAACCACAGACGTACGTCTGCTGCCAAGAAAACATATTACTACAGTTTAGCAATGTAGCCTAATTGCTTTCCTTCTGGTCAAGTCACCAAGACACTCTTGCTCTGCCATAGCTCTGTAGTAACACTTATTTAGATGATATGACTGGCCTTCAGGAGAAATGGAGATTTTTTCTGAGATTTCCTTACAGAAAAGGCATCTTTCTTTGGGAAAATATGTATCCTCACAGATCTTGGTATTTTTACAAATGTAGATTTCCATCTGGAAAATTTTATTTTATTTTATTTTACAGTGAAAAATGTTCTTACCTCACAGGTATGTACATATCATAATGTGTGGGATTGCTGTGATCCATTGCAAAAATTTGCAAGTTATTAAGGTGATAAAAGTACAATGGAGAAAAAGCAAAAATAACTACAATATGTAAGATCAGCTTCTTCCCAAGTTTTATTAACATATACATGGGTGAGTGGATGGCAAAAACTATTTAGAGTTTTTGAACAAAGTAATTAGCTTATTTGCTTACCAGGAAACAATGAATGTAAAAAGAGCAAGAAGGGTCAATGATGACAGGAACTGCTCCATACTTGCGCTTCATAGTTACACACTGAGCATATTCTGTCTCCTCAAAAGGGTTCTCAGTGCTGCGATTTCACTCAGCACAGGATTGTGTTTAAATGGCACAATTTAGTCCCATAGAAAATGTGAAGATTTTCTTAGCATAGGCAGAACTAAGTGAAACAAATTAGCTTATCAGTCTTTGGTGGAAAACTGAAGATTGTTTCCTAACTTATCTCTAAATAACCTACTATTAAGCTAGATTTGATATGAAAATTCTGTCATCTGAGAAAAAAATTTACAAGCCTGCGAGTCAAGTACAATTTTTTATATTGAGTCTAATGAGCTGAAAATGACTATTCTTCAGTTAGCGCTGTAATTTAGAAGGTCTTGCTTTGCTGATTCTATATATGGAAAATGATATATTGATTATCTCAGCTACACTAATTGAAACAGCTAACAAAATAGAATCAGAGACCTCTGCAAGGTAAAGATAATAGAAATAAATTAAAATTTCTATAATGATTTAAAGGAAGTGCAGTTAAAATGTTTGGTAATTAATAATTTCTTTTTTCTACCAGGCCAAATACTTTGCACTTTGGTATAAATACATAGATTGATACAGAGAAAAATTGTTTAACCATCTACTGGTGGCCTTTCCTAGGAGTTTATACAGAGCATAATTTTACATGAATATTTGTGGTCTCAAGGAGACTCTTTTGAGAAAACCAGGGGTAGAGCGTGCTCCAGGAGAAGTTTAGGAGATGAAGATAGGAGATGACATCTGCTCTCCAAGGCTCTTTTGGTGCCATTTCACGATGGGAACTGTCTTTTCTGATTTTTCCAGAAACTCCCCAAACACCCTCTCTATCTCATGATGTGGTGCAGCTATGGGAGATGCAATCCAGCTGTTTGAGGTTTGTGTACTGTCCCAGGAGCTAGTGCTTGAGACTTAAAGGATATGAATGAGGTGCTGGAAGTGAACTACAACATGATCAAATCATACTGGATTTGCACTTACGAAATGTGAATTTCATGGTTCATTTTCAGACTATTGTAGCTCCTTCTTTCTCCGTTAATTTTCCTTACAAGAAGCCGTGTAAAAACCTCCTGAACTAGGGAGGTTCTCAACTTAATGTGTTTTCCAGGAAGAAAAGAATTATTTACAGTATAATCTCCTTTGTGAGTTTTGTGCCACACAAAACTTCCTTTCCAGCAAGTTTTCAGGATTTGGTTATTACCATTTAAAATATAATGTTAAAAACAGCACTAAGTCACCTGGATCTTCTTACTTATATCTGCAGCCCAGATCAATTAAAACAATTTCTAGAACCACTACAATCCAAAGGTTTTACCATTTAATGTGGCAAAAAAAAAAGTAACCTAGACTTTTGAACTAAAATTATCATTTTCTGAATTTAACACAAAATATAATACCCTGATTATCAATTCTTCTTAACGTTGAGACAGAATCAATCAATTTCCCTTAATCCCTATAAATGCATTTGTTTTTAAATTGTTACTTCAACTTTTCAAGTCTTCAGCTCACAAAGGAATTGGAATTAGTTCTGCAGACATAACAAATTAGCCATATTGATCCTGCCAAAGGCCCTAAATTATTAATAGTCTCTCCCTACATAGCTAGCTTTAAAATCATAAAAAGCCTTTATGACATTTCCTGTAAGATCATATAAGCAGTGTACAAACCTTTATTTGTTCCCAATGTCTACTACACAATTTAATCTTCTTACTCTTTTACATTGCTTGGAGTATTATTGGAGGAAAATATAAAAATAGATTTTTCCAGTTTTGCTTTCACATTTTGGGAAGTGATTGGAATTCTTAAATGCATTACAGTTCAACCAAAGGGATGAAGATGAAAAAAAAAAAAAAAAAAAGAGAAAGTCAATATTCTTTAATGGTGTTCCAGCTGTCTTAGTTCTCAGAGCCTTGTTTGCAGACAGCCATGTCAGCACTCCAAGTGAAATAAACTTTATTGGCCTGAAGTGCCAATAGTGAATGAGTATATTACAATTGCTGATAGTCATACTTTGGTGCCAGGGACTGCTTAGACAGAATGAATACTGTTGTTATAAATTACTCCTCAGAGTAGAGAAAAAAAAAAGTAAACACTTCTGCTTCATTCTCTGACAAGTGGCTGTGCTGAGGCTTATGCCTTTTAGATTTGCATTTTGAATGAGCTATGTTTTATTGTATAAATGTAAAAAATGTTGGAGCATTACTTAGAGAATATCTTTCTTGACACTATGCTGTTTTTCCCACATGAGTACAATCACTGTGTGTTCCCTCCCCTATCATCAGCCTTATATCCTTGGGGAGAATACAGGAAGAATGAAAAGAGGCTATTCCTATAATGAGAGTCAGAGTCTACTGTCTTAATTCACAGTGAGTAATTCTTTTCCTCTGGAAATATCTCATCAATTTAAAGATGGCAGTCCAAAAGAGCCAAACTTTGATATCTTCGTATTGGGCAACAATCTACAAAGTCAATGAGCACACAAAAAAGTAGGGCTTTGAAGCATGCTGATGGTTTGATTATGGTGTAGTATAAAACCATTAAAGACTAGAATAGCCTCACTGACCTTAGCACTTACTCATTGAGTAAGGTGCTCTTAGGAGATAAAGACTAGTCTGGGTAAGTTCTTAATTCAAAAGCAATATATCTGTGATTTCATTATATCATACTGACATAAACAAACCCTACATACAAACTTCCATATGTGATTTCGTATATACAAGTGTTTTAGTACATCATCTAGTCCAAGAAATGATGGCTTTCTCCTGATTTTCACTCTCCTACTTTACTTTTCTGTCCCAAATGATAACCACAAAAATATTGAGTCCATTTCTTGCTGTGTTTTCTTTCAGACAAAAACTTTCCAAGATATAATGACATAATGACATAAAAATGTCATTCTGATATAATCCCTTTTTCCCTCTGTATAGCTCTTAGCTTCTTCTCATTCAAGTGAAGTGGCTTACCTTTATAGAAGCTATTAAGGAAGAACATAGAAAAGCTACAAGCTAAACCTAAGATTTATTTTTATCTTATTTAGAAATCTGTCTCTTTTCATAAGAAAGTAAATTCTTCTTCCTCTCTTGCCCGCAGATGCTTCTTTCATGCTCAGATACATTTTTCCTTCTCTCTTCAAAATAGCCTTCTCTGTTAAAACTTGTGTATATACAGCCCTTGGCCAGATCTTGAAGGATAAGAGCCTGTGTCTTATGGCCTAGTTGTCTCTGTTCTGAAACTCATCCTCAAAAAAAAAAAACAAAAAAACGGAGGATTTTTCCTGAGCAGTTGCATTTTTTTTTAGTTCAGGAGGGTTCTGTGTCATAAAGGGTCATCCACATTTACCAGTTTTCTCTTGTTAACTTTGTCACCAAGTTAAAGTGACAATAGAGGGAAAAGATAACTCCACTGTTCAAAATGGAATTTATATCCTGAAACTGGTCCATACACATCTAGTTTAAGATTGAAAAGAATAAAAAAAAATCAGCTGTTTTAGATTATCATCATATATAAACCAAAACAATTCTACCTTATTAAGTGTAGCTTTGCAATAAGAGCTAGCTATCCACTGCAAATGAGAATTAGATCTCTGTTATTTATTAACAATACTACAGTTATATGACTGTATTTGACAACAACTTGAAGCCTGGTGCTTTACTCTGGACTTCTGTTTTGTTTAGTTTTTATTTCTTGTGCTATTTACAGACACGAATATATGCAAAGACTTTAAAATGACATAAAAATGATATTTTATGAACTCAGACATGGAAATGTGAACACAGTTCGGGTTTACTTCAAATGCAAAAGATCTTTGAAGTTTACATGTGCATAGATTTTATTCCCAATTTTTGTCCCAGTCCTAGACTAAAATGATAAAAATAGCTTGGCAGTATCATGTAAGCCCAAGCCATTTATGCAAAACTTAAGTTTTCTGCCTTTGTTGATTAGTATTTTTGGGCTGTTGCCACTCTGTACAGTTGAACTGCTACAGTCTTGCCAGTAAGATATTTTAAACAGTGGAACCAGCATCTGTATCATTTAAAAAGTACAACCATTCCTTAAGTCAAATAAACTAGGCTTATTTTTTGTGACAATTATAGTACAAAATTCAAAGTCTACCTTTTCTTTCTGAAGTATTGTCTGGAAGCTCAAGGAAAGAGTCAGACTGTAAACAACCAATTATATCCAACCTCCTGTGTTTATACAAACACAATATTCTCTCATTATTTAACTTTGGCATTAATAAATTAATAGGCAAATTCAATTATATATTTTCAGTTAAAACTTTTCCATCAAAAAATCTTAGTTGCTTGCTTTTGTATATGAGGGTGTACAAGAGGCTAACAAGAGGCTGGGGTGGGAGGGCGGATTTTATGTTTCAGAAGTGAAAATTAGCCATTTGGTAGCCTTGAAGGCTATATAGGTCTTCCAATTTATGACAACAGAATTGATATGAGCTCTACCCAATTTACCTCTATGTTACATTCCCATAAATGCTCCATTCCCCATACATTATGAGCTCTAAAGAAATTGCAGTGCTAGAAAATAATTAAAATTGCAAATCTTCCTCTATATAACTGATTTTTTGTTTGCAAGCTGATCTGTGGCAAGAAATACAAGGCACACTTTTAAAACGGACATTTCAATAACAGCTACACAATAGTGCTAAAGGGGGAGTATCAAGGTAAGTCTACATCTTGACCTACTTTTCCTTTTATTCCTGTAGGCAGGATTTTTTTTTATATATTTTAAAGTAAATGTTCTGCTTGGGAAAGGAATTATGATAGGGAAAATGGAAACAGAGCCCCTAGATACATTACTGACTTAACAGTTCATCTGTAACACAGAGTGCTCATTTCTGAGGGTGAGATGTGGACCTCCATGTTCATGTACTTTCTGTCTTGGCCTTTCCACTGAAACATCTGAAATAATAAGGTACAAAATTAATGATAGATTTTAACATTTTGGCAGTTGCTGAACAGAAATCAAAATGGCCACCTCCATTCCTGTTCTGCATCCCACTAGAAATTTCATACATTAGTGTCTTCATTTACCTATCTCTTTCAATCATCTATGCCATATTAATATTTACTCATCTATGTTTATTTTTTAAAAAAACTTTCTTAGGAGAAGAGAGCCAGATGTTTATTTGCTTAAAATAAGTTCAATTTTTTGGTAGGATCCAACTTCAATTCCAGATCATGCAAATTTATAGATATGAAATTATGATGCTAAATCCACTGAAAGAGAGCCAGGTTTTATCTTTTATTTACAGATCTTATTCACTTTCCGAAAATAGAAGTACACAGAAATTGTATAATCCTATCAGCAAAATACAGAAGTACAACATACAGGGAAGACAGGCAACGTGGGTGGTGGGCTGGGCTTTCAGAAAGCATGCTGTCTTGTTTCTCTGCCAATTGCTAAATTCAAAGCTCTTGGTAATACTCATCCTTGCTTATTGATTCTATCTGCAAAGCCCTTCCAATTACAGCAACAGTTCATGTGCAAGTACTTAGGCATGTTCAAGTCAATGGAACTACACAAAAGCTAAATCTTTACATTTCTGCTTCAGGGCCTTACAGGGGAATAATAATAATAATAATAAAAGGTATCATATCTATTCAGAGTAGAGAAGCAGTCATTTCTTGGTTTACTGAACCTATCACTGTGTGATATGTATACCTATTGAGCATATATCTATGCTATAGAGCATGTAACATGCTCTGTCTCAGGCATAAGCAGATATTATGTTAATAGCATCATCTTATTGTCCCGAAAACACAAATGAACATGTGTATCATCTACATAGCAATGCAATTCTCTGGTAACACTGCTTTGCTTTGCTTTTTCTTATGAGTAGTCAGCAATTTGCAACCCCTGTCATAACTTGTATTCAAAAGGTAAAATCTCTGAGAATCTGCATTCTGCTTCATGACAAATACAGAATAAACTGATGTTTCTGTTCTCTAGCCTACACTCAGCGGAAAGGTCAAGACAGGAGGACATAACTATATTCAGTCTATTAACAAATCACATTCTGATCATTCTGATCAATTTATGTTAGAGACTTGTAATTTATTTACCACACAGAGACAATATTTAATCGCTTGTTTCAAGGTGTATCTGCTTCATTCTTAGTTCTGTAGCATCTGCTAGACCTTTTATTTTTCCAGTGTTTGGACCTAAGACAGGTATAAGAATGGAAATGGATGTAGAATAATATTAACAGAAATGTTACAGGATGCATTCAGGGCTGAGTTTTGGTCTTGATGTAACAATCATTTTCTGCCCTTTAAATTCTTAAAGGCCACACAGGATCCATTCTTCCAAGTATAATGTGTCCAAGAAAAGACAAAAGTTTGTTTTGTCAGGGAGTCACAAGAATGGGAGACATTTATGATACATTTTATTCTGAAAATCTAAACTAGGGACTTTCTAAACCAGCTGTAGTTCCCATGTATTTATTTACTCTTGACATTCCTCTGTGAGGACAAAAACTTGGAAAGCACTCCAAGTGGTTGTTTTGGCCTGGTTTCAGTTATTGGTTGATTGGATGACTTGACTGATGCCATTGTGAGGTAGAATTCAGAGGCCGGGAGAATGATATCAAGCTCAAGAAATAAAAAAAAAAAAAAAAAAGAAGAAAAAAAAAAGAAAAAAAGAACAGGAAAGTCACATTTTTTCTTGTTGCTGTAGCAAGAAGGATAGTTTACTGTACTTATTATTAACATGAATTATAATAAAGACATTTTAAAACATATGAAAACAATCTCCATGGCATGCTGTAACAGGCATAGCAAACCTGCCCAATTTTGGCTTCATACTGTTGTGGGAGAGGTGTTAATGACCTATTGGAATTAAAGTTGATTACAGGCCTCATTAAACAAATGGGTGGAGTAAGCAGTCAAATACCTTGAATAGTAAAAACAGCTGTAGAGGTAGGAGCCAAAACCCATTACAATCTGACAAGACCGTGCTGTCTAAAGAAATGTATGAAACTGAGAAATGGGTGGAGAGTGTTTCTGTTATATAAATGATTGTGCAGGTAGTTGGCAGGGTGGCTGTGCTGCTGAGTCTAGTGGGTCCACTCAAGAGGAACACACACAAGACAGCAGCTTCTTGAGCCAGGTCCAAGAAGCCTGAAGTTTCATCAGGACAACTGTTCAAATGCAAACAAGTCCCACTGCAGCTCCTATATATGACACATTTATTCCATTTATTTTTTCAAAAATAAATCAAAAAAAGAAAAAAAGAAAAACAGTATTATTTCTCATTCTAGAGAATATCACTTTTGAAAGTCTCAGACTTCAGCTGTTAATTAATGAAATGGTCAATAATATCTGTAGCATGTGTTCTTGATCGGTAATTTTTCTTCCTCTCCTTATATTTAAGCTATATTCATTTGTTTTTCTAGATTTATTCTTCAGAAATATTTCATTTACTTCATCTGTAAAGTATGAACTATAGAAAACTCCTTTAGAAAGCACTAAAAGAACTACTGATGAAGAGGGCTTTGTATAAATACAACATATTAGTTATTCCTCTTTTAATTGCTTCACAATGAGGAGTGTCAGGAAAAAGAAATGTGCAAATACTATCTTTAATTAATAAGGAAAACCAAATTAAAACTAAACAAGCAATGGCAAGTATATTGAAATAGATAAAGGTGTAATAAAAATAAATCTTTGTAACAAGAATGTAAGTATATACAGTTAATCTGGGAATTTTTATTATTTTTAGTGAATATGTGGTAACCGAATATGAAGGCGATTCTAAATTTTATATATTGCTCTCAAATTGATTAGATATAGTTACTGAAGTTTTGGAAATCAGAAGCATCTGTTGGAATCTGTGCAGCTATGATCGCTATGGAGATTTTGGACACTATTGTATACTCCAGGATATATAGCTAGTTAGTTAGCAAGTTTTCTGGTAGTGCATGCACGTACTTGGTAATGCGGCCACTTGCATACCTCTAATCTACAACACATTTTAATACATATCAAATGCTTTTATAATATTACAAGTTCAGTACACTTTGATATCAGGAATTCATTAGTTCTAATGACAGTTCTGTGAGGTTCTTTATCATTACGTCTATTTTACAGAGATAGGGAGCTGAGATAGAGGTAAGGTGGCTTGTCTAAAGGGAGTGTGAATCAGTGACAAAATCAGCACTGATGGTCTCTCTGCATGTTTCCAGTTAACTAGGCTAGGCAGCCCCTTTGGGAAGCTTGAATTCATAAGCAGCTTTGTGACACTTTCACATCAAAGGCTCTCTGAATGACACCTGGCCCACAGCTGGTGATTTGCTTTGTCTATGCACTTGACACCCCATCAGGATAAAACAAAGATAAAACTGCACTGCAGAGACAGGTAGGAAGACTCTTATCACCATGCAGCAGGTTTAGTCACTGCTTTACAGATTCTGTAGCATGATTACAGGATCAACTTATAGGGTTCTGCTGCTGACTCCCTCTTAATGATTAAGTCTGCCTATATAGAGACTATGCTCAGAACTTGCCCTTCAGCCAGAACCATAGAAAAAGTTCAGAAACAGAATTATTCCCTGGTGTCTCCTGAGAAAGTTTTGGAAGTTGGACAGGTTAGGTACCCTAAGAGTCTATATTTTAGACATCTTCACAGTGTTTGTAGACACCAGGCCTTGCCCTCTAAAACCACGTTTCCAGTATTGGCTTGTCTAAATCACCAGGCCTTGCCCTCTAAAACCACGTTTCCAGTATTGGCTTGTCTAAATGAGTTTGTTTCAGTGTTTTATGTAGGATGCTGATCACAGGGTAATAAGACAGGATTTCTACAGTCATTGCCAGATTGGTAGTAATAGGTAGCTCTATGAAGTACCAGCAGCAATAGAACTTGGTTTTCTATGAATCTCTAATTTGTTCTTGATTACCAGCTTTGACAACCTCAAGTAGAACATTTCTGAAGACTTTACTAAGTAGTAATATATTGCGCCTCACTCTTTCCTTCAAATACAGCTGGTTTTGGGAAATAGGAGTAAGATTTTCACCCCTATAGCTATATCTTCATCACTTGGAAGTGATATGCTATCACTTGGAAGAAATTAACTGTTCTTCAGACCTTTACCTATCAACTCCACTGTCATTCTATCTTCCCTTTTGGAAGAAGGAACAGACACATACACTAAACATGATTACACAAACTTTATTTCCTTAGGCAACAAGGCAAAAAATCCAAGAAAGACTTCACTGTTTTCTCTATTCTGATTAGAGAAGGGGACATTGCTTGCTGAGTTTCTCAGAGAACTTCTTTCTGTTATTTTGGGAGAGAGAAAGAAAGGTGAAAGGGTCAGCTTAATGAAAAATGCTGTGTACTTCCCTTTGGAGAAGTGCCACTGAATGGTCAATGAATACTTCTATGGAAGCAGAAAGTTCAGCTCATACATGACTAGATTTGATTATCCAGTTTCAAGCAAACGTATGCAAAAGCAGTGAATCAAATCAAACAAGTCGAAATAAATTAGAGTACATGCTGTCCATTGATAACAAATAATTGCACACATGAATAAGTTTTTCCTGCGATAATCTCTTGTGGGAACTTCTTTCATTCATTGTATGCACGTCAGAACTGTGAGAATTCTATTAAAATGCAATGACCTGCTATACAAACATCATCCTCAATAATCCCTTGAAGAGAGCTTTGTTTGCCAATTGCAGTCTCACGTGGCTCTTTCAGATGTATCAAACTTTTTCATAGATTGGAACTATTTTTTTTAATTGCTGTTGTTCAGTACAGAACTAACAGACCTGCAGTAACACTTGGGAGAAAAGGAGACACGGGCTATCACATGCGAGAGAGGTATTTTTCAGGGCAGAATTCTGTTTAGGAACTTGATGAAATTTATGAACAATCAGTAATGCTGTGCCTCTGCCATTCTAATGTTGCTGAAAAATATCACTTTTGACCATTCTTTAGAAAGTCAAAATCATTTAGCTTTATTGTGCTTGATGGCTGTCTGAAATTTACATAGGACAAAAGTAAGGACACAACTGTCATAATAGCAGTGGCATGCCAGTCCCTTATCCCATGGAAGCCAAATACACTAATCATATGTGCTTTAGTATGATGCAGCTTGACAAGAGACATGTCTGTAGCAACTAATATCCAGTCACATTTTCAGTGTCTCTGAACACAGCTATTCAGGTATAACAGATATCAGATAATTTGGCATAACTCTAGAGAAAAGCAGAAAAAAAAGTTTAGATTATTAACTCAATTTTCCCAGACAGAACAAGAAGTGGCTCTCCATGATCTTTTGATTGTATTGTCATTTCTCTTAAGAGTATCTCTCATTTTTCCACATTTACCATTTGATTTTCAAAGGTCATTGCTAATCTATTTATTTGAGGTTGAGGATGAGTTTTTGTTTTGTTAAATTCTATAGATCTTCCTTTTCAGTTCTATTTTTAAAAAGGATTTGAGGTAGCATCCCTGCCGTCTGTCATCCTAGACAACTATATCTCTTGGCCATACCAGAATCATTTGTATATAAAGTCATCTGCTGATTCCTGAGTTAAACATGGTGGAGCAAATTCTGACTTTTAGAAACATGGGCATTGCTTAAGATGCTCAGAGATTCCTCGGACAGCAGAATGGACAGAAGACAAAGTATAGAGAAGCCTTTGCCTTCCATAGTCTAAATGTTGTCTTTCATTTCTGGAGACACACCATGCAATATAGAAATTATGTGTGTTTACTGAACTGAATTAAAATATAAAAGCAAGTTCCAATCAAAGACAAGTAGGCAAAAAAGTACCAAAAAATATAAAAGCAGGATATTGGTAGTTACTTATTTTGATGTCCTTTGAGAAAGAAATCATATTCTCTGGTCATATGTTCAATCTGCAGCACACACTCTGCAGGCCATCCAAAAACAACCAAGGCACATTCTGGTTAATATAAATCCTAATATAATTAATGAAATGGAAGACATTTAAAATACAACATGATTGTTTTTCTTACTTTTCCTATATTAATAGCTGGATACATAGGCCCTATAAAGGAAGGCCTTGGAGCATGAGAGCAGCTGGAGGCATCTCTATTAGTCATGACATCATGGCTAAAGGCCTTGAAATTAGTCATTAGAGAAGTTCCAGTAAAACATTTGGAATCACAGGAAATTGTAGAATATTTTTTAACCACTAAAATAAACAAACAAACAAACAAACAAAAACCAGTGAAATGGTGTACAGACATTTAAACCATTACAGCTAAGTTGCAGACTTCCTCAGAGCTTTCAATGTAGTTTACTTACAAGCTCAGGAAGATATCAGTGTTCTAACTAATTTTGATTTGCTTCTCTAGGATTTTATTTTTAATTATAAAATCATCAACTTCATATTTTTTGTTAACTAGGATTACTTTTTTTAATCAGAATTTATATTTCTAAAAAAATGTCTGTTAAAAGAGTAGCTGATGAAACATTAGTAGTCTTAAATTCAAGGAACATATTTGTCTATCAACAAGAATAGACAAAGAGATGGTAGTTGAGGGTAAAAACAGATGAATGGAGCAATTTCAATTCTAATTTTGGGAATATAGTATTTACTTGTTATACACAGTCTGGCCAGGAGTATTGAACAGATTGCCTTACAAATTTATAAGACTGGCTTGTAAAGTTTACCTTATTTACCAAATAAGGGATACATTTATCAGAGAAATGATTGCATTGACAATCTGGCTAGGAGGACAAGTTTTTTCCCATTGTGTTGCTCTAAACTTCTGAAGACATGCTTGATATGCTGTACCTATATCATCTATTTCACTTCTGATAATGAATACAAGCAAAAATAAGTATTTGTTTTTTGTTCATGACTGTTTTCAGTTATGTATGAAAAAGCCCAGGAAAGCAAGCCCATAATTAATCCTTAAAAAATCATTGTTTAAAATCTTTATTCAACTGTTAAAATAATGTACTGTGAAATAAAAGCCTCCCCTTCTTGTTATATTAATATTCCAACGAAACAGGTCTTTATAGATGGTTCATTCCTCTTTGCTCTTCAGAACAAGGTGAACAGACATCTTTGTGAATATGTTATTTTAGTGAGTAGATTATATAGTCTACATATAGTCTATAGTCTATATAGAGTCGATAGTGGTTACACGCAACACTTTTACAAAAAGGAGTCATATTTGCTAGAAAATAAAATGTTAATTTCAAGATATTTTATAATATAAGTAACTATGCGGGCCAAAATTCCCAAAAAAATTACTGAAGACAACTTTATGAAGGTCTGAAACAGTACATGGTAGGTTAAATGTATGCACGCATGAATGCAAGCTGAGATTAAGACAGAACTATACAAAATTTTTGTTTATCAAAAAAAAAGTAGAAAAATGCTGGCTCTGCAAAATTGTTTTATATTATATCTAAAAGGAATGATTTATTGCTTACTTCTTTTCCACTGTGTTTACATTCAAACTCCAGGGTTGATATCTCAGTTTTATTCCTCTGAGGTACCTGATGCTAGATACAAAGAATTGCATGTGACAGTGCCCTATTAGAGCTCTCAGAACAGAATAATTTAGGAAAGAGCTTTCTTTATGTCTGAATTCTAATATATTCTTAAAAAGACAGAAAGAAAATAAATCTTAGACTTAGAACAGGAAAGGTCTCTGGGTTCTGATCAAATTAAGACTGAAATAAATAAACATGTTTTTCACTCCAGCTCCAAATCAGAATTGTCATGATGTAAATTTAATAGCTTTAAGAGTCCTGACTTACATAACCTTGAAATCTCTCCCTCCTCCACCTATTGCTCTGTTCCTTTGCATTTAACAAAATGTCTTTGAAGCAGAGGCTTCAACATATAAGAATGAAACCTCCCTCTGCAGAGTCTGTCCTTAGTTCGGGAACTTCAGGTAGGACTGAAAGCAGAACAGGTCATATTCTATGAAGCTTCTGAGGTGAAGAGCAGAGCTGCAACGCTATGAACAAACAAGGTGTTTGCTGTAACTTATAGGGTGCTGAAGTCTGTCTATGGTCTTTTACGTACCTTTAGGAAATCCTTGGAATCTCTCTCACTAATCAATATTTTGTTCTTTGTTTCCTTTTCTTTTTAAAATATATATTCTATTTCTTATTGCTACTTCAAGGCACTTAGAGCGGTACTAACCTCATTGTATTAAAAGTTTCTTGCTGACAGATAAATTCCTAAATTTCCTAGGTCAATGTAAGAAAATGGATAAAAACTTAATTTAACCTTGAAATATGTTCTCAGACTCAACAACTACAGCAGCATTTGAAGCAAAATACGTTGGAAAGCAGATTCTAAGAAAATTCAGGTAATAAATTATCTACCAGAGGCAAAACAGAAGACTACCTCTATTTTAGAATACTTTCAGGTTTCCTTTCACATATATTTTAGAGCTTGCAGGCTAGTAAGAGATATGGGAGATATTAAGATTGTCCTTCTTTATGCATCAAGTACATGACAGATGTGATGCCTTTGAGTATCATATTTTACCATGTGCATAGGGGGAGGTAAGGAGATATGCACATGTTTATGTAACCAGGTTTTAATGTGGAAAACTGTTATAAGTGAAGCTTTACGTATATTACTGTTATGAAACATATTAACTATTATAAAGAAGCTTTACAAATGAGTGTTTAGCAGTATCAGCAAAGCTGAGAGGAAATGCTTCATAACTGAGTTTGCCAGAATAAAGAAAACAACAAGAAAATCGAGCTAAAAATCGATGAGGAAATATACTGATTCATATTTCTTTTTCTTTTTCCTTTTTTTTTAGATTTGCTGCTCTCATCAAAACACTAGTATTTTGGGTACTGGAAAGAAATCAAAAACTGAGTAGAACCACAGTGTCCAGTAGATACATGGATTGTACAATGAAACTGGCAGGTATTTGACAACCTTTGCTTCCCTGCAAATTGTCAGAGGCAATCAGTCTGATCTGAAAAACAGAGCCATATAAACTATGAGCATCAACACAGATAGTGAAGTCTTTAAATTGGCCTTTGCAGTCTCTGGGGATAGCTGCATTCTTTGGGTTAGTGATAACAACTGTATAGTATTTACTTTGAGAACACATGCCAGTAAGATCAGAGGATTCTTCTAATTGACTTCAAACAGAATAATCTGAGCGAGTGTTTTCTGTAAACACCGCAGCAGTATGTTTTAGCTCTACTCTAATAGTATACCACTAACCTCACATGAGGTCTTTGGGGGAGCTGAGTTGATTCATTGTTTGCCAAAAACGACAGAGATCAGTGCAATCTGGTAGTGGTGCCAATGTGGCACCACCCTGTTCTTTTGTTTTATCATTAGCTCAGAGAGAAATGTGTGGGTTTTGTTTGTTTTGTGCTTGAATGTTATGTAGTGCAAAAGGCCATGCTTACAATAAAAGAGTTATTGTTGCTGGCTTCAAATACAGAGAAAGATGTATTAAGGCAAAATTACTCAAAATGCCTGAATTTTCAGTCAAAACTTTCAGCCAATCAATAGCAGGAATATATAATATAAACACTGTATCTAGCTCTTCTGTCACAGAGTAGTTCAACTTAGAAACATGCATAGCATGATATCTAGAACCAAAACAGAAAAATCCTACTTTTCCAAAAAAAAAAAAAAAGACTGAATGAGTTATAACATTGGTTATATTCTGCCTAACAGTATTCAGCTAGATGAGAGTTCAACAGAAATACAAAATTCTTTGCTAGAGTGCAGTCAATGCCTATGTAACAAGTACAAGATTTTAGATTTTAAAATGTTTAACTTTTCCCTAAGATTTAGTTGTCACATCATTTTTAGCTGTTTAATGACTGAAATCTTAAAAGATGTATGGATTTATTTCATTTTACAATCAATACAGAAAAACATATGTTTATTTGAACTCTGAGTGAAGAATACAAATCATTTTGACAGCAGTGTTCAACCACAATGCCAAATCATTTTTCATGGTGAGTTGCTGCCCTCTGAAAGTTTTCCAGTTTTCAGCTATAAACTCCCTCCTCTACTACAATTTCAGAGATATATAAAAATACATCTCTGAAATTGGTCCTTTGGCCAATTTGGAAGATACTAGCTGTCTTGTTAAGACAGGCATTCCAGGGCTGAGTTCATTGTACAGTCTATGCAGAGGTGAATTTTAGCCTACTGAAGCTACTTTCTTTAGATATTTCCTGTAGTTTATGGAGAAAGATAGGTTCTTCTAGAAGCAGTTTCCAAGCTCCTACTTTGATAAATGTTACGGAGAAACCTTATATTCTCTATGGACTATAAATAAAAGAAACCTATGGAGATTAGTTTCACTAAGCTCAAGTTTGCTTTTATAAGTGTCACACTGAATCGTCCTCTCTTTTAGCTGTTTATCTTTTTCAGCTATTTATTATCTTAGTAGACACTTACTGTGTACTGTTATAGAGTCATTTCAGAGAGGCAATTATCCCTTGAGTGGTAAGTCAGCACAGAAAGAAGTATCTGCAATAGAGGTGTTAAGGAAGTGCTGCTTGTGTTTTCCACTCTCTTCAGCGGCTGACCTTGGATGTCACTGGTTAAATTTCAATATGCTTCTTAACACTCCATCTGGAAAGCACCGGTGTTCAAAATGATTTTTTTTTTCAGAATCAACAGAAGAATATTTTCTCATTAAAAAAGATCATATCTGGAGGAAAAATACTGGGAAAAAAATTCAAATTGAGACTCCTGCAGAAGACGATGTTCTTATGATTAAGTGAGAGGCTATCCTGATCAGGCTACAAACATTTCTCAAATGATCTCTCAGATGAAGAAAAGATGGGTAGATTTGGAAGTATGTTATCAACTGTTTCTGAGGCCTCCTTGGTGATCTGTGGAGATGTAACTGGAATTTTCAGAAAAGAAAGTGTTCTGGAGTCAATAGCTATTCTAGAAAATTTTGCTTAATACAAATCTTGTTGCCATTCTTCCCATAAATCCCAGACAATAGTGAAGCAAAATAATAAAGCATGAAGCCTGAACAGAGACCTCAGAAGTCTTGTGTTTCTTAACTATCAATTCAGGAGAGAGAAAATATATGTGCACAGACTCCTATATAGCTATGGTTTGAATCCTCTGATTTTGAAGGATTTTAGAAGATTAAAAAAAGGAAACAATAGGTCTACAGTGATTAATCTTCTTACAATGAGCTAAGTATGATATAAAATATTTAAGTCCTTGCTTAGTGTGCACTTGAATCTTTAACTTCTTCCTCAGTGTAGTATATTTGAATGTAGCCAAATGAAGTCTACAAGTGTTTCTCCCCATATTTAACACATAGAAATATATATATATATATGTGTATGTGTGTGTGTGCATGAATGCTTCCTGGGATAGACGATCATATTAGAAACTATCTACATAAATGGTGTATTTTCTTCTATTTAGGTCTTGGAAAAGAAAAAAAAACCAAAAAGTATGTTAGTCTTTATATTTTTGAAATTGTTCATTCTTTTGAAACAAAGCTGTTTATTTTATTTGTTTTTTTAAATTTTTTTATTTTTCTAAATAGTTGCTTTCTTGTCAATCTAGTCAGGATGTCCAGAAGCCTTGAAAAGTACATTCTATAACTAATCATCGGAGTTGTAAATCAATAATCAGATTAGGAGCTTCTTACAAAAAGCAAGGGATTTGATCTCCCTGACTGGCAACAAATATGTGCTTAATAATTAGGACTAGTCCTTTCAGAAGACTGAAGATTACAATGATATGTATAATACAACATTTTCTTTTCTCTTTAGAGATCTCTCCCCACTCTTGATTCCAACCTTGGTGCCCATATATTGCTTATGTGTCTTCTTGCTAGATCTCTGGACAAAGCAAAGAAAGCATGATGTTTACTTTGTAAATTGATAGAATTTGGCATTTTAAAAGAAGCTCCCAGCAGGATGGCCTCCCCTGCTGAAATATGTCAGTAGCAATCTCTTCTCATTACCCAAATGGCCTTTTTGATGAATGGCAGCAACAGTCTTTCCTTGTTAGAGTTAGTTAGCTGAATGCCCATCACCATTGTTTTAGCATAATTATCTTCAGGGTTAGGGGCAGGCCAGTGTTCCCCATTAACGCTACAATACTGGAGTTGATTTTTATTCACAACTGTTAGCACTAAGGCATGAAAACAGATTGTGAATATTGGAAAAAAATGCAGCACCTAGTCATGTGAAATATACAAAACTTTTTTATTATTATTATTATTATTCCTTCCTTTTTAAGAAGGTATCCCTTTAGAAATTCTTTGAAGTGTGTAAACCTATAGCCATGTCAAATCAAATACTATTTATCTGCTGAACAGGAAGGAATTAATATATTTTCAGGAATGCATGTATCTCCCTGACGATTAAATTAAACATAATCTCTTTATGCCACTGAGTGTCTGAGAAGGGGCAGAGGAAAGGAGAGCACTGGTACAGTTCATTGATTAAGAAATGTGAAGTGATTGCACTGATTATAACTATAGCAATGGAAAGGTTTCAATAGTTGCAGGCTTTATGCCAAATAAGTGAGGGAAGAAGAATCCTTGTAGTAATCTGTTGGTAAGATGTTATATGTCCCCTCATTGTAGGACCTCAATCCACCACCACTGACTGCATGGGTGTTATATAAGATGTTATTTGTATTACGAAACTCAGATCTGGTTGCAATTCTCTCACACAGCTAGTTCTTTACAGGGGCTATTCAAATTTTCTGAGAACACACCTGTTTGTGGTGTTCTATCCTGTTACATTTTCCATGTAAGCTGATTACTTTAGCTGAAAGAGACAGAGGTACCAAAGTGCTGGATCCCTCTGGAAAGAGGAAGAATGGAAGAAGGAGGTTGTTCCTGCAGGATTGTCTAGTTCTGTGGCTGTTCCTGCCATGTGCGATAAGCAGCTAGGTTTGCAAGAAGGGAGTTTTGTTTCTTTCATTCTGTAGTAGTAAAACATGACATCTTCTTTTCTACACCATTGATCTAGAACTATATCATGTGTTATCAGTCCCTGCTGTCACAACACATACCTGCAATTTTCTGTAGGTGAGAAAGAGGAAGCACTGGGGAGGACATTCCCTGATAGAAGTTCATAGTTTTTGGTTTCCATTTGCCCTTACACTCCTGTCAAGGCTAAGAGATTTAAAATGAAAAAGTACAAAGCTCATCTCTTTTCTCTCCTGCTCCTCCTACTTGCTGCCTGTCTACTTTGGTTTGGGAATGACTAAAACCAATTATATTGTTACATATAGTTGTTATTTTTTTGTTTCATCAAATGAGATGGACATCCAAAGCATCATCAGGCTGTAAGTAGCTTTATGAAAAACAATCAAAAAAATATACAAACAAACAAATCCTGTTCTCATGGGAGTGAGTTGGAAAAGGAATCACACATAGAATTACACTCCCTGAGCAGAGAAATCCTTGCAAAGACCAAATGGTCCCACTGCATAGGGGACCAGGATGTACACAGTACAGGAATTTAAATTTGATTGTAGGACAGCAAACCTCCACCCAGTTAAACTTTTTTTTTTTTTTTTTTTTTTACTATATGATTTAAATAATTATTTTTAGCTTCAGTAGGAAGTTATGCATTATTCAAATGACAAATTTGAGGCAATTTATTCAGACGCAAAAGCACTTTAAATTGATTTTGAAACTATTGGCAGCGGAGAGGAAAAAGGTAGTATGCTCCCAGTTTATGGGAGCATAAAATGGCTTATAAAATATTTACACAAATAATTGTATATATCGTATCTTGATAGACTTATGTTTTTTGATCCCTAAACTAATAATAAACATTCGTTATTCTTGACACTGACTTTAATTAAGCATGTCTTTAGTTTGTAAACACGGTGAGTTACAAGTTGCTCATTGGAAAGATTTTCCTAATCATAATTTAAAAAACAAAGCAAAAACATTACATTAAACAGAAAAAAAAAGAAAGAAAATAAATTAATATGTGGAGTTGTCAATTTTAACTTACGTGTTATAAAGTAAAAGTGTTCAAAGAGGAATTGTAATTCAGCAAGGGTATTAAGTACCTTGCATTACTAATAAGTGGTGTTGTAGTATCATTGTCATTGAAGAATAGCATTTGTGATTTGGCTCTGTCATACTGCATGCATTTTTTTTTCTCCTAGTAATTTATATTAGGAACAGCTTTTATGTGTCACATAACTCAACCTGGCTCTAATCTGCAACTGATTTACTGCTCTTGCCTTCAGGGCCATCATCTGTGTACTTAGTGGAACTGGTGGACATGCCAGCTTTGACATACTGTACAGGAAGTTTTTCTATAAAATCAGGCTTGCCAAAGCCCAAGGTCATCAGTCAAACAAAGTCTCTTTGACTCAGTAAAAAACAAGCAAAATTCTTGAGGTCTCATCCGCTATTAAACATCGCTTTATAAGCTTCTTTTATTTAATAAAAACCTGAAGGATGGCCTCAAGCTTAGAAAGACTTTGTACATATGTAGACTTAGAAAGACTTTGCCTTCAAACATATGTTAAGTCCTGTTTATTTGAATGTGACTACTTCCTGTGGCAGTGAGAAGTCTGGGAAAAATATGTGTAAGGTCAAAAATCCTCTTTGTCATCCTTTTTTGTCTTGATCTCCTTCTTCTGTGATCTATATACAATACAGTGTTCCTCTTGGATCTTGGAATCATACAGATCCCCCATCTCTACCACTGACTACAAGCTGTATCTGGAATCTCTAGTGGAACTCTAGTGGAACTCTAGTTGCATGAGCAACAATCCTGACTGGTGCTCGAAATCCAGCTTTTTACTCCATTGTGGATTTAGAGCTTTTGGGAAGTTTCAGTTGATATCGTAAAACAATGGGTCAGAGACTGAAAATTAAGCATTAAAGGAAACAGAATAATATAAATGTTTAGGCAAAATATCTATTGAAAAGGACATACAGTAAAAATAGTTACTAGTGTTCTTACACTTACTGTCCTCTGTTCATAAAATGAAATTCCTACAAGAAGACAAATAGGAAACTGAGGGAGAGAGTAAACATTGATCCACTCATCTTGAGGTTTTGTGTTATTGTTGCCGCTATGGTATTACAATGTCTTCCATGTAATATAGGTTTATTCGGTTTATTTATTACAGATTTCCTGATGTGCTGCAGAATGATGAAAAGGGAATTTGCAAGGAGCTTGCATCAAGTTAGTAATATTAGAAAAAGTTTGGTTTAATTTATAAGTAAGAGTGGTATTTGTAAATGATTAAAATTTAATGCTACAAGAAATGTGCATTTTTTCCTTGTCTTTCCTTTGCGGGCATGTGGGAGCTGAAGTCAACTTATGATGTGCTAGAGATCATTTTTCAGTCATTCTTAACTTGAGTGTATGACTGATAACTTTTATATCTGGTAAAATAATTAAATGTCAAATAGTCATACGTTTTAAGATTTTTTCAATATATATGTTATTTCCGTGTTGTCTAGCATAATGATTTTCTGTAATATCTTTTACAGATTTTTTTTTAAATAAAATTACTGCAAACTTCTATGTGGCCATATTTCACTCCAAAGACTGCTGTTCTGTCTGATAGCTTGCCAAAGTAGGCAGTTGTATACTTCACCTTTAAATGAAAAGGAAACTGAGATGAAGTTTATGCTGTGTAACATTCAGTTGTATGCATGTCCTTGGACTGTTTTTGATGCACTATCTTAGACACAACATGATTTGTTCTTTGTCTCTAGAAAAGAATTTGGTATCTGGCTTTCTCCCAAAACTAAGAGCATTATAATGTGGGAACTTAACCTGTTAAACTTGGGAGGGAGTGGATAATTGTTGTTGTAGGTGTTCAAATACCAAGTCATTTATCAGCAAATTTGGCAATTTTCCTCACTCAGCAAATTTGGCAATTCTCCTTACTCAGCCCTCATCTCCATCGTTTAAAGACTAGTGGAATTCAACAGCTCTGTGTACTGCTGTGCACAGACATCATCACAGTTTTTCTTCCCAAGAATGCCTTATATGAGTAGAACAAGGATTGCTTGTTGTTTTGCCTGGAATATAGTTCCCTGAGAATTCCCAGTTGACTGATGTGCCTATAGCCTGATGTGACACAGGCTTCTAAGACACAGAAGCTGAGTAGTTAAACTGCTGTCAGTGGCAGTGTGTGAGGAAGTGGCAGCTGAGAAACTTAAGGACTCTACTACTGAAAGTATATCAAAGAATCTCATAGCTTTGAAAAATAATTTATTTTGATTTCTTAAGTTCCTAGTTTAACTGAGTCACATTTAATTAGTCTATACAACCCCAGTGAAACATTTAATATCCAAATAAGTCCTTTTTATAATGGCATTTGTAGCTCATTTTTGAACTATAACATTTTAAATTCCTTATTTTAAACAAAATGCCTTATTTTAAACTAAAAGGCACTTCAGGAAACCTGGGAAACCTCCTTAAATGCTGGATAATATTTTCAGGAGCACTAGTTTTTGGAAAAGCTTAATTACATCTTTAAATATAATTAACATGCACGCATATAGTCAACACTGCATGTTCGATGTCTCTATCTAGAAAAAAAAATAACACTTCAATATCTTTTGAAATTTTCCTTTATTTTCTTATACTATTCTCTCTGCCTGCAATCTTCTTCTGATGTTGGAAGATTCAGACATTTGGACAACCAAATTACATACCAGTTTTAATCCTTGCATTGTCCCACAGAGCCAGAGAAAGACCCACCCTCTTGAACTTATTTGTATAGATGAGATTTCAAAGAAATGTTTTATTCATATTACATTAGCAGGAAATATAGACAAAAATGCAAAGAATTGTCAGCTACAGCCCTATATAAAATCATCTCTTGCATATTGTCCTCTTTCTGAAAGTGTAAATCCTGAGAAACTGAGGAATAGCTAAAGGGAGTGGCATTAATATAGGGTCCCACAGTTAAAAAGGTTAAATATCTTAAGATGCTCTCAAGGCACATTTAAGACACATGCACTTTTAGTTTATATTTATATATATATATATTTTTATAAAGACCAGAAAAATATCCCCAGGTAAGAAAGATGTACTCTGTTAAGCAGTACATAGATTTAAACCAATTTTAACAGAGATTCCTTTCACATGATAATGTCACAAATATTTGCTTAAGAACCTGTGTGTGAGAACCGATCCCCAAATGTCTGCATTTTGAAAGAGCATTGCATAATTTAACAAAGAATTATCCAATACTCTGTAGTTTTGGTGGGGTGAGACTAGCATACTCGCATTTAAAAAAGTGCCTCCTACACAACTATTTCTACTCAAGGCTTGTCATCTTGTACATGCAATATCATTTCATTGCTTTTGAAGCCTATTACTAATTTAATAACATCATGACAGAATAAAAGTATTTTCAAAATACTCACTACTCAAAAAATTTCAACAGCTGTGTGTAATCTCCAAGAAAATTTGTAAACATATTAAATTTACAAAAAGCTTTAATGGTATCTATATTATCCAATTTTATTGAATTTTAATTATTTCACATTTCCTCTTTACAAGCAGCAACTAGTGAAAAGAATTGTTCACGGACAGGAGGGGCGGAAGAGAAGAAACAAAGAACAAGTTACACTATTTGCTTTAAATAAAAATATATATTTTCTAAAAATTAAAGTTAAGATATTACAATCAAGAAATGACAAAACAGAAAACTATATAAGGAAAATCTTGCTGAAAACATAAAATGTCATTTTTGAAGTTTAAGACAGAGTTTAAGCCACATGTTCATATAAACCAAATGAGATTTCTCTCAATATGATAATAGATTATACAAACATAATTCTGCTACTTTCCAACTACATACATTGTCACTCAGCATGAGGTCTTCGCCCAACAATGTCTGTGTGGTTATTCTTTTAATGGGGAAGGAAAGAAGAAATCGATTCTCAGAAGACAGATATCTGTAAAGGTTAGTTGGTAAGAATATTTCTCATATTCATTTTAATTCTCCATTTCCATGTATATAGAATGTTTTGAGAGTTTTTACCTAGAAGTATCTATGGAGTTTGAATGAAATCAGATATTTAGAAATGTTGAGTGATTTAAGACATTATACATTCAAGAATATTCTTGCATGGGTATCAAAAGCGCAATGTGAAATGTCTCACACATTTTATATCTTTGCTTCTCTCTCTGCAAATCAAACAATAGTGGAGGGGTGGAAATTAGAGCAGGTATTTAGTAATGATTTCTCCTTAGCAGGAAATATACAAAGTAGCAAGAAAAAATTATATCAACTTTCTTCTATCCAAATCCCATAGCTGCCTCTCCTCAACTAAGTCTCAGATATTGCCTAACTTTCAGGGAGAAACTGGCAGCCCTTTCTGTCTTGAACACTGCTGTGAAAAATATCTGAAATATTTTTAGTAAAATTTCCAAGCACCAAAATGGTGAGTATACAGTCATAGTTTGGCAATGTTGTAAAGAACTGAAAATGGGACTTCATAATAGGAAGACTCAAGCTTATCACTTACCCAGGATGACAGCTCCATACATAATATTGTTCTATTACATGAAACACAAGCTAAATTTTAAGAGCTATTGTTTCACTGAGAAAATGAAGGAGAGAGAAGTATATGCTGTCTGATATACATCTATCCAGATTGAAGGCTGAATCTCAGACACTTATAGAGGGACTGAGGTGCAGCAGAGATTAGCACAGTTAGCTCTGTTAGTTCAGAGCAAGTTCTTTCTTGATGTCTGGTGATCCAGGGATCTCAGTGGGATAATAACACAAACTAAAATAGGTGTTCTGTGTATTTTCAGACTTTTGTCTTACAAGAGGACCATTAATAGTGCGCCTGTCTAATTCTGTAGTCCTGACACAAGTGCAAACTATTCTGTTCACAAAGCAGATGAGTATGAAAATGAACATCCATCCAAAGACATAAAGGAGATACATTAGTTCTTGTACACTGCTTGTTCTTTAGGTCTGAATCTAACGTATCTCCTTAAAAAAAATGGTGTATATCCCAGACATTCATTTTATCTTCTCTCTTTGAATGATTAGCTATAAATTTGCATAGCTCTACACAATCTATTCTTACCCAGCTTCCAGCATTTAAACTTTCTGCTTGAAAAACACTTTTTAAGATTTTATCTTGTGGACACTAGTGGCATGCACATAAATTTTAATGGGCAGTGTTCTCAGTAAATACAGGGCACTAAGGGCTGGAGGGTGGTGCCCTAATGGTCTCAGCCAAAATCCATAGTGTTGAATGAGTCAGAAGTATGATCAATAATCTGTCAGCATAAAACCAGTTTGCCACTTTCTCCATCTCAGTGCAGCTCAGTAGATACATGAAAGACCAAGCTCTGTTTTACATATTGTTTTCTGTTTACTATATATAGAAGACTTACTAAGGACTTCCAAAGGGGAAACTGTGCTTCACTGAAAGGCAAGGTAAGATGAAGCAGAATTTGTCAATGTTCTCATTTAGCTATCTTTAGTATGTACACATCTGTAGCTAAATTCTACAGGATCTAATGTCCACTTTTACAGCTGTAGGTAGATTACAGAGGAAAGTGTTCTTGACTTCTAGATGCTACATGGAACTGAACAGTTTTCATTTGTTTGCTTGCTTGCTTGATTGTTTTATTTTTATAGGAAATTTATTAATGGGGCCTAGGTTCCTTCTAATGATTATACAAAACTTCCAACTGGTCACGGACACTTGAACAATTTTATCATTAGGGATAATATTAGACATCATTTTTGATGTCCTCACTCAGCACAAGGACAAAATAAAGAATTCTGTAATCTAATGCATCGAGCACATCTACACACTTTAAAGGTCTATTGACCAGGAATCTATAAAATTTTGCCACTGAAATGGTTATAAAATGAGAAAATCTATTTGGAAAGAAGAACCTTGACAGCTAAGCTAACCTTAACTAGAGACTAAAAACGATATGTGAGATATCTGTGAAAGTACTTAAAGGGTGTTTTGCCACGTGAGCAAATTTCACTGGTTTTAGGTGGGCTATGCAGCAGAATGAGGAAAAAGAAAACATAACATATGGCAAAGTATCTCACTTACTTTTGAGTATGAAAACTGCATCTGTTCCTCCTCTCATTTCTCCAAATATTGTTCCTACTGGTTTTGCCAGGTTTGCCACTAGACATAAGAGCAACTGTGTGACATGTGTCTGTGTATATCCCTAAGGCCATTCTGAGCACTGTTCATGGGTAATGCTTTTGGGTAGACCGCACACTATAGTCTGACCTGAGGTTTTTTTTCTTCAGAAAAGAATCACTCAAGGCATGTGCACATTTGTGTTAAATTCTCCTCTCTAAGAAATATGAGAAGACTCCTTTCATGTTGAGTAGATTTGTAGTCACCTCAGCTGCCAGCAAATAGCTGGAATTCCGGCCATAGCAGCAACCCACCACGCCAGCATTCCAGCGTGTGCACTCAGGCCTCGCGTCTGAACTGCTATATCGAGCCCTTGAAATGCTGGCCTGCAGTTGTTTTTTGAAAGTATGGGCAAAATACTGTCAACATGAAACTGAAACAACAGAAGAAATTCCACAAATGAGATTGAAAACCAAGTGAGCCACATATATGCTTTAGCCTAGCCAGAAGCAATGTAGAACCTCACAAAACTGGATGGTAGAAGAAGTAAACCAAATAGTAATAACAGTAATAATAAGTCCTGCTAAAATATATATAGATACTATTAAAAACATTACTCTAATTGCTAGCAATACATATAGCTGTGCTACTTTTTTCTGTAGATGATTAAAAATTAAAAGCCAAGTGAAAAAAAGTCTTCTAAAATACTTATAATTATGTACATTACAAATGAATTAGAGATAATATATTCTGACTCCATTTAAATGAGAATCACTTGATCCTCTTCTTGAGTTATAGAGAATGATTTATGTTTAGATGACTTCAGATTCAGTCTGGCACTCTTAATTATATTGAAAGTTACACGTGATTAGCTCAAATCTGCAAATTTATCTTACAAATAAGAGTTCAGAAAACTGGGATTTTGTCTGAACACTGGCATCTGTGTGTCAGGACAATCTAACTTTTTCATGGTTCTTAGGCTGGACTACAGAATGCGAAGAAGCATATTGCATTATCTTCATAGTTTTAAACATTTCTGATATAACTTATTATTGACCATCAGATTTATGTTGGTTAAATGTTGCTCTTTCCCTTCTCTGACATTACATAGGTCATGACATTTAGAGCAAGTGAAAATTCACAAATGTTAGAAATTGTCTGAAAAATTGTAAAGGAAGAAATAAAGTGTACTGTACAGAATCTGTGTTTTTTTTTTGTTTGTTTCTCCCTATTATTAAACTTTCTATACCATGGAGAAATCTCCCCTGAAAATAGAAAACTTTCTGTGTTCTGTAAACTCTTTATGTAGATCATAAGACAGGATAATGTGTGCTCTTCCATATGCCCAAAGAAGAAAAACAATTTCTCTGTTCTTTCTTTATAAATATGCTCTGTACGTTGGGTGGACAATCAATGTGTATGTTTGACTTGAGTATCTCTTCATAATGACAAAGGCAAACACTTAGGCCCTTGATTGCAATACATGACTGTTAGCTGGGAGACCTGACAATCTTTATGTCCCAAGCAACACAGCTGAAAACTGATGCAATTAAAGCATCAACCTCCTAGTAGCCTCCTACAGGAAATTTATTGGATGAGGGAGCACAATATTAGGCTTACCTTTTCCAAATTCCTTAAATCCCAGGAGGCAGCTAGGTCTGAGGTGACATCAGAATAACTTAGAAGGCACCTGTGCAAGTGATGCTCCAGGCTGGGATTCCCTTGTCTCAGAGAAATTACATATATGACTTAAATCTTCTTAAAAGCCTTTTGGGACCTCTGCTTCAGTAGGAAGAACAGGTGATCTGAATTGTGGTCCTGAATTTGATTTAAGTTTACAGCATATAATCTACTTCTTTTTTTCTTTTAACATAGGACTGACTAACAGTATATACTAAATAAAGGATAGGGCCAACTCAGGTAAATAGCTTAATACTCTTCAAATGTACTGTACAGTTTAAATTGATGGAAATTCCATGCCAAAATAGCAAATATTTAGAGAATTATACAACTAGTAACCTGACTCACAGAGCAATTATGACTACATAGCATCGAAGCAGATGATCAAAACTGTAAAGAAATGGCACTAGCAAATTTTATATTTTAGATTGACAATTTACTTTTGCAAATCAGATACATTTCACTAAAAGCATACAGCTGGGATTATGTTTTTGAACAACAACAAAATGTTTCATAGAAAAATTGCTCAGTTACTTTACAAGGGTAGAAATAATCCTCAATTTGGGTCAATAGAATGCAAAGACCTCATTCAAAGCCAACTACTAAAGAATCATTCTGTAATCTTCTGAAGAATCTTCTGTAAAGAATCATTCTGTAAAAAAGAAAGAATCAGAAAGAGTAACAAATTAAAAGTAAAATCTTAGGAATTCAGGCTAAAAGGAAATGAAATGAGGAAAAACTTGCTGAGCTAAAAAATAACCAAATAATTTTTCAAATACATCAGAAATTTAATTATGAATGGACAAAACCAACTAGGATTCTTCAGATGACAGAGGCTACAGGAGAAGTGAATGGATAGGAAGTAACTATTCACCATTTTCCATGAGTATTAGGGCCATTCAATAATATCAGTCTGCAACTTTTAATATGATGGATCATTAAATTGTGAAATGCTTTTCCCCTGGATGCTGGTAAGGAGAAACTAGAAAGGGATTCAGGAAACACACAAATTCATGGTAAAAGATGCATTGATATCAGTTGAAGACAATGATCCCCACGCAATCACTAGCTCAAGAAGTTCTTATGCCATTGTTAACTGGAACTCATAGGAATATAGAAAGAACAGAGTCATTCTACGTACTCGCATTGTTTTGCTTATGTTTTCCCTGAATATCCATGATTGACTTCTTTTAGAGATAAAAGATCCTATATTCTTCTAGTTTGACCAAGTATAACTGTTCTTGAGTTAAAACAAAAACAAAAAACAAAAACAAACTAACAAAAAACAAAAACAAACTAAAAAAAAACCAGACTATATAGCCAAAGAGACAAAAGAGCATTGTAAATTGCTGCTTCCATGGAATACAACTATATTATCATGAGCTATAATATTTAATCTAAATCATAAATGTTGTTTTCTAACTTTCTTAGCATTTTGCATGTGGTGAGACATTGGTCTGCAAGTTGATAATTAACTCTTCTGAAAACTGAGACTAGAGAATTTGTTTTGCAAATTTAATTCCTAGGAATACTCTTAGAAGTTGAAATATATGCAGAGGGTTCTCATCAAAATGCTTCTCATTTGTTTTTATGAGTATTAATCCTACTGCTTACATTGGTGTCATGTATTTTAAACTTGTTTAGGACTGAGAATGTGTTTGGCACTTCATGAACCAGAAATGTCAGTTCTCTCAAAGGGAATTAAATCTGACATCACTGGTATAGTGGGAAAATATAATAAGAATGTAGTATTTGAATGTACTTTGTTTAAAATCTTAGAGCACTGTGTTTAAATGTGTTTTTCTCCCCATTTTGCAGAGTTGCTTTTGAAACACAATTTTATATTGCTTCAAATCATCCACCTCAGATTGTGAAGTAATAGGCATAATTTAGTTAATACTATGCTTGCAAAGATCAGTTCTAAGTACACTTTTCTCCAAAAAGCCTCGTATGTAAAACAAGCAGTTCAAAGAATAGAACATCCCAGGAAATAATTACGCTGGTAGTGCTGAGGATTTTTGCATGCTTAATTTGTTAATTGTTAGTTTTGAACCATATTATTATGGCCAGGAAATCCATTTTCTCTTGATTGTCTCATATAAAACAAGTCAATATCAAACAATAATAAAGATGTAATAATGATAGATGGTCTATCTCTGCCATAGAGATCGAGACATCATAGAGAAGAATAATAATACTGAGACACCACAAATAATAATAATAATAATAATGCCATGTAAAGAATTATCTTCAAATATTTCTTCATGAAATAAAATTTGTGAGATAACTGTAGAGAAACGCCTCTACCTGTATAGTGTAATATATGTACCTGTATACTGTAACACATGTAGAAATTTGCATGCTTTTCAACACTTCCTACAATGAAAAATGCAAGGTTTTCTCTAAAAGGTAACACTGTTTGTTGTCAAATGCACACACTTTGAAGGTAACTGTAAATATAGATTTCTATCATCAGACTTCTTAAAGACTAGGACATCTAAGTTTCTCCAATAATCTTTTATTTCTGTAAAGATACTTTTCATTTTTCCTCTGATCTATGTAGTATCTTCTTACGTATTTCCTCTGTGGCTAGCAATTGAAATACTGAAAGGGAAAATCATGAGAGAAGACACAATTAATTTTTATATGCAACTTCAGGAGGGCAGTGTGGCCTGTTCAGGATTCTGCTAGAATCCCATGGAAGATGGTCCTGGAAAGAAGATGGATCCAGGCAAGGTAATTAATTTGCGAGAACGTTTTCCACCAAGCTCTAATGGTTCATCACAAAAAGGAAATGAAGCAGAGGTGGCAGGATGAGCAAGGAAATCCTCTCTAAGTTCAAACATAATAAAAAGGTGAGAGGTGAGAGCAGTGAAAGAGACCTTGGAGGAACACAGACACACTCTACAAGTGTGTAGTGAAGGAGTTAAGAAAGCCAAAGTCAAATCCCATCTGTGAGAGCGGTAAATGGCCTTTGACAGGTACACGAGTGGCAAAAGAAAGACTAGGAAAAATGTGAGCCTAAGGAAACCTAGGGAAAATGTGCAACTGAATAGAACAGGGACCTGATAACAAAGGTCACAGAAAAGGCCAACGTTCTCAATGATTTCTTCACCTCATTTTTTCCTGATAGAGCTTGCTTACAGAAATCCTAAGTGCCTCAGATCCATGGGAAAGTCTAGAGAATGGTTTGCTGACTGGGCAGGAGGATCAGATTAGGAAGCATTTAAACAAACTGTACATACACAAATCCACGGGGTGTGATGAGATGCACCCTTAAGTCCTGAGGAGATGGACTATATCTTTGTGAGGCCGCTCTTGATTAACTTGGAAAAATCATAACAAGCAGGAAATATTCCTGAGGGCTGAAAGAAAGCAAATATCACTCGTATTTTTAAGTAGGACATGAAGGCAAATCTAGGGAACTACAAGCTTGTCAGCCTCACCTCAAGCCCTGGGAATGTTATGGAACAAGTGCTTTTGTAAGCCATTTCCAAACATATGAGTAAAATATTGGTGAATGACAGTTGGAGATAGTCAACATGGATTTATAAGAAAATCCTATCTGATCAACCTGATAGTCTTATATGATGAGGAAACTAGCTTAGTAGATGAAGGGATAGCTGTTTATCTCAGCAGGTTTTTTTGAGATAAACAATATGTATTGTTTATGTCTGCTTTAGCAAGTCTTCTGACACTGAGCCATAGACTCATAGACTAACTGATAGTTAGTATCACCCTCTCATAGACTAACTGATAAAGTATTGACTAGATAAATGCACAGTGAAAGGTGCTGGACTAGACAACTGTGACTTTGAATTCTTTCCCATTTGTTATCACTAAATCAAGGCTGGCTTTTTTTATTAAAGTACGCTTTTGAGAAGCATGCAAAATAAATAGAGTAATGTAAAAACAAGTGGGTGAAATTCTATTGTCTGTGCATGTAAGCATTCAGATTGAATAATCATAATGCTCTCACAGGCTTCAAAATATATTAATTTCAACTTATAAAATAAAACAAAAGAAGAATAGTAGTGACAGGCAACAGCAACACATAAATTCAGTCATTGTCTATTATGAAATTATTCTTTGAATAGTGTTAACTTACTCTTTAGAAAATAAAAGGCTTCTAGCAGGGCAAATCTTAGTGAATTACCAAGCAAAACTATCATTTATAGAGTCACAAAGTCATTGATATTGAGATTAGAAAGGGCTCCTGGAGACCTATTCTGATCCTGCTTAGAGCAGGATTATGACCCTGCTTAGAGCTCACCTAGAGCATGTTGCTCAAGGATGTACCTAGCTATACTCTGACCTTTTTTCTCCTGTCTTTCAATTTATGACCAGTACTTCCTGTCTACTTACTAGATACCACTTGCACCATCCAAATTCAGCTTATTTACCCCACCAAGTACATATTCACACTGATAAGATTTCACAGAATCACAGAATTCCTGCTAAAGCAGGAAGCTTGAAGAAAGATTTCCCTCTGAGCTTCCTTAAGTCTAAACAGTCCCAGTTCTCTCACCTTCTCCTCATATGACAATTTCTCTAGGACCTTAATCATCTTTGTGACCCTTTGCTTAACTTTCTCCAATATGTCCATGTCTCTCTAGTACTCAGGAGCACAGCATAAGACACAACAGATGTGATTTCACCAGGACTGAGTAAAGAGGAAGATTCACCTTCCATAATATCCTGGCAGCAGTCTTTCTAAAGCAGCCCAGGATACTCCTGGCACATTTGCTGCAAAGGGCCCCCATCCCATGTGCTGAACACGGCATTTCCCTTTGCTGATCTTCATGAGGTTCCAGACAGATCATTTCTTCAGCCTGTTGAGTTCCCCCTTTATGGCAGCACAATCTAACAACCACTCCTACTGTGTCTGTAAACTGGCCTGAAGGTACCGCATCTTTAGGGGAGCTGGAGATCAGATGCTTGAGCATTAGACACTGGTTTGCGCTGTTGGGAATCATAGCGAAATCCTTTTATGCTTCTCCCTTCATGCCAGTGTCTCCTGTGGCATGGAAAGGACAAGATAACAACTAGGGAGCAATAGCCCAGAAGTTTGGTCAGAGCCCACAGAGAGGACTCAAAGTTGGAGTGTGCTTACATTGACAGCAGCAAAGTGCTTTTGTCGCTGGTTAGATCAAATTAAGCATGTGTTAACCATCTCTCTACAGTCCAAGCTACAAAATGTGCTATGTTGCACTGCCCACGTGGACCCAGGATCCAGCACAATGGCTTTAAGGGATCGATCCAGGGTTCGTGAAGTCACATGAATTGATTCACTGATTCATTCCTTAGGGCTTTTGATCATTACTGTATAGAGTTATACTGACAAAAGATGAGTATACTTGAAATGATAACCAATCCATCCACATGGTATATTCTGTTGGGAACATATGTCATGCTTGGTATAGTTGACTCTTATATGTGATGCTATTGTCCATAAGTTTTTAACTACTTTTAAATAAATAAATACTGCAAATCCTTTAATAATAACACAAAACATAATTAAATTGAAATAGTGAGATATATTTTGAAATAGTGAGGAATAACCCCAGGCACCAGTACAGATTAGGGGTCGACCTGCTGGAAAGCAGCTCTGAAGAGAGGGACCTGGGAGT
>JAUBOD010000001.1:13094503-13125247 GCA_032353885.1 Nothura maculosa
GGCTGAGAGGGGATCTTATTAACATGTATAAATACATGAAGGGAGATTGTAAGGAAGAGGGGGGCCAAGCTTTTTTCGGTGGTTGCCAGTGATAGCACAAGGGGTACTGGGTGCAAGCTAAAGCACAGGAGATTCCACCTGCATGTGAGGGGGAACTTCTTTACAGTGAGGGTGACAGAGCAGTGGAACAGACTGCCCAGGGAGGTTGTGGAGTCTCCCTCTCTGGAGGTCTTTAAAATCCGCCTGGATGCCGCCCTGTGCCACATGCTTGAGTGTGCCTGCTGGAGCGGGAAGGTTGGACTAGATGATCTCTAGAGGTCCCTTCCAACCTTGTAGATTATGTGATTCTGTGATTTTGAAAATTATCAATAAATAAAATAAATCTTGATAAAATCAAGGTGGAGTTCTTACTCTACTACGTATTAAAATATATGTCAGAACTGAATATGATATGAACTAGAAGATCAAATTATAGACATTTACATAGACATTTACATTATATAGACATTTGCAAGTCCAAGAAACAGAAGATATTAGAAACAGGAAGCATTAGGAAGGAACATGAACAATCTCATTTAATTTGTTCTTCTCTGAGTATGGAGTCTTTCATAAAAATTCACCTTTATCAGCAACAGTACTGATTTACAGTAATTCATATTTCCTGTACCTTTAAAATATGTAAACTGTCATATATGAAAAAGTATATCTCCCAGCCTAAGACTTTCAAACTCACTTTGAGCCTTTAATAATTAAGATGTAGACTCACTAAATGGATTTGTTTGCTGAGTTGCTTAGGATTTATAAAAACAAGACCACATCTCTCACTGTTCATTTGTATGTTGACTGCTTCAAAGTATACATGAGGGAGGAAACAGCTTAATAGAATGATATATATATATATATATATATATGTATTTATGTATATGTATATATATTAAAATTATCTGGTTATTGCACTCACTATTTTAGCCCTAGTACAAACAGCTGGAGTGGAAAATATATAAAATTAAAAGCACTGATTGAAAAGCAGGTAATCAAAGCTGCTTTCTTTTTCTTAGCATTTTGTGGATCTTAAATAATGAAGAGTACATGTGCAGTACAATCCACATAAATAATTCTTCAGGATATTTAGTCATGTAAAAAGTTGTGGTTAAAGCCAAGACAAACAAGCATTTACAGAAACATGTGCTATAAACGTGAGAATGAATGTACCACACCTCTTTCTCTATCCTGGTTCCCAAGGTTTCTTAAGAAACTGGATTCAACCACTGTTTTGTGCTCTACTCTGCCAAAGAAACTTCCTTCAGCATGACATTTAGAAGATAAACATTATATTATGTGATTTGTAACTTCAGGCAGGATTTGCTAAACTATATTTTTTCTCTAAATATTAGTAAATCCAAGCTAAAAGCTTTTGATACTTAAAGGTGAACTAAAATTTATTTTAGATGATTGGTTTTGATGCATGGATGACATACATATGGTAATACTTTTTCTTTCTTTTAAAATAAGTTAGAAAATAATTTAGAAATAAGTTAGAACATAAGTTACTTTTTCTTTCTTTTAAAATAAGTTAGAAGTTCAGAGATAACTTTAAAGGTCACCTGCTAATTATCTATGCTGAAAATCTCTAAATGGCGTGTGGCATATTTTGGAATGGGGAAGTGGATCCATGAATGGTTGTTGGAATCAGTGAACAATATAATCAAAATCATGGAAAATCATAGAGGCTTACTGGAAAAAAAGGATAAAATTGACTACTCAAAGGAAAAATTATCTTCTTTTCTATAAAGTAGATTACTCTATCTTTGAATCATATTATTCCATAACCTTTTTATTTCCTTCCTACCACCTTTCTTTTTTCAGGTAACTATGAGCAAGATTGACAGAAAGGCCAGTCTTAATGGTCTGAGTCAATTTAGCTCTTGTAAGAAGAGCAACTCATCAATGTTAGGGTGTCTCAGTTTTGGCATGAGCTATACACCTAAATTCTAACTATTATTTTTCTATTTTGGGGGGCGAAGTTCAAAAAATCTTTTTTTTTTTTTCTGTGTGATGTTTGAGAGTGGTTACAGAATAAAATATTTTGTGTTTTTTTTTCTACTCATTTGGGCTAACAGACAAGATTTGAATGAAGCTATCTGCAGAAATGGATTATGGAAATTTAGAAACCATAATGGCATGCATTCTCCTTGCAACTTGCAACCAGTATACATGAATAGTGCAAGTATGTTTCAGTTGTCTGTAATAATACTTAGAACTGAACAGGGAACATTTTGAGCATTACATAAGCTTAACAAATATTAATAATAGTTTTCTGCATAGTTTTGAAAATATTAATGGTTTTCCAGTGCCCACTTTAGGAATGGTAGAAGAGTACCCAAAAGGAAGGAATGCAAAACCACAAAGCATTTCAGAAAATAAAGATTTAGCTAGCCTAACATACTCAGTACTTCATATCATGTAGTTCATTACAAGGCCTTTGGCGATAAAGTCTGAGGGCCTTTGCCTCAGCATCACTTTACAATTCCCTATAAAATGTGTGCAGCACTTTTCGCTTTACAGCATAGCCCTTTACCTGTTATCTCTCATTTTGTGACTTAAGTTAAGTAACATCTCTTTTCTAACAAAGCAAGCTTTCGAGCTGTCTATACAATTGCATAGAAATGTTTTTGTGTTTTGAGGTTAATTCATAATAAATAGATTTATGTGAATAAATTAGGGAAAAAAAGGTAGGGCTAAACTGCACCACTGACACTCAGCCCTCTTTTGGGAATAGTTCAGAGTTTCTCTGTTTTGGGAATAAGAGATATATTTATCCAAGGAACCAAGTGAGGAGGCAGACCATGACCACTGCATTGTCTCCCTGGATGTACTATACACTGATGCAGAATAGCTGAGCACCGCTTGCTAACCAAAGAGTGAGAAGATAATGACCTGTACTTCAAGCAACCTTGGAAGATCAAACACTTGATTCAGAAGAGCATACATGTTATATCCATTCTTTGTTCTTATGCTATGCAAAAAGGCTCGCCTTTTTTTATTTTTAATCTTTCCTCTAAAACTTATATATACACCAAATATATGGGTGAAGGATAAACAGATGTGATATTTCCCACTATTAAAGTGGTGCATTTTTTTTTCTATGCAGATAATCTGCAAAAATTGTGCATTTTAGAGATCTATGTCATACTGGGAATGAACTTCAAGTCATTCATGAACTATTTCTTCTTATACAAGAAAAAAAACTCTTGTTATACAAAAGAATAAATTTTAAGTAAGGTACTTCAAAGAGTCTCAGAGAACTTACTGATATTATAGTAGATTTAGCTTCTTGGCATGATCATTTAAAAATCTTTCTATATATATTATGAACATTTTTTTTGTTTGTTTTGTTTAATATATGAAGTGGCAAAGATTACACTGAAATATCAGAGGTCATAAAGATATCAGATCCAACCAAATCAAATCTTATAATTTTTTCAAACTGGAAATCAATCAAAATAACCTAACTTCCTTGAATTTCCTCAGTGCAATTTGTGCTCTTGCATGCACAAGATGTATTTCACAGCTGTTTCTTTATTTTGCCTTTGCAGTAGTATGACTACAAATTCTGATTCCACCCTAAATTTGCTTCTGTTGCTCCCATCCTGTCCCTGTCAGCAGTTCCAGCCTAGTTCTCCATTAGAAGCATGCATGGATGTAGCTAAAAGTACTTCCCTGTTTCTTTTCTGCTCCACTAGTATAAAGGAGCTTCCATACAGGAAAGTGTTCGATACAGTCTGTTGTATATATGAAGAATATTATCTATTATATTATCTATCTGTTATCTATTCTATTGCACAGCTCCATGAGTAGAGACATTTTGTGCTGTTTCTCAGCACAAAAATAAGTATTTCAGGTGTACCTTAGGAATTTACCGTTTCCTTCACCACACGTAGACATTTTTCTCCCACATGACCTCAGGACCACCACTCTGCAGTGTTAATTTAAACTTGCATTTGCACTGAGTAGCCATATACGTATAAGAAACTATGTGCCAGATGGAAAATTATGGGTTTGAAACTGTGAAGCTATCAGAGCCTCCTCTCCAAAGGCCACAAGACAGTTTTCTTTCTGGCTGCCGATCAGTAAAGGAATAATCTTAAAAGAGCCATGTTTTGAAGATGCAATCTCTGTAGTGAAGTTCTGGGATCAGCCCCTTGCTTATCAAACTGATGGGTTCTTTCCAAGAAGTTCTTTGAAGAACAGCAAAGAGCTATTAGGTCACTAGAAGAGATACAACCCTTTAACAGGCAGTAGTTTAAGTCCTAGTAATTTTATTAACCCAAGGGACATTTTTCTGACAGACTTCTGCAGACTCAAATGTAAATAGCATATCATATTTGGAAAGCTCAAATGACACCTGCAACACTCTCTTGTCTGTGCTGATTGCTCAGGAGCGACAGTTAGTGGTGAAATAAAGGCTGCAATGTCTTGTACTAGTGGGAGATGCATCTGCTACTCATGAATAATACCTGCATTCCCCTACTTTTACATAAATTCTAATAAAACCTGCTAAGTGCTTTGTGAGGCTTTGGAATAGTTTAAGTTTCATGTGATGCAGCATGTCCTGAAATAACCTCATGCAACATCAAATGAGATAATACATCTGTAGCCCATAGGGAGAGATAACTTTAATAATCTTGAAAATCACAGAATTTATTCCATCAATTACGTGCTGCTTTGTGGCTTAATTTGGTGGCAAATCAGGGTGACTGGTAGGTATTTAGTAACCTAATGAGAAGCTTTCTCAAGGTCAAAAAGCGGGTTGTTTCTACTGGAAAGATCATTTTGGGAGGAGGGTCTCATCAGAGTTAATTCTGTTCTCCTTTCTCATGTGAATGTAAGTAATGTTATTGCTTGTGTGGAGACAGGAGAGGAAATAGGATTTAGTTTCCTTCAGATCTAAAGCCTGACATTTTTTTTCACTCCTGATTCGAGTGGAAGGAGTTGTTCAAAATTATCATGAGGGAAAACCTCCCTTGCAATAGCCAAACATCCTGTCTTCATATTACTCAGAGTCTGTGTCAGCTGGTTTGGAGTTTAAACTCTGATCTCCTGCCTGATGGCACAATAAACTGCTACAAGACACTCTGCCTGGCTCCAATTAAAACCTTTCAGGCTTTTGCGCTTTTCACAGACTTAAAATCTTCTTGAATCCTTTGTGAACTTTTCACAGACACACGCATTCTCTTTCCAGCCATTTTGCTTGTCAAGCAGGCCACATATAAAATGTGATGTTTTCATTTGACCTATATTACAATGCAAAGCTACTTGGTTCTTTAATTCACTGCCAAATAAAGCTGTTGTTATCTCAGGATGGATAAAGGGAACTAGGCCAAATGGTGATAAACTCTCAGGGATGAAATGCGATTAAACCAGTTCTCTCTCACCTTGCTATTTGCTAATTATGCATGCACTGGTCAGCAGAGCTCACTGTCTGTCTAATTAAATGTCTAAAGGTCAATGAAAAGGAGCTAATGTCTGCAAATTAATATTGAGTGAAAAGCATTAATCGATATAAGGTTTTTGCCTGTCCTTTTCTCTCCTTTTTTTTTCAATTCACTTTCAGGACATGATAAACAATGTATAAAATTACAGCGTGCTTTTTAAAGCACAGGAAGATTTCTCCCTCTTTTTTTAAAAAAACAATTCAGAATGACTTGGCAAACACAATTATAATGCAGAACTACTACCAGGTCAGAGAGCTACCTCTCATTTCTTTTTTAATTAACACTTAGCCATATTGTGAAGGAAAGCATTACTCAGAGAACTGGAGTTATGTTAACACTGGAAACTTCTCCAAGGCATCAAGCAAAGCGAAGAAGCTTCCACAGAAGTCTTTCTGCAACAATTGCTCACTTTGTGTTTATGTAGTGACAGCAAAGATGCAGATACCTCTGCAAAATGGTCGACTTGATAAATAAATTAAGCATACAATTTTGTTTCATTCAATGGTGATGGGAGGAAAGAGGGGCTGAACCTTAGTAACTTTTACTGTTTTCTGTTGTTTCTGTGCTCGAGCATCTAAGCTGGACGCAGAGTCTGAGGCTCAGAGGTGAGAGTAGGATGAGGATACACAGCCCCCTCACAGCCCTTGCTGCACAGAGACCAATTCAGAGCACATGGGAAAGCAAAAAGTATGCACAGGAGCTGGGTGTGCAGAGACCACAGCAAAGAGAAGGAGCTGGTAGAGCCAGAGAAGAAAGCAGGAACGTGGGAGGGGAAGAAAGACAGTGCAGAGAACAGAGGGCTCATAAAAATACCTCTAGGTCTATTCTACCTGAAATAAGTGTAAGAAAAGCTGGAAAAAATAAAATGGGTGGCATGAATGCACAGCTACTAGTTTGAATTTCACATGGTCAGGAGCAGGAGGAAGTTGTGGTACATAGGTTCAAAATAAGAATGAACACAACCTGAAAGATAGAAAACTGAACAAATGCCAGAGTTTCAGGCAGTGCAATATCTTTGAAACAAGACACATATGGAATAAGTTGTCATCAAAGAAAAGAGCATTAGCAGATGTCTAGATATCTTTATGAAGAGAGGCACTGGCAGCTATGACACAGAATGACACAGCAAGGAGGTGGGGTTGCATTTAAAAGTTGTTGTTGTTTTCTGTTTTTCAGAAGAAAAGCTTCCTATATCCATGCAGAAGTAGACTGACATTCTGCTGGAAATATAATTGGTGTAACATTTACAAATGATTATTTAAATTACTCACAATTCTTTCAGTCAGTACTGCTAACACAGTCTACAGTGTTGAGTACCAGCAAATTATCTGGCTTATATTCATGTCAGAAGAAGTTGGCAGATCATCTTGCTTCAGCCTCAGCATGTCTTCAGTTTCACCCGTTTACATCTGGGTACCAGTTTTCTAGATGGAGACCCACTACTGCTATGTACCAGGATCTGGACTATACACCCTTACTGCTCTTCTACAGTAATTGATTTCCATCACTATTCACACCTTTTTTTTTTTTTTTTCCACTTTAATTTCAAATCAAATTTGCCTGGCTTCAACTTCCAGCCTTCCACTCCTCAGGAGCTGCTTTTGCTTTTACCCAGCATTTTTATCTACTGAGTATAACTTTGCATTGTAATCAAGTTGCCAGCTACAGCCAATTGATTGGGGGGGTAGGGGGGGAGAGAGGGAGAGGGAGAGGGAGAAAGGAAAGAAAGAAAGGAAGAAAGGAAGAAAGGAAGAAAGGAAGAAAGGAAGAAAGAAGAAAAGAAGCTGGCTTTTGAGGATGGCTGCATCTCCTGCTGTGAGAAACATTCACAGTGCAGACTGCTCTGTACCTGCAGTATGGATGCATGGTCCCAGGCTACAACCATGTGACAAACTCTGGACTGGTAATGATGTGGTTGCAGGGCAGAAAGGCATCACAGATTTAAAACTGCCCCTTGATGAAGTGGCTATATTAAAGGAATAGAAGAAAAAAGTCTCGGCACAATGATTTTGCAAGCCTTTGGACTTACAGAAGTGTGGAAAGAAACCTTGAATAATAATCTGTATTTCTTATGTTTCTTTTCACTGTATAGAATTGTTTTAAAAATTCACTTTGATTTCCACCTTTTATGCTTACTTGTCTCACCATTTATTTTAGAAACTTTACCAACTATATATTTATGTATGCACTTGTCCACAAAGCAAGATATAAATAATATACCCTCTGTATTTTCCTTTAAATATCAGAAAAAACAAAGTTTACCTGAAGGCAACAGATTTTTTGAATAGGTAACAAAAACCTAAAAACATTTCGGTACTAAACAATTGAAATGTTGTTTGATGAGACTTTATCAAAAGCTTCATGTATTTTAGTTATAATGTTCTGCCAGAGTTGGGAGAGTTACTCAGTTCCCGGAGCTGCATAAATCAGCATATATTGCTATATTGTGCTAAAGATTATCTGAATTATGAAGAGTGCTAGATGATAGTGAAACAATCTTAATACTATAGTCTGTGACTTAATTGTATTTTTTTGGTGTTTAAGTTGGTGCTTTAGTATTACTTTTGAACAAGCTCTTATTTCACAATAGTTCTCTCCCTGGAATATAGGGATGACCTATCTGATCTAGGGTAAAACTCGGACAATAAGATTTTCTTTGCTTGCTCCTTATTTGGCATATTGAATAAATGTTAAATAACACACCTTACAGAACAATCCTAAACCTAAATTAAAAGATAAGACATTAATCACCATCTACTGAAGATTTATTCTAATGATTAGTTTTGATCATAGCAAAATATTAGAAGCTTTACAATAAAAGATGTAAGCAAAAAAGAAACAGACTTGTGTCAAAATATATTTAATATATTTTTTTTTTAGTTATTAAAAAGTTGCTCTATTTCTGCTGTAGGTATCAAACAAATCTTACTATAGAGCGCAAATGTAGTAAGTCAAATTGGCTTTGATTTTAGTCCTATATTTGATATTGAATACGGTATTGCATAATTAAAAAACAAACAAAATTGCTTTTCCCTAAACTTAATTCTAACTAGTCATGCAAAATGTGGATTAAAAAAGGTAGCTGAAGATCTATTAATGAACCTTAGCAATAAATGGCATTGTATTGAGTTGGGAGGAAGAAAATAGTATGGAGAGGAATCAATGTTAAATCCTAGAGTAGTTAACAACTTTGTTAATGATCTGGAAAAGGGATTAATGGCATGTTAATGGAACTCACAGATGAGCACTCGAAACAGTTGAGCTGTTTCAGAGATATAAATAAAAGGATAGCATAATAGAAATATGAGGTAGAAAGGGAAAAATCAGTTTGAGAAATATCAAAGAGAAGAAAAAATAAGTATTTTTATTTATTTAAATTATATATATTATAAATAAAATTGAAATGAGAGAAAAATAAGAATGAGTAATATTGGAAACATCTGAGGGAAAGCAAATTACCTCAGGTTGGAATGAAAGCAGTATAGTAGACTGTGGAATTTTAGACTTAACTATTTCCCCAGGGATCTTGATCAACCCTCATGCCATAATATGCAGACATTTCAAAATCTTGAAAACGTTCAGATATGATTAATATGTCTGCAGAGAAAATAGTTTTAAGATGATTATTTGAAAATACAATTATTTTCATCTTACAGTTGGGAAACCAAGCTACAAGAAGACTAAAGTTAGAATGATTAAAAAAACTTATTGTGTTGTACTATATGAAAATCGACTATCACTTGACCTGAAATGAATATACTGAATCAAAGCTGAAGTAAAGCATCAGCTTTACTTCCTGTCTCCCTTTTAGGCTTTCCTACTTTATTGAGAACATTTTTACAGGCTACAAAAAGACAGAGTTTGGCAATCTCTGTGTAGAAAGCACTTCTGATGAGAATTTTGACTAGTAGTAAAAGCTAAACTTTTCCAGTATTGCGGGAGGGAGTTCAAATTTATCATCCAAAAAGAGTCGAAGGACTGAGAGGGAATATGATTAACATGTATAAGTTCATGAAGGGAGAATGTGGGGAAGAAGGGGTCAGGCTCTTCTCATTGGTGGTCAGTGATAGGACAAGGAGCAATGGGTCCAAGTCTAAACACAGGAAGTTCCAGCTGCATGTGAGGGGGAACTTCTTTACAGTGAGGGTGACAGAGCCCTGGCACAGGCTGCCCAGGGAGGTTGTGGAGTCTCCTTCTCTGGAGGTCTTCAAAACCCACCTGGATGCCACCCTGTGCTACATGATCTAGGTGTCCCTGCTTGAGCAGGAAGGTTGGAATAGATGATTTCTAGAGGTGCCTTCCAACCTTGAACATTCTATGATTCTGTGAGGAAGAAAATAAATAAGGAGGATGGGCATGAATAAAAAGAATTCAGTACATTAAATATATTTGGTTTCAGAAATAAGCAGTCTCTATTACTAAACAAATGAAATTAAATATGATTATAAAGCGACAACGAGATCTTTTTATAGGACTTCATGCCACAACCAAAATGATCTGCATAAGCCACTAAATTGCAATCTTTTATACACTTCAGAGCTATTCACACACCTGCTAACATTCTCGGATTGATTCATTGCCAGATATCACTTGATTTAATGCTGATGCTGATAGGCTGGTGCAAGCTGTTGACAGGACAAATCTCGGTTTCTGCCTGGCTGGATACATCCTTTCTGATTGGTGCATCTCGGAGTTGGTTACTTTGTGTTTTCTATACACTTCCTTGCCCTTGAATGTCCTTCATCTAGGTCTGCTTTATTTCAAATGCTAGGTTGCTCAGGGACATCCCATCAAAATGCCCATTATCTTGTAAGAATTCCCCAACAATAAAGATTTTTTTTAAAAAAATTCTTAAAAGACAGATACATGTATAATTTATTCACTTCTTTAATCAAGAATTTTTAAGAAAATATTAATCTTTTATAGCTCAGATGAGCACTGATGATCAAAGAAGCATTACCCTTAGGACTGGTTTTAAAGTTCTTGCAATCTTGATGACCTTCTTCTTCACTTCCCAAAACTACCTTTTTCAATTTAACCATAGTCAATCTAGCTTTAAGGCGCAAAGAGTTCAAAGTCTTTTGATATGTAATACAAACTGTTGTTTCAGTGTAGAGTCATTTTGCTGTTCAGAAAAATCATATGCAATTTTTGTGCAAACAAATTTTGAGACAGATCAGGGAATTAGCTGTATGTTACACTCCAACCTTAGTAAGGAATCTGTTCTCCTTGAGCTGTCATAAAAGCATGAACTCCATAGGATATGCTCATTTGTTTTCAATGAATTACACTTTGATTCCCACACTTGGATCCAAATCAGATTAATACTGTCATGTGGCCTAGTAATGTTCAACCATTCGATACCTTATATACATTTGATTTTTTTTTTTAGATTTTAATATGCAGTTTTATATTTTAGTATGCATCCCTCAGAGGCAATCTGTGACCCAGATTGCTTGGAAACCTAGTAATCCATTCCTCCTTCCTTTTTCTGCCTTCTCAGTTCACATCTGTGGTGGATCTTCCCAAACAAGAACTGTTATATATACTACTAAGAGGCTATTTCCTTTTGGTTCATAATAATTACTATTACTGCTTCACATTCTTTAACATTCCCTTATTATTTCCTAATGAACTATTTTACTATGTATACATTACGTTAAACTGAAGATTTTCTGCTGACAGATTTCCAGAGATCAAATAAAACTACGGTCTGATATAGCTCCAAGGAGATACAGCCTTTGGTGCTGATATATTCATTTGCTCCAGCACTTATATCTAGAGGAAAAGTACTGATTTTGTTTTAATTATTGACCAAGATCTAGCGGAAAAAAAAGGAGAAATGACTTAATTGCCTATAGATATACAATGATACTCTCATGATCCTTATATTGCCCTGCATTTGTACAAAAAAAAAAAAAAAAGTCAATCACAGCAACAACAACAAACCCACCGCCTTTTGCCTTGGCCATCTACACACTCATTTTATGGACAAAATTGATCCTGAAAGGTACTTCTTTCCAATCATTGCTGCCAAGCAAAAGCAAGAAGTGTAAAGTACAGTTTTGAAATATTCCCTCTGTCTCTATTGATTTAGCTAAGGGATGTAAATCTGTCAGTCAATTAGGTCTCTGGAAAATTCTCAACAAATTGAACTGTCCTAGTTCATTCTGTAATGGCACTTTTCCAGGACAGATCAAGGTATAGAAATTTTTCAGATCACTTCTTGTCACTTCTTGTCACTGTTGGGGTCTGCGTTGGCTATATAGTTAAAACTGCTCTGTGTCTCCTTTATATTCTCAGCAAAGCTGCCTTACTTCTCTGTGAGTGTGCCAAAAGTGCACATTTACTTCAGAACCGGTGTTTTCTATTTTTTTCCTTTTAAGCTTAACAGATAGATTAGTATTCAGTGTCACTGAAGACATCATTTTGAGTCTTTTGCTTGATGAAGACTTACAAGATGATCTCAGTGATTTGTTAAGATCATTCAAGTTATTTGCCAGTATCCAGAAGATAAAGATCATGTTCCAGCTACCCAGTGTCAGTCTTAATGGACTCATCTTCATAGCTGATGGAATAGCCTTCACAATCATTAATACATTTGTCCATCTTTGATAACAGGAAACCAATACTCAAATCATTTGCTGCTGATTTAAAGATCTTTCTATCTTCAAAGAGAGCTGAGAACTCTGTTATAAAAAAATAAGCTCAAGTTTCAGCTGAGGAGGTTATATACCACATTGTCACAATTTCTACTCTCCCGTATGAGTCCAAAACTTGGACGCTAAACTGCTCTCATGTCATATAATTTTATTAATCCCATCAGTTCTCCTCCACCTCTGACTGAACTTAATAATGCTTATTTAAGGGAGTGGGAACTTAATAGTGCTTATTTTAGGGAGTGGAGGAGATTTGGTGCCTACGTAAAATGTTTAAAGAATTTGGGCTAGGATTCTTCAAGCTGAGGAAGACATTGCATCCGCTATTCAAGGTTATTCGGGGTTGTTGAATCTTCCTAACTTTAGGCATATAATTTACTTGTCTCTCAAAGTTAAATTCCTGCTCTGAATAATCCCCTGGAGGAGCTTGTCTTTTTACAATAATTATATAGCAAGCATAAGGTGACTGGCCCCCTATCTTAGTCATACTTAAATGTTTAAAGTTGAATGTTATTAAAGTCACTTTCTGTGCTTCTCTTTTCCTGAGTGCTCTGGCTATTATTATGAAAGGACTTTTCATTAAAATAATAGTGGTTTATGCTAACAGAATTATCAGTAGACTAGGATGATGCTTCTCAAGTCAATATCAATACTTAATTATTGAAACTATGTGAATGCAAAGCTGTTAGACCCAAATGTGGGACTGCAGTAGCTCTAAAATACTGGCGTATGTGCTCATTCAGTGTGGCCCCAGACCTTCTGGAGTAGAACCAACCAAGCAAACGGCCAACTTAGCACAGTGCTGTAGCTGTGCTAATTAGTATTGAGATGAAATATAGTTAATTAGTGTGAATACAAGATTACTGTGCTTTTCCCAAGCCAGGACCCAAATTTATTATTCTGCACTCTGCTCTGGGGAGGCACCTGAAATCCCATAAGCAATGGTGGACTCTTTCTGAAGCATTTACTTAAGCTCACAGGGGATACCTGTGCTATTTCAAGTAGAAGACCCCAAATCTTTTGAACATTTGAACCATTACACCATTCTTTCCTCAGAAAGATCATTGCAACTAGATCAAGGAGTTACAGACATTGATAAAAGACTTTTTTGGACACACATACCTACACCAGTACATTTGGTCCTGACTCTGCACTGGGTGAGAATTATTCAAAGACTGGAAAGAATCTGAACAGTTAAAATGCTAAAATGAAATTAAAAGGCTAGAGGGAATGACAAATGAGGAAAATGTAAAAGGGCTAAATAAAACTTTTAACACAGTTAAATGATAATCAGCAAGGAGCATGATAAAAGACTATACATTTAGAGGCTGCAAACATCATAGCAGAATATAAATTATTTAACATAAAGAAGTCTTTATAGCAATGAGGAATGGGCCTGACCTAAAGTAAAAATGACAAGCAAAATTCTAGAAAGCCACAGTATTGGCTGGACAACATATGAGAACATCTCTGGTTTAAAATGTGTACTCCCAGTCCCTAATACCTATCAGACTGTGAAATTAGATTTTTCTCTTGAGGGAAACATGAGGAAGTTCTATCTTTCTCTTAAAGTTTCACTGAACAGGTTGCTGCAACAACTAATACTCTGTACTGATGGGTCTTTGTCAATGTATTTCATATGCAGCTGAGCAAAAAGAATTTATCCAGATTCTTGAGGTCACTGACTGAATAATTTGTCACTCTGAAGTAGCATATGAAGCATATGTATTCCTTCAATGTGGATCATTGAACTCTTCCTGTGCCATTAATGTCTTGCTTATCATGTAGGATGAAGATAATCTTTGTAGGTACCTATAATCCTATAAATAAATCCTGTCATATGAGATCTATATCACCTGTAGTAAACTAAATTCAATACTTTCCTCCTGTATATTTCCACATTTTTGATGCCTTCACATGACAATGAGTTTTCTTTATATAACATTTTTCTTTATATGCTTGATAGAAGGAAAATGCATTCCCTTTCCTGATCATGATCTTAATCATAATCCTTCATTTCTTCCTCTGGTTCAATCTTTATTTCACTAGAATAAAATATTTACAGGAGTTTTTTTTTTTTTTTTTTTCTCAGAAGAATGGGAAAAAATATATCTGGAGTCTTTCCCATACAACCAGACTCCTGAAATTTGTCGAGGCACCCAAAATCCCATCACTGCTGGCTTTTAAATGCTTACACTGCAGCTAGGCACCTAAATAGCTTTGCAGTTTTTGCGTTTAATTCTAATATTTTTGCTAGTGATCCTCAAACCTCTGTATTGAAAAGTCATTTATTTGTTACTCTTTAAAATCATTTATGATGTTAAGTTTTATGATATATGTTAAAAAATTTCAGGCAATTAAAAAATTTCCCAGAGCTTCAGCTTTTTACTATGTCATCAGACTGGGATACTCCAAACTATATAATAGAACCTTTCTTTTTATTTCAAGGTTATGCAGTAGAGTCAAATATGCCAGCCCATGCATTAAAAGATCAAATTGATTAAATAGGCCAGTTACCTACTCCTTTTTTGGTGCTGTTGTCATTATTGTTGTTATTGAAATCTTAGGTTATGACAATGACAAAATTAAAGTTCTGCTTCATCACCACATAAAAGGGGTAATTCACCTGGGAAAATAAGCTTTAGCTTATTACTCATCATTAATAATAACAATAATGCTGAAACTGCTGCCTTAGTTCCATTTAGGGTGTAGAGTGAGAAAGTAAGAACGTTTGTGACAAGTTTGAGTGTAGAGAGAAGCAAAAGTATCATGATGTAACTACTCACATAAACTAATCATATATATAAATACTAGATTGCCTTCTGTGTGTATGGGATGCACTAATTGTTTTCAGGAATGCCAGATAGGTGACTTGATAGTGATGGTAGTTATTTATTTGGCAATTGTTTCCAGAAAATTTATGCACATCAGACTGACACAATCCTGCGTTCTGTACTAATCATAATGGTGCATTTTTCTCTTTTACTGCAGTTTTCTTGGTACAAATTTAGTCTTTTTCTGGTTCTAATATCTGCAGGGAGATCCTATAACAAATATCCATTTTCTTAACAATACAATTTAAATAATTTATTTTATTTAGTGATTATCAGCATGCTCAAAGCTACTGAAGCAATATCAACATAATGATGCAGAGCTTTGGCCACTGCCTTTACTGTTCTGCTTTGGAAGGTCTTCTGTGCTAGAATATTCTCAGTTATTTGTTTTGCCTGCATTTATACATTGCAGCTGTGCTTTGTGGAGAGCACATTTTTATATAGAAAAATAAATTGTGACTTTTTTATAGCTTCCTCTCCTGTTTGCCTCTCTTATGTCACCCACTCATATCTCGAAGAGTGTGGCTAAGGGGAAAGAAAGAAAAAAACTTGAAATAAGTGACAGTAGATTCCAGTACACACTGAAGTGACTGGTAGAAAGGACCTTAGACAGATGGTAAATAGTCCTATACACATTGCTTGTGCCTCTGAGGCTCACAGGTAGAATGAAGTAGAGGCTATCTGAAAAACTTTCCAATTCTGCATGTCAGGAAGTTCTAGGAAATCTCCCATTTTCTCTGAAAATAGACTTGTAGAGCTCATCTTTTCAATCTGTATTTAATCTTTGTCTAAGACTGCTGAACAATTACTTCAAGAAAGCAAGGCCACATGTTTCTATATCTGGTTACTAATTTAACTTCCATATTTTTTTAAAATTAAGCAATTCATTTTGAAGGATTCAAATTTGTTTGGGCTATATATAAATAATTCTGTTTTACAATTAAGATAAATAAACTTTGTAAAAATGATAAATAAATGAGATTTGTTATCGGGGTCAGGTCAGATCTTTGCCAGAAGATGTAAAGCTTTCCCATCCCCAGTGGTATAGATTAAAGCTTTAAAAGAATTATAGTAAGACACACAAAGTTATTTAAATGCTGTGAATCACAACTCAGCAATGCCAAACAACTCAGGTTGCGTAAAATGCTGGAGACTTCTTGAATTATAAATCTAGGATATTTAAAGAGTCTGAATTCCCTGAGAGTAAAATACATCCGACTGGAATTGCTTAGTAGAGCCTGGGTTTCTTAAAAAGTCTGAGGTATCTTTCAAGATACCACCAGAAGACACTAAGTGAAGATTCTTGACCAAAGACTTTCTGAAATCCTTGCTCCAGTTTTATCTCAAGGAATAGGAAGGATGAAAAATAAAAGGAGGTGGGGCTGAATTATCTGGTTTGCAGGGATGACTGCACAAGGCATGTTTATTATCATTTGGAAGTTGCATTCAACTACTTAAAACTTCTAAGGACTACAGGAGGAATGGACCTGTGTTGCAATACCAAGCCAAGTGGGTCCAGCATATAAAATTAGACTTGAATTTAAAACTATTTTTTCTTTTTTTTATCCGTCTCAGTTCTAGTCACTTTACTGATGGATGTCATTTTTCTGTTTGCCCCTGGTTATTGTGTGAATGGCAGTTTGTAACAATTTACTTCCTCCAGTGTGCTTATCCAAGATCTTCAAACACCTCAGATCAAATCCATGCTATCATTCATCTGCTTCTTCTCATTTGTGTGTTCTGATCTCTTTGACCTTAATAGCTAGCCATTTCAGATAGATCTTCAAGCTTAGATGTGCCTTGCTGATCTCTCATTTGCTTGTAGATGCTGATGTCATGCTCAGCACCTTAAAATTATCTGAACAGTCACAGTATATGAAGCTATGTCCTCAGAAAATGAAGCCGGGGCATTATCCGCTGTATGCATATGTTTGTATGTCTTCATCATCCACCACCAAAATAACAACTGAACAGTAAAATAAGCAAATCTCTTTGAATTGCTCTCTGACTTGAAAAAAAGAACAGAGTGCTTCCAAATATTGAGAAAATAGAGAGCTAGGTGGAGGATACAAGCAGTCTCTAGATTTTCACCTACTAAAGGGTGAACTAACCTTTTATACTTTTATAAGAAAATAAAAAGGATGGTGACTCTATTCCTGGGGCAAAAAAAAAAAAGAAAAAATCTAGTCAAATCACCGCTAACTATGAGACACAAATCAGTAGGAAAATCAATTTCATTAATTTTGGTATACTCAAAATTACTTATTTTTGTTAAAACTTAAGGATATTCAGAGAATTGTGTGTGTTTGACAAATCTCCTTTCCTTTTCTTCTCTTTCAAAAGTCCTATACCTAGACAAGGGCTTCTAAACTGAGACAAATTAGGGGTCATGCTAATTAACCAGCTATGGCATCATAGCAATATGACTATACTGCTTTTGGGCTAACCTGTTCATGACCGTCCCTCTATGCCAAAGAACTATGTGTCAGGTCATCTGGAACTACATCAAACATTTTTTACTTAATGCTACATTGTGAGGTCATTCAGAGATTTGGCTATATCAATTACCTTATACTGGTACATTTTCCTTAGAAATCTTGTATATTAGCATAGTTACATGTTGAGGATAGTCAGTCCTTTGGCATGGACTTTCATTGAGTCAGAAGTGGAAGGGAATGAACTGAATGGAGCGAACAAACCGACTGGCCACTAATCTAATTCTAGAGACACCAGAAACAGACAACAACTTTTTTTTTTTTCTTTCTCTCTTTTTTTAAAATTTTTTTCTCTTGGTCTACTGACAGGTAGTTAGGAATGCAATTAAGAGTTTGAAGTATATTCCTATCATACTGGAAGTTTGAATTTGCAAATTAAATATAGTTCATTAATGATATTTGTAGCCCATGTTCTGCTAATTAAAATGAACTTATTTTTCCATTATTATTTGCATACTGTTGTTCTGCAGCTATGCACTTGGAAGGATAACACTGCCTTGAGATGCCCACTTTTTGCCATCATCCTGTGTTAATGAATGGAACAAGACAGGATATTCCTGAGCTGTACTGGAGCTTCTTGTTATTCTCTTTCAAATATTTCACAACTAATCAACTATGAAATAATAACTTGCTTCACAGACTCTGCTTGTTTCTATAGTGACAAACAAAATCTACTTTGTAAACTCATTCTCATGTTAAAAAAATAAAGCTTCTGTACTCTTTTTACATCACAAATTATTTGAACTTGGAGAAAATATAACGAGGCATTCTTAGAGGAGAAAACAAAGGAGCAATAGAAGACCTTGGATATAGTGGTCAAAAGGCACCTACAGGTCCCAGAGATCAGTGTGATTTTCTATTTATATTAAAGCCAAGATAAAGATAAGTCAGAAATGCCAGAAGGGAAGGTTCCAGCCCAGTAGGAATTGCAATACTCGGGACTGTTCTGAATACCTGAGGATTTAAGACACTAGTAGTGAAAAAGAGTTCAGAAATGAAAAAAGCTGTTCAGATAAATAAACTATCAACAGAACTGATTTGTAAATACAGATCTGGGGTGTTTTCTTCTTGATTTTCCAAGTCACAACAACAATGAAATATAGCCTTTGACCCATATTAACCCAAAACATCAAGCCAGACTTTAAACTTCATTATCCCATTAGACACAAGGAAGATGAACTATCTTGTTTAATGATATGGGAGAGAAAAGCAAGTATATTTGCTGTAAGGAACAAATTTACAAAGCTAGAAACATATTACATGTGGCAAGACAAATGCTATCTTAATAAAGAGCTCTCAAGATTGCTCCTCGGAGTTTGCTTGCTTGGTTGCAGTGAAGGTGGCATTGAGATATTAGCTTCCATGACTGCTAGTTAATTGGGAAATCTATTCAAAGTCTACTTTCTCTTTTGCTACCCTGATTCACTGTGGCATTAGGACTGATTTATGCCTTTTCCCTGCCTAAGTAGGTTAAGCTCTAAGCAGGAGAATTTAACCACTGGCAAATTCCTTTATCCACCCAAAGGAAAAGGAAAATAGAAAATCATGTAAACTATTCTTTATTTGGACCAGTCATTGACAACCATAGTAGCTCATTGAAACTGTTGGCACCTATAATTAATTAAAACTGTCAGAAGCCCGACCATACTCTGGAGTTATTTATTTATTGTTATTTTAAGGTTAATTTTGATCTAAATCAGCCATTTTGAACTTCCATATTGGTACAGTAGATAGGCATTGGTATATTGTGAAGTCTCAATGTTTTTTTTTAAATATGTTCTCCCAGCTATGTGAAAGCCAGAAGCACAGAAATATACAAGGTTTTTTCCTAGTCTGGAAATTTCTAGGAATGGCAGGGAATATTTCTCAGTGGCCTGCTCCAGCAGCTGGCACTCATCACAGAATCACAGAATGGTTGAGGTTGGTAGGGAACCCTAGAGATCATCTAGTCCAAGCCCCTGCTCAAGCATGGGCATGCCAGGATCATGCGGCAAGTATGTTAGAATGCGTCACAGAATCCAGCGTTAATGTTGATAAAGAAAGGCATAGGTCTAAATGGGTGTTTCGGCTTGTTGATTGTGTGTGTTCTGAATCATATATAACTAGATATGTACAGTTGATGGGAAAACATAGCAAAGTTTTTAAGAATCCTAAATATTACTTATGAAATTGCTATTAAGAGAAATCACAAAATAGAGTTTTCAAAGAAGAGAATTTGAAGGGTAGCAGAGAAAGTGAAGTAGGTGATGAGTTGATGGAGTCGCGCTACTGAAACAAACTAGCACTTTCCTAAGAGGAGGGACGACATTATTTGTTTGGATTGGACAACAATATTGAAAATTCCTGGCATTATAAAACTCCATGTTTCCCCCTAAGGGTGATTTTCACAATCAGACCTTGCATCAGCGCTGGGATTGTGTGGCTCCTCAGTGAGTCAGAGGGGTGCACAAGCAGACAGCAGATAAGTAAATCCCTTGTTTTTCACCTGAGTCAGAGAGATTATCTGACTTGGGAGCTGTACAAATCCTAGGGCTGAAGAAGGGAGGGGGAGTATTATTTGTGACAGCACTCCAGTTTTATAACTAGCTAATCTTGTGATGAAACCACATCCTTGGAAAATATTTTCCCTCTTCTTTTCTTCATCCTCTTGAAAGAGCTTTAGGAGCCCGTAGGTCCTGTCCAGTTGTAACCTTTCACCCACTTGAAGCATAAGATTCTCTCCAATGCCTATTTCCCATCAATAGTGACTAAAGGTTCAAACTCAGAGATCTACATATCCTTGCTCTTCTAAAAGCATGTGTATGTGCTAAATTTAAGATAAAAAGATATCATCAGGCTTAATGGTCAATTAAAATTAATCACAGTTTTGAGATTGAATTCTCAAATCTAACAGGGGTTCTGTCAATCTGGAAAAAGAAAAACAACATAATCTGTTTTACATAAATGAATTTCAAAAGCACATTTATTGTGTTTGCAGATAAAATGTGTGAAGCTCTTTGAACATAAATGCCAGAACTCTTCATTCTGCTCCACCTTACCATTATATCAATTGAGAATTACACTTGTCTGACACATTAGTAATTTCCAACAAAAGCACCATCCTTTTCCCTTCTCTAGCATGACTAATTACTTAAGCAGTGTATCCTTGAGGAGGAGTCAGAAAGATGCTTGTGATTAACACAGACTGAGATCACTTAATGATGGGTATAGTTTCATCTCTGATCAAAGCAAATGGTCTAATGAGGGGATCAGTCCTTTTTTTTCTTTCTTTTTTCCTTACTAAAAGAAGGAATACAGATGAACAACATTTTCTTATATGGTAGTTCTTTAAGGGAAACATGCTGTGCTGGGACATGAAGTATGTTTGTAACTGAATATTCAGAGAAGAAGGTGTAAAGCATCTATTTAATATAAGGCTTGATATGCACTGCCAACAAATGTCTGTGGTAGCAGCAGAGATGTGCAGAGATATGTAGCATGCAGTTATAGGAAATGCAGGGCAGGTGTCTTCACTTCTGCGCTCTGCAGTCAATTGTTCTCTTTCCTTGTGTGGGCTCTTGAGCTCACCAATGAGCGGAATTTTCTTATGAAAGGAGTAAAAACAAAAGTCATTCTTGCTTCCTATTCCCCTGCAAAAAGCATGTGGTTGCTCAAGTAATGAGCTGAACTGTCTAAATAAAAATATGGGTTGAGAAGGAAGATGAGGTGTGGAGCAGGACCTCTCTTTTAATAGTAACTGACTTAGCCATCTAGTCTAACTTCAACCTTAGGAAGTATTTACAGAATATATTTCTATCTGTAGCAAAGCTATTTTAGGAAATTAGTCTACCCTACTGGAGACAACTCTACAAAACAATATTTTGCCCTGTATGACTGGAAAAAAAAAAAAAAGAAATAGTGGGTTGACTTGTTTCCTTGGTTTTATCCTTACTTTCTCATCCTGGTTTTTCTTTTGAGAGAGAGAGAAAGAGATGCTTTAATGCCAAAATTAAGTTCAAAGATTTAACCTATAAACAAATGTATCAGCACAATTTATTGGGAGTCAAACTGTGGTGTAAGACTGTCCTGGTGTCAGAGAGGGCAGGGCAAAGCTTTGCTAGTGAAGAAATCTATTGTTTAAGTGTACTGTTAAGTACTCCTTTGCAACTGAAACATTATCCAATTGTCCTGAAGGGACCTACCTCTGCATTAACTACACCAATGTCCGTTGGTGTACCTTTTTTCTTTTTTTTTTTTTTTTGTCCAAAAGATTCCTTCCTTTTTGAAGTATTTCTTTGCATAATTCATTCCTTTTTCACTGTTACTTCCTTTTACTCTTTTGGCAAAAATCTACTTTGGAAATACCTTTATGGATGCCATTCATGTAAGCACAGACTGTAGTATCAAAGTGTCCAAGTACTTTTGCAGCACTCAACCCACAAACAATTCAGGAAAGACTCCTGATATTACTTGGCATTTAAACAAAGAGAAATGATGCTTTTCTTTCTTTGTAAATATAGAACTTGTAGTTTTACTTATTGCTATGATTGCTATGATGATATGAGCAATGAGCAATTATATAACTCTCAAATCTGTTCATTTTAGGAACCCACCAAACAACCACTTTCCTGAATCAAAGCCCTACTAATTTGGAACCTTTTAGAGATGATTAACTGTAGTACTTGCTTGTCATAAGAGAAGTTTAATCTAAGTCTTTCCTTGCTATGTTTGATATCCTGGAAAAGAACCTTGCTTAGTGCAAAGAACTGAAAGACTGATCTGCCTGTTTGACTGTACCTAGATCATCCATTCTGATCTGCTGATTGCAAGATTTGTAAGTGCTATGAGAAATAGTGGTGGTTTGCATTTATATTTTCATCTCGTATAAAACAAATGTGCAAGTCTGAATGAAACAGATTCCTGACGTCATATATTTCCATTATATTTCCATTTTCTGAGCCTTTCAGAAGGTAAAAGAGCAATAAATGAGCTGTAAAAATATTTATTATGCATTCCAAACAAAAAGAGTTATAGCAGTTTATATTACCTGATAGAAGTTGTTGGATAGTCTCTCTGTAGTGTATTAAGAGTTTTTCCAAACAATTTATTTACTCTTGCTGTTTAAACACCTGAATAGTAACTAGATTAGCCAAAGAGCTCAGCTTCCATTTAGGGGCCTAAATTAAGTGTGAAGGTTTCAGAAGAACTCTCTTTGCCAATTATGGAGGACAAAGCATTCAGAATTGCTGAGCACCTTATTAAGGTCCTTGCACAGAAACTGGATTGTTTTGAAAACTGTGAACAAAGTGTGAGAATTTATACTATTTCAGTGCAATTTTCAAAAAATTACTGTCCAGTTATACTCTTGCTTCTGGATATATATCCTTAATATATTTCTAACAGTGCCTCTGATTCTGTCTTCAGCCAAAAATACCAATGCAGAATTGTCAATAAATCATCAGATTTCTAGAAACTTCTTCAGTCCACAAGCCTAACAATGTCTGCAATTGAAATTCATCTTAATACTTTAGTATCTATTACAGAAAATTTCACTGTGTGTACCACTGTAAAACATTTAAAATAAAGTGCTAGAAAAAAGTGTCTGGTATAGTAAATGTGTAATAAAGATGAATTTCAAACTTATGTATGAAGGGATGGGACAGAAGTGCAAACGTTGATATGTGTGACTAAGTCTGGAGGATAGCTGTAAATACAGCATTTTCCATTCCAATTCCTTGATTTCCACAGAGAGGATCTCAAGATCAGGTAGTGCAAACCAGCAGATAAGTATTACTACAGACCTAGTAGAAACCATGTAATTTGTTCTATCAGGCTACCTGACTTGCCAAAGAGGTGCTAATATTTTAAGTATAAATGTCATCTAAAATAAGAGACTTTACATTTATTGTCTGTTTTCATGGGACATCATGGAGACATGTAATTTGTACGTCCTAAGAACATGAACTAATTTGAACTACAAAACTGAAGATATCAACATATGTAAAATTCTACCCTGTTACGGATTAGTTTTTGCAATTAAGGTTAGTAGTACTAGTTTGAGTATTTGAGATCTCTTTCAAGTATTTTTTTAAGTTAGTCAGGAATAAATCTAAATAGAAAAGTATCACAGGAAACTATATCACATTGCATCAACTTTCAGACATCATTTCACTGAATTTAAGAGCAGCACATACTATTTTTTTTCCCTTTTTTCTTCTCTATGATGCATGACCATGAAAGAAACAGATTGCTTGCATCTATTTGGCCTGTGACGTATCTCCCATGGCATTTGAGGCATCCTTATGTAGAAAAGAAAATTGATTTTATTTAGCACCACTACATCTATATATCTGCTGAAATTGAGAAATGGTAATCATTAGGGATAAAGAGAAGCCTGTAAACTGAGGGTAATTACAAGCTGGCCATTGAAGAGATTCAGTTTCTGAGAGGGACACCTCTACCATCTGCACTCCTGGTAGCAGGAGAGGACTGAGGAGGCTTGAGGGAGAGTAAATTCCTATTCCATGTCCCGACCCATAGTTTGTATTGATGGCTGAGGAATGAGGAAAGCTGCATGTAATGAGAAAAGAGATATGCCTTATGGAAAGAAACTGTGTATGACATATCTGTGTACTTTAGTATGATACTTTAGTTAAACCATTTTTAGGATAGTATAGAAGCTACATCTGTCACATAAGGAGTACCATAAGCAAAATATTACTATACTATTTCTTTAATTTTGCAATTAAATGTGGTAGACAAGTCTCTAGTATGTTAGAAGAGCTGGCCTCATGATCACATTTTACAGGAGCAAGGAACAAAGGATAAGAGATACCCTGAAGTCAGATAGCCCACTGAAGCTTATGATAAAGAGGAAATTGCATTGATGGCAGCCCAGGGTAAAAAATCAGTCAAAGGGCATGTCTGCATGGAAGACTTTAGGCAGACAGAAGCTCATTTTACACAGGCTCTGAGCCAGGAGTGCCTGGGCAGTGTGACACCCATCCCAAAATTATGTAGCCAATTTACTGCAGCAACACACATGAGCAAATATCTCTGGATCTTCTCAGTGTATGTTATTTCAGGATGAGCACTACACTGCTGCAGTGACATCCTGAGCCACATTAACATTTTTTCAATTACCTGCAATCTAATATGCAGACTAAAAACTAGCTGGATATATATTTAGAAGGGTCAGAGTCAGAACAGAACAAACCTTAGATCCTGACTCTGAGCTTCAGTTTTGTTTCATTTGACTAATGGTCACACAATGGAAATAATTAAAGCAGGAAGATCATTTGTGATATGTGCAGTCTAAACAGAATGATGATGTACTGCTTGTATTTGAGATGCAGTTGTCAACTCTGCAGTAAGAGTCCTGCTTCTGAATTAAAATAACTACTTAAGTGAATAACAATTAAGCATATGATTTTTTTTCCGCCAGTCACAGGAGAAATTACTAATTTTATCAGCACTCAAAATAACAAAAACACTTAAGCTCAAACTTAGTGCCAGAGCAGAAAGCTCTGATTGAGTGAAAAGAGAGTGAACTGAGGATATTTCTTCTGGTGTTTCTGAATACCCTACCACTAGGCTATAAGGTTTTTTTTTTTTAAGTTCATATGTATAATTACACTTTTTATAGCTTTACAAAGGATCTTTCCTGGTATGTTTTAATATTTCATGCCTGGTGCTAGGAACTTGTGGCATAATTAAAATTGCAAATAATTTATTTGAACAAATTTATTGGATTAATTATTCAAAATGAATAATTGACAGTCTCAGCCAATAGTATTCGTGCTTTTCCCTTTCTCCTGCCCTTGGTCCATGTTACATTAGGTAATCAAGTGAGTGGTTAATGGGCATATAGCAGCTACTGGAAGTTCAAGAATCCTGTTTTGGAAGTGTATGTAACAAAATTATTCACATAAGCTTAATGAGGAGGGGAAATGAGACTGAAAAATGCAACATGTTTGTAAAAAAGTGGGGACAAGAATTTGGTAGGAAGAAGGCAAAAGAATTGACTTTCCAAACTCCTCCCTTAAATTCAACATTCACTATTCCTTTATCAAATCACTATGTAAACCTGGGCTGTATGCAAATCTCTATTAGTGCCTTTCACATGAATCATCCATCTAGATATTAAAATAGAGCTATTAATCATTTAATCCTAATTTTTCATTCTCTAGTGATTGTTAATGTAACTATCTTCATCTGGAAGCTTCAACTAAACACAGATGTTGAGAAGCCAAATATTGTTTAGAAGGCTACTTTCAGCAAGCAATCTGTCATTGTCTGATATATTCCTTTATAAGAAAATCTGCTACCAGATGTGACTGTAAGCATGGCAGGCTCTCCTTTCTGATAACTGTACAGATATCTGCTCTGAGATAGGTAGCCTAAGTTCTTCTTCCTTCTTTTCTCACACTGCACACAGTACCAGAATCCTGCACCCACCATAGTATGCCACGCTATTTATGCCTTTAAGTAATCTGAAAGATTTCATCTTAATACCAGACACTGTTGCATCAGAGAAAATAAAATGTGTTTGGGTATAGTGATTTTAACTAGGTCATGAACTTTATCCCTGTGGAGTTAAAATGCTTGTATCTCAATTGATTGCATGAGGGAAGAACTTGAACAACAACTTTCTGCATGCTGCTTGAGAAGAAGATCAGTCTTCCTCTTGAAATGACATTGATGCTTTCAACAGGCTACATCACAGACTTGCCTTGTTTTTCTGATCTTAGTGTCATAACTATGCACCATAGCTACATTAAAGCTTTTACTCTTCTAAGACAGTCTCCTCTTTCTGAAGAAGAGACTCTCCTATGTGTCACCAAACATAAGCAAGTTATATTCCATCAAATGGTCTACCAAAAAATAGCATGTATCACAAAAGGAAACTCCAAAATTCTTCTTTCCTTGAAGTAGTCAAAACGTCCCTCAGGGCCACACTAGGAGACAATAGTTTTTCCTATCTGAAAAAAAATGAACTGTAAAAACAAGATCTTTATTTTTTTCCTCTTTTGGATTGCAGAAAGCTCATAACTTTTAAAGTTCTCCCAGCAGGCATATGAGACACTCAGTCCAGTGCTAACAATCACACGTTTTTTCAGTCAGATCTTTCAACTTTTAAAATGAGTTGTCAACAGAAAGTATGTAATTTCACCACAGGTGAAAATGCTAGACTGGTTTTACCTGTTCTGACAAAGAAACAGCTTTAGCCAGTCATGGATATACTTGTGAGAGAGTAGAGCCATGTTGAAGGAAAGAGGGGGAGAGGAACTAAAGCAAAAATTACTGCTTCGCAAGTTTCTACATCAACATGATGTCACTCTGCTCTCTGTCACTTCACAGCAGCATCTGACCCTGCTTTAGCACTTATACTGTGTCCTTTCTCTCTGTTCACAACTAGGAAGACTAGGGGAATTATTAAAAATTTTCCATAGCCTTTATGTCCAGGGAGAAATATGTGTCTTAACTGACTTCACCACAAAGAAGGACTGAACTTCTCTGTCCTTTAACTGTCTTATAAAAACTGTTTTATAAAAAAGAGTCACCTTTCCTTCCTATGAGTTTTGAGTAGAAGCAGAGGCTATCAAGGTATTTGGACTCTGTCCTTATAGGAATTCATTAAGTATGTTCTCAGACGGAGCTCCTGAGCATAAATAAGCATGCAAAACTAAATTGGTGGAGCACAGTGATGATTAGATGTGAAATCTATACAAAGTTTTTTCAGTTCTGATAAAAGTGAATTAGTTGTGGACATATGTAGAGAAAGAAGGAGGTTATTTGCTTAGGGAATTCACTGATGAAAGCTAGGATATTTATGGACTTTTAGTATCTAGAGGTTTTGAAAGAGAATTTGAGGATAGCACTGTTAAATGCCTAAATTATGTGAACCTGTCCCTTGACTCCTTCAAGGAAATTTCTTTAAGTCTTTTTGAATCTGACCCAGACAGCAGATTTTTATATATGTTGGCATATGACTGTTAAAGGTTTTCTTCTTTTTTTTTTTCAAATCCACTCTGCAAGCACTATTTGATGAACAATGTATTTGCCAAATTTTGCCCATATTTGTCAAATAAATTATTCAACAAATCATTTTTGCTTTATTTGATCAGCCATAACAGCCTTTCTGACTCTTCTGCAATCAAGATACCTCTTAAATAAATAAGTGTGCTTGCCTCTAGAGACTTCAGGAGTTGAACAGCTGGTTTCCATCACCATGGTAAAAGCCTGGAGGGTGATTCTGGATGAATACCATTATTCCTTCTTTGTACAGGACTGTCCTTAGGGAGCACCTGAAAAACCTTTTATAATGTAGGTACACAAGAATACTCAGAAAAATAATTCTCAAATCGGCTTTTGTGGAAAAGATAGCAGAATCCTGAACTGCAGTATGATATGAAGCAGGCAGGTATGACCAAGACTTCTTATTCCTTAGAAGTTTGTGGTGGCAGGTGGGCCTGTTAAGTCAAGCATCAGGACAAGTTAAGCCAAGTATGCAGGACAGTCATCTCAAGACAGGTAATACTAGTCACTGAAGGGAGGAAATAAACTATTTAAGACACTCAGAATCAATTTTTCACATGAAACAAAACTGTGTGCTAAGAAAACAGGAACTTTTTTTTAATGAAGTGTCTTCATAGTATTCTGTTTCACTATTCTTTTACTAGATAAAGGATAAAAATATGCAACTGTGATTCCTAGACATTGATGCTCTAAATTAATTAAACTCAATATGGCTTCTATAGACTGCTGTTGCTGCTTACAAATACTCACCTGCATAAAGAAACAAATTTTCCAGTACAGTAATCTCTGGGAAGCAGCTGTCTGCAAATTAGAATATCATCATTATCTTCAAGTCCTAAAGGAGATATTGTTGAAATAATAAAGGTTTACAATTGTCTCACCTAAACTCCAATTAAAATAGCCATTCTTTTAATAGAATATTTGAATCAACAGAGGAAAATCTGTTGCAGAATTCACACTTGATACTTAGTTATCATAATCCTCAGGCTTGCACTTTACATTAAAGGTAAATTTATGTATAATTTATTGAATGTTCATTAATTATTAACAGAAGTTTCAAGTGTTACAGGTGTATGTGGTGTATGTCATAGATGATTATGAATGCATCAATAAAATCTGTTTATAGTCACTTGCTGTCCTTGGCTATACTGGATGAAATTACAGCTAAAATTACAGCTAAAAAAGGCTAAAATTACAGCTAAAATTGGAGAAAAATCTATCTTTAGAATACTAATTTATTATAGAATTATAGAATGCTTAAGATTGGAAGGGACCTCAGAGGTCATCTGGTCCAATCCCCCTGCACACGCAGGGTCACCTAGAGCACGTGTCACAGGGCTGCATCCAAGTCGATTTTGAAGACCTCCAAAGAAGGAGACTACACAACCTCTCTGGGAAGCCTGTTCCAGTGCTCTGTCACCCTCACAGTCAAGAAATGCTTCCTTAACTTCCTGTGGAACTTCCGATGCTTCAGTTTGAAGCCGTTTCCTCTAATCCTATCACTGCCTACCACTGAAAAGAGGCCAACCCCATCCTTCTCCCTTGAGGTATTTATAGACACTGATCAGCTCTCCCCTCAGCCTTCTCTTCTCCAGGCTGCATTTGGAGAGTCCTCTCCTGTTTTCTGAACCAGAACTGCTGTGACCTTGGAGGAGCAGGCACAGGTTAGGGCAGCTACTTTTACTGATTTCTGCCTGGCTTGTAGTCTCATAGACTGGTCTGTATCACTCAGTGAGGCATACCATAAATTCCCTGCCATGTTTTAAACATCTTCATAAAGTATTTGTCTGATAACCTTCATGTTCCTTGTGTACAAAGAACATTAGCTTAAAATGGAGTTGAGAGTTCAACAATTAAAAATATATGCACTGTCATATCACTCCTTCTTGACCTTCTAATCTCATTAAATCTCAAAATTTCCCCTGAAGTTAATAATAGGAATTTTGATTGTAAAAGGAATTTTAGTTTTGGCTTTAAATAGAATTTTTGTAGTGACTTTAAAATTATTATTGTGGCAGCATCTTTTGTATTCATAATTCCTTTCTTGTAAGATAGCATTGAATAAATGTGCAAGATCATTAAGAATAAACAGAATAATAATCTACAAACAATATTATTCATTCTGAAACTAACTGAAAAAGCACCTCCAACTTATCCAAATTCTTTTAAGAACTTACCACAGAAAGTTGTCCTATAAAGAGGATTTTGTGTGTGTTTGAAATTCAGTATTTTCATTTCTCATTTTGGAATTCAATGTTTATGTACTTCAGATCATGCAGGTAGCTTGCGTGTGATGGAAAGAAAAGAAGGAAAGCCTCTTTTTTTTCAATTTAGTATAAATGACGCAGAATTTAACCTAGTTGTTAAAGCAATGGAAATAAAATGTGAGCGTCACTTACATTGTGATTTTTAGATAAAACAATGCTAAAGTATTTTTGAAAGGTATAGATTAAATGCTCATTACGTAAATGTACTTCCTCATCAATCTGTTCTTTGTTCATTTAGATAAAGTGGCACACTGTTTCCATGTCAAACAACTGCTGATTACAAATAAATAATTCAACACTGAAATGTGCTGTCCACAGAGCATGAAAAAGGGGAACAAATTGGAAAAGAATGTCAATAAATTGACACTATTAAATTTCAATCAACTTACTGTGATTGGATAATTAAAGCTTGCAGTTTGCTGTGAGAGCAGAAAGGGAAGGGAAGTGCCAGCAATTTCAAAGTTTTCTAACAGCTGACTTGTTAAAGTCGCACAATAAATCTTCAAAATAAACCAAAATAGTTCCCTAGAATCACAGTAAGGGATATATTAGCTCCACTCCATCACCATTATTAGTAGTAGTTTTAATAATGAAGCAATGAAGGCAGCTAGCTTATATCATTATGAAACATTTCCATTGAAATAGAGCAATGCAAAATAATAATATTTGTGTTGTGGCATTAATTTCATCATGACTGGAATCACATCTCAAAGGTCAATATCAAATACTTTTGAAGAACAGAACTCTTGTAATAGGCACTTGGAGAAAATTCTGAGTAAGGTCCACTCTTCATCCAATCTTTGCTTCAAATGTAGTTAAATTCAGTCATAGGAAAATATATAGAGAGATCTATGTCATCTCCCTTCTATTTTCTTCGGAGGTGATTTCATTATTTACACACCAGCGCAGGGCTACCAGGATGATCAGGGGCCTGGAACATCTGCCCTATGAGCAAAGGTTGATGGAGCTGGGCCTGT
>JAUBOD010000001.1:13125347-13142168 GCA_032353885.1 Nothura maculosa
GCAGGGGGGTTGGACTAGATGACCTCTAAGGTCCCTTCCAACCTTACACATTCTATGATTCTATGATTCTATGATCTTACTGTGTCTGATATTCAGATGGTGGGAGTTTATTCTCATTGTCAGAAGCTCTTTTTTCTTAAACTGAAATCATGTGCAAACTTTGAGAAATGGGTAAGATTGCTTTCAGTTTTACACTACAAGATCTTCCATGGAAACTGTTTCAGACAAGAAGCCACTCTGTTCTTTGTCTTCCTGTTTCTCATAGAAAAAGTATTTCCTGGAAACCAGATACTGCTGGTATGTTCAGCTGGATGTTTCAGATGAGATTTCTGGAGAGAAAAAAAAAATAAAAAAGGAAAAATCCACGCTGTTTGCGATTTCTTTGTTCAAGGCTGATTAGACTCACTGGATAAATTTAAGAGTACTTATCTGTGGCTAACAAATAAATCAGAAGGTGAAATATATTCTTCCAATATATTTTTTCTTCCAATATATATGTTCTTTTACAATACAGAAAATAATAAGGTTTATGATAAATTAAAAAAAGAAAACCCTAAAAATCATATCAGTTGAAGTGGTAGTAGTTAAAAAGCAATAACAAAATCATAAGAACAAGACTACATAGTAGTAGTGATAATGGAACAAGCCAATTTTTAGTTACCAAATTCTAAAGTTAGCCTTTAGGTGATATTTACAATAAGATACTTGAATGCATATTTTATATGTTTTTTATTCCTATTCCTATTATCATTATTAATACAATTAGTGTGGAAACAGAGATTTAGTTGAGCAGCACTAAAAACCTGATAATTCACTTAAACTTTTATTAGGCAACTGCTAATTAGACTAGAAGCTTTCTGCTATAACTGCACATGTTTCAGTTTGTGGGATAGATTATTAGGGATAGATTATGAATATTTTATGCTTTCATTACCTTTTTTGTATAGAAAAAGGATTACACTTCTTACAAACAACTGAATCAGCTGTCCAGACTCCTGATAATGCAGCAAAAGAAAAAACCTAACAAACAGACACACATTTTCACATTACAGATTTACATCTCTACTAATATAAGTAAGTTGAATATATATTGAAGAAAATGCTGGGAACAATAACAACTAAAAATCTTCTATACTAGTGCTTCCATACGTGAAAGAAAACCAAACATATACAAAGAAAGAAATCATGAGGAAACTGAGCAAAGTCAAGCCATGTGCATCTGGCTTAGGGAGATGGAAATGGGGATGGAAATTATGGAAAATCTCTTTATGTTGATTCTTTTCAGCAAACAGGATCTCAGATGGGGCAGATTTGAAGACACCAGCAATTCAAGAAGGTAGAAACTTCCTACTTCTGCTAGTGTTTTCAGTCAAATCCTCTGGACACTCAAGAGGGAAGATAACACAGCAAATACTAGCAAGTAGTCGCCAATGTGAGATAAAATGTAAATTGCCTATGGCTCCTTGCCACTGGAAAAAGTTGGCATTGTAACAAAATCTAGTAAGCGTGGAAGAAAACTATGTTTAGGATAAACTGTGGACCAAGTCTGAAAGTAATTCTGATCAGAATGAAACTTTTATTTTCAAAACAAGATAATAAAGGAAAGTCTGCAAATTACTGATAAATATTCAGACTTCAAATTACACCTGTGGTCTAAAATTACTACAAATCTAAAATTGTCAGAGTAAATATTCAGTAAGACATGTTTTTCTTACTGAATGAACTTGAAGGTATATTTTTCATGGGAAGGCTAAACCAGCCTACCAGTTTGCAGTCTTTTGCCTCCCTTTACTCACCCTTTTTCCTTCCCCTTCTCCTGCACCTCTCTTCCCTTCTACTGCCTCTACTCGCAGGCACATAGTCTCCCTCCCTCCCTCGCTCCCTCTCTTCCTTCCTTCCTCCCTCCCTCCCTCCTTTATGCAATGCCTGACTCCCCCACTGTTGTTCATGAGCCAGTTCAGAACTCTCTCCTATTATGGAGATGGAGAACTCTCCATCTGTGGTTGAACTAGCTTACAGTCTGATCAGATGAGCTTATCATAAGCAGCAGGAACCTGCAGAGGGGAAAGAATGGGAGGAAGGCGTCCCTCTCTCATTAGTGATGAGCTATTTGACTACAGTTGCCTGTTGCCTTAGCCTTAGAGATACCGCTGTTCTGAGATTGAAATTTTGAATCTTGTCCAGGTTGCTATATTGTTACACATACATTAGCTGAGTTTTAAAGTTCTTTTGGCTTGTTTCTTAAAACACACTTCAGAGCTCAACCCAAGTAACAAACAAATTTGTTTCTTACAGGAATCTTGAGGCTACCCTAAAAGTCAGACTGCTGATGTGCAGAGCAGTGAACATACCATGGATAACTGCCTAGGAGACTGCTAGCAGGCATTCTGCAGACTCTTTGAGCAGGCATGAGAGCAAAAGGTGCAGCACTCTGCACCTATTCTACTTTGCTCTACAGTAGTACAGATCTACGTGAGGAGAGTTTGGGGTAAATCAGCCTTTTATTTTATACTCATCTATGGGGAGGACACAAGGCCAGAAAGAAGTATAGTTGTATGGAATAAGTAGAAAGAACCTCCTCATCCTCCAAAGCTATTCTATGATTACCTTGGGATATATAATCCCACAGTACATGTTGGATTATACATTTCCTTGGTGATTTTAGACTCTCATATTATGCTTTTTTCAGATTATATTTTCTTTGCTCTTTTTTCATCAGTGGTATTTTATACCTTTATTGCATACCCTCCTTTGGAGTTAACAGAAGTTAGCTTTGATAAAAGTACACAAATACAGTAAAAAGATATCATTTTGTCTTGAAAGAGAAGTTGTCTTCTTAACTTTGATTGTGTGAAAAAGGATGAATATTATCTTGTGGGAAAGTTGAAGCAGGAAAGGTCAAAGCAAATACTATTCTTGAGTTAAAGGCGAATAACAGAAACATTTATTTCTGTGACTTCTCAAGTGCCATACTTGTCATTTATGAAAGAGTTAAAGTAAATGAGGCAAAAGAGGCTGGAAAAGAGGCTGGAAATTTTCATTCTAGTTTACATATTTAATGGACTTATTTTTGCAGTTCAGCTATCATCTAGAAAGTAATTAAAATATGCTTTTTGGTTATTAATTATCCATACAAAATACTAATTGCTCTTTCTTCCCCCTTTTTTACAGAAATGGAAATAAAGAAAACTCTGAGTTAGGACATAAAATTCCCAAAGTTGTCTTCAGTTGCAACCATTGACTTAAATAGCTTAGCTGCTTCTAATAAGAAGAGTAATATTTGTATGACAGAGATTGTTATCCAGTGGTATCTATCTGAGACAGATAGCATCTAGACTTATGAACAGAAAGTCTCTGACAGTTTCTTTACACTTCTTTCCTTTGCTTTTATGAATTCTTCTGATCAAGAACTTTTTTCAGCAGTCCAACCTATTCCAGGGAATACCTAGATACTTTCTCACATTATAGTGCTTGCTTTATATATTTCATCTTCTAAGAATTAAAAATGGTTGAGGAATTGAGCATAAGGGAAGTGTGTTTAAATATTTTCTCAAATGGCGGTCATGGAAATTTAAAAATTGAGAATGCAGGAAGATAAAGAGAAGTTTTTTTATGGATTTTAAAGAACAGAGTCTTCTTTTAATACAGGTATTATGCACTCATGTTCAGAGTTTATTTATTTTATATTATTTATTTTATATTATTTATATTATATTATTTATTTTATATTATTTCATCCACTTAATCTACTGAAGCTATTGTACTTTATATTCAATGCCAAGCATGAACATAGAAAAAATATATATTCACTTGTTAAGCTATCTCCAAATATTAAGATTATTGTCCTTGCTTTTTAAGCATAAATACTACGAGAAAAATTATGACTTGACAGCTATATAAAGACATTTTAAATCTTATAAAATTATTAAACAAGGGAAAGGGAGGTCCCTCAAATATTAGCACATTACTGTATTACTAAGAGTATCTGATTACTCACATCTGTTTTCCATTAGGCTGATTTTTCATACATGGTCTGACTGGGCTTATCTAAAATCTCATCTTTCCATTTCTCAACGGGAACACTTTGAAGTAGATATGTACAGTCTTTTATTAATCAGGTAAGATGCCCCCGTTCTGTCATATTAAATCATCTCATTAATATATTGTCATCAGAAAACACTGTCAGTATCTGGAACTACTTTGAGCTGTTTACTAGTACTACTCTCTTCTGACAAAAAAAAAAAAAAAAAAAAAAAAAAGAATAGGAACACTGCTGCAAATACCCAAATATCCCTCAGAGGTAGAACAGTAAAATACAAAAAATACAAGCATCTTGAGAGGATAGTGGGAATATAAGTGTGATCTGTAGTTGTGATCTATGTATGTTCCTGGACAGAATGCTCAGAAATAAATCCTAACTTACTGTCTCCAAAGTAAGCCTTTCTCATGACTGTAGTTGTTACATAGAAGAGTAACTGGTAAGGCTGGAGCTATTTTCTGACTTGAGAGTGTCTCCCTGTCACCCACAAAGAACTAATTCTTCACTTTTCTTAAAGACTTTCCTTTGACTACATAGTTCAATACACACAGCATTGATAAGGAGAATTACAGTGAGCTGGGGCAGTATGAAAATGAGAATCAATCTAGAGCTATTTGCACAAGTTAAAAAAATCCTGTAAATCTAACAAAGAGTGGAATGGACATAAATTAATGTATGTTGCTGAGCTTCATTATCTTAAAAGACCATTTAATGGACAAGCAAGATACAGACAAATGTCACAACACTAGATTAAAATATCTTTTTTTTGAAGCTATTGAGAAAAAATCTTTAGCTTGGATATTGATTATGAGTTGAATGAATGAGGAGAAAAAATCTTTCTTCTTCAGAAGTACATCAATCTAATGCAAATAATAAGATATAGACTTAAGTCAATGTAGATCTGAAACTAAAGCTGAGAAAATAATTGTATTTTTTAAAAAGTTCAATTTATTTCATTTGCATTATTTTAATTTTCTTATCGTGATTTTTCTATGGATTTTTTTTTTTCTTTTTAAGTACATGTTCATGGCAATGGGTTTCCAGACAGACCAGAAGAAGTTATTTTGTGATTAACAGAAATTCTAAGTGAGGAGAGTGTCTTTCCTAGAAACTATTGTGTAGCTACTGCAGTTAGAACAAAAGAACAAGAGAACAACAGAACAAAAGAACAACAGAAACATCAAGATTTCATAACTAGGTTTGACAAATGGTATTCCTGCTTGGACTGTCCCTGAAATCTACACAGGCTTAAATACACAGGTTGGACAGGCTGTTCAATGCCTATACTGATGCTCTTGGTATGTGTAAGAACAACTAGCATTGAAATGGTAGACTGCATTCCACAAATTCTCAGGCTACAGATCAGGATCCAATGCATGTAATGCATGTAATGTACGTAATGATTGTTATTACAACACCTTTTTCTTTCTCTCTCTTGCAGTGCTGCCTCAGGAAATATCTTCCCTAATTGTCTTAACGATGAAAAAGTTAAAACTTTCCTAACATTTTCAGAAAGCCTAATTCTTCCCAATTACATGCAATGATCACATACTCCCAACTTGATGACAACCACTTCCTCACTGGAGTTGTGCTCATTTGATTAGGCAGAAAAAAAAAAGAAAGCCAAGCATCTAAAACATCAGTTTCCTGCATCTAAAACATCAGCTTCCTCCATCCTCTAAACTGAGTTCTTGTTTATGCTTATTAAGCGTCAGACAGGTGTTCAACTGATCCATAAACAACAAGGTTTATGGAAGACGTCGCTTCAGCCTGTGCCCTTTGATAGAAAATCCAAATCAGGCTTTCAGTAGTTTCCTGACTGCACGTCTGCTTCATTTTATGTGTTGGGGTCCTACTGATATTGTATATAAAGCTAAGGTCAGAGCGAGTGAGCTTGACTTAGCACAGGTCTCAGCCTGCTCCTACTGGACTGGTAAGTAGAGTGGGTAAAGGTGTGATGGAGCAGGTTACTATCATTTGTCTATCATCTGTCACATCATATCTGTGGAGATGTCATGGCATTGCTGCAGGGCTAAATCAGCTTTGAGTCTCCTCCCAAAGTACCTGGTAGAGAGACAGGTGCAAAAGGCTAGGCAGTCCTTGGAGTGAGATGGCTTCCTCTCTCCTGGTCAAGGTCAAAAAAGTATCAGGATTCACTATGGTATCTGTCATGAAGGATACATCAGTTTTTTTCAGGACTATCTTATTATACTGATTGTGTGAGAGAAATATAACAATGCTTTAATCTCAGCAGCTCATTCTGCTTTATGTGAGAATGACCAGCAAATTAAATACTGAGTAAGTCCCTCCTGGAGGTGAATATTGAGGAACACAGTGTTTCAGAGAGGTTCTTACATTTCAATCACACTGAAATTTCAAGCTGACTGGGTGATGGTTTGTCTGCCCACTGCTTATAGCTAGGAGCAGTGGATTCACTCAGATTCCTTAGAGTCACTCAAATTCATCTAAGTGTTAAGCTAGGGGATGTATCCATGTGTCTTAAATGAGTATTTCCCATCTATATAAAATCTGTCCTATTAATGGGTTTATTTAATACATTGCAAAGACATAGTAGTGATGAATGTAAACTAAGAATAATTTCTGAATACCCAAATTTTGAAATGTTCAAATAAAATATTTGTCAGACATTTAAAAAAAATCACAGTAAATTTTTGAGTCTATGCATGAAAAATATGCCAATAAAAAATCGCCCTCAAGACTTTTAAGGATGACTAAATTCTCTCCCTCATGCATACTGACAAATATTGCATAAGAAGAATTTACAGGATAAGATAATTCAATATCCACATATTAATATAGTTTAGAAACTACTGAAATTTTGTAGGACATTCGGGAAAAAAAAAGAAAAAAAAAGGTTAGAAGGACCCTCAAAGGAAATTATCAACTCATGCTGACCATTTAATCTTGCAACTTTACCTTTTAAGAGATGTTTGATGTTGAAGATTCCGCAGTCCTCTTCCACACTAGTACAATGCAAAAAGTTTTAATTAGTGTCACACTATGAGTAGAAAGCTGAAAATCAGCTATTCAGTGTTCAAATACTCACTTGTATTCTCTTCTCAGTTATATTATTGACTATTGTATAAAAGACTTAAGTTCAGTATTCTGATAATACTGTTGTTAAACTGTAAATCAATGTTCATTGCGGCCTAGCTGTCTAGTGCTTTATTATGAAACTTTGATATAAACTTTGGATTAAAAAACCTATCCTTCACTTGAGACTGTTGATTTTAAAGTGACAGTTTTCTGGGGTAAACTAAGATTGATTTCTAAATTGCTTGTCATATACTTTATGTGTCCAGCCCTGAAGTCCTGTCATAGTTAAATCTCCTATTGACTTAATTTAAATGGAAGTCTGCAGCGCTAGGACTACAGATGCAATTTTGGCTGTCACTTTATCCCCATAAATAAAGCGAGCCAAGTTTAACCAGAGAATCTGCTTCATTTTCTAGAAGGGGCTTTGCTAATTGCTAATCACTGAGTAAAACTCATTAGATGAAGGGAGGAGGCATGTCTGGTGCAACAAAGCAGTGCTGCGAGCTTCAGAGCTACCTCTGAGTCATTGAAATGCGAGTTCACCCACAAGGCAGTGAGTCCTGCTTGAACCTCTATGTATAGGCATATTGTGAACAATATTGAACAGTATGGTGCACATACTAATTAGGCCACAGTTTTACACAGCATATCAGCATTGTACTTGCCAGGACTACTTATCTGCTGGCTGTGTAATTTTTAAGACTGTTTTAGCCAGGTCAAAACAGTGCAGATATGGACCCAGTATATATGTATCTGGAGACAATTCAGTCACAGCATTTGAAGGAGTCTATACTGCGTGCATCTTGTGCACAACTGACACATTCTAGTAGAGAAATCCTGGCCGAAGTGTAGTCATTGGAAATTCTGCTGAAAGAGTCAAATGCTTTAATAAGTGGTAGGAAGATACATTTAGTTGGTCATAACACTCTGCCCTCTAAGGGAAAGACCAACTTTTTGTTGATTAATGGCTGACAGGGAAAGATCCTAAGAATGTCTGTGCTGAATTTTATCAGTGACTATCATCTTATATTTAAATGTGTCTGTTTATTGAAACTGAAAAACATAAAATCAGCATTTGGAATTGCCTCTTTAATCAGTTTTCAGTGTAGCTGGGAAGCAAAATACTAATGACTCCTAGTTACCCTCACATAAACTAACCTGGTCCCCCAGTAGGTTCCACAGTATCTGATGAACACTAATGAAGACTGATAAAGTATTTTGCCAGCGTCACGAAAATAGCACTTAAGAAAAGTATTCTATACCACTGATATCACATATATTCTGATTGTTATGCTTGATATTAACTACAATTAAATAGGATGAAAAAATTAACAAGAGCATTGTTACGTTGCAGTCTCTCAACAGATAGTTGTTCCAGTGGGAGAAGACAGCAAGACCTTTAAGCAGCTGCAAGGAAGTAACAGCTGACAACCTTTGTTGGGTATAAATGCAAAATGTACATTCAGTGTACTTGTTTTATCTTTTGTTCTAACATCTGTGATTTAGTCTATATGCCACCAGCAATTACTTGTAGAGTTCTGGTAAAGAAAATAAAATATGATTACAAGTAGGAAAGCAAATATGATGAGTTATCATGGCCATTATAGCATGAGAATACTGATTTGGCACTCTTGAAATTGCTTAACTGCTCTGCAAATGCAATCAATCAGCTTTATTATTTGTGTAATATATTAACTCCTTTTACTTTTTTTTTTTAAAATCTCCTAACAAAATATGTCCTTTATTATATCAATTCTCATTGTATACTCTTCCCTTTTGGTCCCTGTTTTTCTCACTCTCTCTCAAAGCTTTGTTTCTAGGATAGCTCTCGTATCAGAAATGTTGCCCCAAGCTGTTACCACTTCATGGTTCATCTGGCAGGAAATGGAACTTCAATTGGAAGGGAGAATATAGGTTTTCATGAATATCTCTCAAAACAGAGTATCAAAATTCTTTATTTTGTTCTCATTTTAAGCATAATTAAACTTGGACAAAGAGTGAAAAGTTATTGGGTGGCTATTTTCAAAATGTATTAACCTCTGTATTGTTGCAAGGATCTGTTCTAGCAGTATCCACTTTACCATGGCTAGTATGTGCAATAACCTTTTTTCCTCCTATAATTACCCTCACTTCATATTGTCTTTTTCTACTGCTCTGTGTGTGTCAGATTTTCAATGGAAGGTGCTCTTTTTAAAGGAGCAGTGAGGATAATAAATGAGAAGGATTTTCCATTATGACATATGTTGCACTAAAGAAAGCTAAAAAATAGGTTGAGCTCTGGTTGAGTGAACAGTTTTTCTAAGCAAAGCATCTTTGTAGTCACCTGAATGGTAGAATCTGCAAAAACAAATTGAAAAAAAGAGTTTAACACTCTTATATTTTGTATATCAGTGGTATTTTATTTTTAATTTCACTTTTCATTAGTTGGGTTTCATTAGTTTACCAAGACGGAGAAAACTGCTCTCTCTGTGTAAAGCAAGCCCTTTAAAACAAATAGTTCCTTTGTGTTCTTTTTTTTTTTTACATATGTAACTCTGAGTCTGATTAATGTTGGTTTTTCTTTACACACACTCCTTTTTAAGTGGAGTTAGCTTTGATACATAACAAATATTCATGAGATGATATTAAACTTTCTCATCATGTAAGAGGTTATGCTTCTCTTTTCACCGTTGGTGTCTGTCACCTCTCTGAGCTAACATTGCCAAATCCAAATTTAAAGGAAAAGAGCTGCTTGGTAGCATAATATTATGCTTGATTAAACGTGAATTTGGTTGTTCAATTTGTCTCAACACAACTAGTCTTACGCAATCTGCTTCTTACCAAGAAAAAGACCATAAAAATCAAGATGCAAATATTCAGAATGTAGTTCTTTGTGCTTCTGCAATCTAGCATCTATCTCTACAGGTGGTCCATTTGATTCCATTGGTGTTGAGGGAGAGTGTCTTTCACTCAAATCTATGTGACATTTGGCATCATCAAAGACCTCTGCTAAAAAGATTTCATTCACTCTGGCCTGACTAGTACACATTATTCATACAGAATGCTACTATATCAAAAAGTAATCACAATGACATGAAAAAAAAGAGAGAAAAATAAACTAATTGAAAAAACAGGAACCAAGATGAGGAGATTCAATTAATCTGTTCTGTCATTCATCAGGTATGTTAAAAAGCAACTCAGTGGTGAATATAGAGGCACCAAGTACTACTTAAAAAAAAAAAAAGTGATATCTGCTACACATTGCATTGAAATGTACCTGGGCAAATCCTGGTTTCTGACAATCCAAAGATTCAGCTGTTGTTTGCACCCAGAGGTACTTTGTTTTCTTTAGCCTTAGAATTGCAAGAGACTGCAAAGGTGCTGAGAATAACTCTGAGCTTCATGAGAGTAGAAAAATTACATGAAAAAACTTTGTGCTTCATGTGAAAAAACTGACATTGACTGGATAAGAGCAATTTATTAAATTATGAAATAAAACTGAATGATGAAATAAATGAAAATAGATGAACCAAAAAAAATAAAGAAAAAAGAGCTCAGGTATGATTGAAAAGTGGTCATCCTGTAGAGCAACGAAACAGATTCTGGTGAGTATCAAGCCTCAAACACAACTGTCTGATAAAGACTCCAGTGAAGGAAGTACTTCAGGAACAGTTTGATTACTAAATATTTCTAGGAGTATATTGGATGACAGAACTTATTCATATACTGCAGTTGAGATTTCCAGAGAATTAATAACAGATGTAGTTCTGAATCTGAAGAGGTCATGAAGTCCAACTCCCTGCACTAAGGCCAGATCAGCTATATCCAGACCAGCCCACCGACTTTGTCTAACCTGCTCTTAAAAACACAGATGAACAGATACATCACTTCCCAGAAAGTCTTAAACATTTTTCTCTAATACTTAATATTCTAATTCTCTAATACTTACACTAAATCTAACTTCTTTAGGTCTTGCCTACATGGTAAGTGTGACTCCTGAAACAATTTCTACCAGCCTCTAGTTTCACTCTGTGTCGAGAACATATAGCTACATATGCCAGGCAGTGCATGGATACATCTACATTAGCAGCTCACTGTATAGGAGAAGGGTCTTGTATTTGATGCAAATGTGATGTCTGTACACTTTAAGTTATATGTACCTGAGAACATCACTTTCATTCCCTAAATGGTTTGTCAGTTCGAATGCCATTTGCAGTCATAGAGTAAGACGAAACATTATCTGCAGTATGACACTTGCAACCTGGATGCAAGATCCCACAGCAGATGTATGGTGATGACTTAGTAGCCATAGTTGTGAACTTCATTGCTAGGAAAGATACGATTTGGACACACAGTCTTAGAAAGACAACACTTACCAGTTAACCAGACACCACTTCTTCCCAATTGTACTGCACTCCTTAACAATGTAGGTGTACCTCAAAAGCCAGTTGTTATTTTAGACTTTTAGATGTTTTTTTTTCCTTTTTATTTATTTGCATTGCATTGTTTATATTTCAGTACCAATTACAGGCTGCTAAACAGATCAGAGATCCAGTAAGGCAAAAGTCACATGCATCATGGTGCCTTCCCCATGGGATTAGAAACAAAGGATTATTAGTGTAGGCTGTCACTTCCAGTGTTTACTGCATGAAGCTGTCATTCTTAGGAATAAGGAAGTATATAGGTTTGGAAATGATAGAATCACCAACTGGCATTCTCCATGTACAATCCTTTCATACTCTAAAGATTGTCACTCCGCTAGAGTTGGAGAGCTGCAATAGCCCAGTGCTTACGAGATATTCTTAGCTTGATTTGTTGGATCTCTCTTAATACTTTTTTTTTCCAGGCTACAGCTTTTCCAAGCCTGACATGTACATATAGCATTTATGATTTAATTTTATTTCTGGATTTCATGTAAGTAGATATATTAACTGAAAGAGCAAAGCTATGAGCCTTTTTCTTTGCTTTCATAGTTTTTAGCCAATGACTCTAGCAGTAGAGGCTAAAGCAGACTTTATTTGGATTTATTACATATTTTGTCCAAACAAAAAACACATGTAAAAGTTTTTCTACCCGTTCTTAGACTTGCCTTTAATTTGTTTTGAATCATGCACCAAATGTGGACAAGTTCAGAGGGAGACCATAGAGGAAATATGTTTTTCATTCATATGTTAAAAATAATAAGTTTAGAAGAGAGGAACATTAATTTACAAGCAATTATTATTATTTTAAAATAGGCAGCTTAGATAAAAGGAGGTTCTGTCAGAACAACCTCTCAGAATATACAAGATGAGAATTACTTTTAAGACACATAACTAATCAATAATTTATTAGAGAATGTGACTGACATATACAAATTGACTTTTTGGCTACAGGGATAAAAAGGATCTAGCACTTCTCCACATATGTGTCTCCATATTTTCATTGGCTAATAAAATTGAAGATAGAACTTTTTAAGTGCTCAGAAATTTTTTCCAATTTGCTGGGTCTGAAAATTACTTTGTCAATAGAAAACTTAAAAAAAGGAAGTGGAAGAGAAAAAAAAAGAGTGGGAAATAGGAAATAACAAACCAGCATGATGTTTAAAAAACAAAACAAAAACATTAGTAGAGCAAAATTGAGGAAGAACCTCAAGATGACTATGCAGACCAAATATCCATAGAATAGCTCTTTTTTCTTTTTTATTTTAAGGCAAAGAGGTGAAACAGAGGCACATAAATCCAAAATGGCATTCTTGAAATTCCTCACTCATTGGATAGCTCAAAACAGATACCTGTGTTCCACAGGTGCCTTGTTTTTTTTCTCTTGATGTGAAATACCAAGATACTGTAATCTCTTCTGGGCAGGACAAAACTAACCTTTCCTCCTGCATTGTGCCTAAACACAAAATCATTTCCTCTGGTAAAGTGTTTAGGCCAAGGGAGACCTAATCAGCCCTAGATCCTTACAGTGCAACATCTCAATGGTCAATATAACACCTGAACATGAATTGGCAGCCCAGTAGCAAATGGCCAGAGGAGGTGACATCCTACTGGTCACATGTCTTTAGAAGAATCATGTAATTAGAAGCCTTACCTAGTATTTGGGTGATCTCAATTCCTTTGAGTTACTATTTCTCTCTTCCTCTCTTCCCCCCATCCCAGATTTGATCTTGTAATTTTTTTTTCTCTCATCTTTTTTTTCCTTGTAGCCACTACCATTTGTGGTCTAAATGCAGGAAGAGCCAGTTTCAGGGTGTGCCAGTTGCTGGGTGTTTCCAAAATCACAATATACCTGTGCTGCTTAGCTGCGTTGCCAGGGCATTACTGATTATTTCAAATATTAAAAGATGTTCTTTTTTTCTTTGCTGAATTTTAACAGATGTCATGTACAGGTTTCCAGAAATTCCACCCTGGCACTAAGATATTCAGTCTGGGAATCCATATGTCTTAAAAGGCATAGGTGTATCAGTAATAACTAGGCTACTTTAAGGAAGCTGCCATGTATTTATATATGTATTTATTTATATAAATATCAGTATAGCTCTCCTAAGAGAGATCTAAGAGCAATATGGTTTAGTTAGAGTATTGCTCTGCTGCATGAATTTTCTTACCAGAGCTCGGCAGCTGGTGGGATGACCCTTGGTGGAGTATGCTGAACCAGCTCTGAGTCAGCATCAAGCCAATGTTACTTCTGGTTCTAGATTCTAGATTAAGTTCATTGCAAATACAGTGCTTCACAAATCCTGTCTGAGCCATCTGTTAATGTCTCTGTTTGGCATTTGGATGAGGTCTTTCTTTCAGGAAACCTAACACCCTTGGAGGTACAGTGCAGTGAGGTGCTTCACATGTACTTCCCTACCCAAGGGTTTTTCTATACTTGAATGCCATTAATGCATTGACCCTAGAGCCCCAAATAGCAGTTATACAGCAGCCAGGGAACTGAGGTACTGTGAAGATTAAGCTGTGTTCTCTTTATCCGCAGTAATTTGTCTCATGCCAGCTACAGGACTGAGGCTTGTAGGAACCATTCCAAAAGAGCTCCATGCCAGAGCAGGGTCAATGACTTTTGGTAGGCTGTTCTGTGAAAAAAAAGAATTCTATTTTTTTTCCCTTAACCTATAAGTCTTTTCTCTTTGTTTTGTTGCTGTGGTTGTTGTTTGTTTGTTTTTGTTTATTTGTTTGGAGAGCATCCTCTCAAATGTTTGATAAGAGATTTCACCTCAGTACAGAATGACAAAAGCAGCAGCTGCTGAGGAACAGCAGTTGTAAATAGGAGCAAGGCATCTAAAATAATTAAATGGAAGAAAAAAACAGGTAAAGTGGCTTAGCAAGCTAATACTTTTATCCACAAAACCTGTAAGTAGAGCAATTATTGCTTACTCTCCATCTTCATTTGCCACAACAGCACAAAATATGCCATGCTGTTATGTGTGACTGTTGATAAACAATAGCGAATGCCTGAGACGCACCCAGGCTTTCAATCTGCCGTTGAACTTTTGACACTGAGGCTCCCTCTGATTTGTTCACTCATGTATTAAGAGACGCGGTTGGGATGACAACATACTGTAGGCAAATCATAGGCTTTGGATCACATGCAAATGTTTTGTTTGCAAATAAACACACAAGCCTTCCAGTGAAGAAAGCGCTGCGTCACTGAGTTTCCCTCCAGGAAGCTGGCAAAGCACTGGTAGGAGTATGGGAGCAAGGTCTCGCCTGTAAACATTTGTATCTGTTGTTACTTACATTAGAGTAAAAGAACCACAATGGATTTAAGAATAGATCGCTCTGAAATAGTGCATATTATTTGTATAAGAATAACGATCTCTGTGTCCTGAAGTGGAACTCTGGGTTATACTTGAAAACTTATCTAAAGCTACACTGTAAAAATTCTGCTGGTTTCTGTAGGTTTTGGGTTGGGCCACTTGTAATTCAGTGGTACTGTGACAGCAGATGTATAGGAGCTGTTGGTTTGGGCCAAACGCTACTGGGAAGTCCACAGACTATTTATTAGTCTCTGTGCAGAAGGAGTTATTTTGCTGACAGCTTTCTAGAAGTGATGTAGGATTTGGGCTGATGGTATCTCCAGTACTGGGACAGATTAATAGAACTACATTTGATTTTTGTTCTCCACTCTGGGAAGCATTTAACAGCAATAATTTTCTGAGCCAAGCTCTGAATGCACATAATCCTTTCACCAAGGTATTTGAACTTCTCCTTCAGAGGCTTCCATCTAGGTCCAGGGAATTATGCCAATAATAGTGATTGTTTTTAAGGCTTCATTTGCTGCTCTGGAAAAGCCCTTTAGTGTCACAGGAAGGGAAGACTGGCAGAGGTTTGAATTCATTTTCTCTTAGAGATTTCCAATGGTGAAGTATCTGATCTCTAACCAAAATGGTGAGGGACAAGGTCTGAAAAATAAGAGAAAAGCTTGGTTTGAAGAAGTAGGAATATTTTCAGAACTGCACTTTCAGAACAGATTTCTAAGCTCCTCTCAGGTTTTAGATAAAAATATAGATTTTATCATTCTGTTGACTACAATGAAAATTTAAGGGCTGTGTGCTGCATTCTGATCAGATTTATCATCTGAGAAGCATTTGATTTGTATTCGAATGAACTTGTCTATGGTCATGGAAATCCTGGTAAAGACTTAATATAAACAGTCTTTCCTATGAATGTTTCCATATAGTTGGCATATGGAAATACACTGGAAATCTTACAAATTCAGACTATTTTTTATCTTCCATTCTCTTCCATTCTCAACTGAATATGGTAATGTTAACAGAATAGGGTGAGCCAAAGGAATCTCCACTCTAACATTCATTGTAGTGAGCTAGTAAGTTAGTGTTCTTGGAATTTGGCTTTACCATGAAGAAGCATAAATCAAAACACTGTGACTGTACTAAAACTTACTCAGCAAGCTTTTTCCCACAGTGTTTGTTCCAGACACTGACTTCCTCTTCCCTATAGGTGCTTTCATATCCCTTATATTCAGGGTGGTTCTCACCTGTTTCAGCAAGTTAGAAACTTTCAACTCCATCATTCCCTAATAGGCTTCAACTCGCTATCACAAGTAGAAATAGGAAGCCAAACATTCCTGTGGTTTTTCACACATCAAGTAAAAATTTGGGCCTCATTAGAGGCCTCATTAGGGCAAAGTTTTGTGTTTTTTTTTTTTAACTTTATCAAGTCCTAACTTAACAGCATATCAAATTGCACAAACTCTAAATGATTTTTTTTTTAATGTGAACCTAGCAGATGTTCCTTTCTTTGGCACAAATGCCAGATCTGGAAGTCTCCGTTTCTGTGGGACAGTACCACTTGGCTTTCTAGCTTGGACTAAAGTAACTACTGTCATAAGAAAGAAATATCAGCTCCCCAGATATGCACAGCCACAAGTCTGACCCTTCCTAGACACAACTGACTGTCCAGCTGTTGCAAATGCCCAGGATAGCACATCTACCTTGGTCAAGCTTCACTGTCATTTGTGGATTACATGTGGGTGTGCCTCATGCCACTGCACACCTCATTTTTCTTTAAAGCTAAATGTGAGTGTGGTCAGCAAGAAAAGCATAGTTTCTTTCGGTAGGTTCCTCAGTCCACTCCTGCAGGAAATCAAGCTACATAATGGTTTGGGATTCATTTTTTTTTTGTTTTTAATCTAGGTCATTAAAAGCTGTTGGGGACTAGCTTATTTATTTATTTATTTATTTATTTATTTATTTATTTATTGTGTGTGTGTTGGTGAGAAAAAGCCTCTTCAAGGCA
>JAUBOD010000001.1:13142268-13247846 GCA_032353885.1 Nothura maculosa
TTATTTATTTATTTATTTATTTATTTATTTATTTATTTATTGTGTGTGTGTTGGTGAGAAAAAGCCTCTTCAAGGCACTGTTTTAGTCTCCACTCCTCCTCCATGATGAAAACAGCCCTCTCCCAGATGTTTAGTCTGGATGCAATCATCATAAAAATACTTGGAAATCGAGTACATGCTGGAAACATATAGCGTCTCTCAGAGTTACTACAGCTGCTTAAGCACTTAATCATATGTACTTCCAATTCACAACTAACAAATTTTTATACTCCAACAAGTTCTTTGAGGAAATACTCATAGCCACAATTCTTCTGTTTATATGAACTTCTATGAACAATATGAATTTAATTCAAGGGGCCACATTTCCCCAAAGCATAAAAATGGTCTTGGAGGAGACTGTACTCTTCAGTTCACCATTGCCTTGAGGCTGTGGTTTGCCCTGCCACACAAAATGAGCAGGGTTTGCAGTCCATTGCAGAGGACTTCAGCTCACTATTTCACACTCACTGATCCTGTACTGCTTTTCAGTTTGTCACTTTAGCTATAGCTTTAGCTAAACATTCTATTTATGAGAATATTACTTATATTCTCATGGGCATCTGACTCTCTCCAGAGTAGAGACTTTGGAGAGAAAGAAAGAAACACAAATTGGCCAGTATTTATAGGAATGCAGAAAGCCATATCTTCATGAGCTATCGCTTCATGAGGTTGAAAAGCATCTCATGAAAAGCAAACAGTAGCTGAGAGTATTATGGCATGAAGGGGCTTGTGGGAGTGTTTATGATGAGTCAGAACTCTTTAACTTATTTAACTTAAGGCTTTCTTTCAGTCCAGGAAAGCAAATAGAAGCCTTTTGGTTGATTTTCACGAGCTTTGGAGTGGTTTGCCGGGGGACATACAGAAGAACCATCCAACACTGAGGTTTTTTTTTCATGTTCTTTTTCCTTAGTTACCCAGTTACTTATTAGAGTCCTTTTTCATTATTTTTTAAGTATAGAATGGTCTTTTCAGATCAACATTGGTTTGCTTTTCCTGGTATTTCTGGTATTTTTTTTGTGCTATGCAACATCATTCTAAGGAGTGAAAAAAGAAAAAAAAAAAGAAATAATAGTTTAAAGATATATTCAGCTGAACACTTAGTCCAAAAGAGGAGTAGATGTTTTCTCTGCATGTTATTATTTAGCTGCTCACCAGAGAATATTACAGTATAACATTTCTTTGAGATTAGACATTTCTGGGCTATTAAAATATTTCTAGACTGTTAAGTTCTGCCACAATGCTCTGCAAATATTCAGCTGGAGTTTAGGTGGAAAATTACTAAGGAAAGCATGGTTCTATCATCTTATGCATTTTCATTAAATATATTCAATTTTCAACTCTTTAGATCTCTAATAGATTTTTTTTAAAAAAATCTCTTTAATTTAGGTTTTGATGTACTTAAAATGATCTTTTTAAAATTTTAAAAAAATATGACAATGAATCTGGATTTGAAATCAAAATAGGCAGCAATAAGTAATTTTTTAAGACTCTTCCCTTTTTTTATTTCAATTGTTCATGAACTTCGTGTTCCCTAGATAATTTCAAAGTATAATTTTTAGGCTGTATAATGTGAGCAAGTACCTACCAATTTAGGGAAGTTTGCTATTATTATTTGAAAAGATGCTTAGTTAGCTTTCAGTGGATAGTTAAAGCACATATTATGCTTTTCTAGTCCTTAATTACCTGAGGACATTGTTCATGAAAGACCAACTTCTGTTTTTTCTCCACATCTTAGACAACAGTCAACAAATTATGTTGGTAGGAGTCGCTGTACTATTTTTAATTCATTTTCTGTGTTATCAGATTGCTGTTTACTCAGTGGATGTTATCCGGCCATGTACTTAACTCATTGCCAATATATTACCAATGTAAGCATTTTCCTTTTTCCATCAGAACAGTCTGTTTTGTTACTTTCTCTACCCATACCTCTGTCTTAGAGAAATAGTCCTCTAATTCGAGAAGGGAGATCATTCAAGATATGAAAAGATGGATATTCTCAGTCTGTGATGTGCTGCACAGGATCTCTTGCGAGTAGCCTCAGCATTTAGCTCATCCAGGTGCTGATACTACAGCATCTATGCAGTTCAAGAGTCACATTTGAGGGGGATAGAGTGGACCTCTATCCTTCTATAGCTGACTGAACAGCTTTAGGGAAAGCTCTCAAGAGAATCGCAATTCTTTCTGCAATTCCTTCTCTGCAGAAGGGGCAAAATTAGCTCTTGGTGAACTACAGAACTTTTGAATGGCAATATGTACTCTTGAGATGCTGACCAAAGTAGTCATTCTGAATGCCTTGAATTACCTTCCTTCTTCAATAAATGCAATATTCCACTGTGGCAGAGTGGGTGCCCTCTTGTCCGCAATTTGCCTCCCCTAGAAGTGCAGTTGTGTATAAAAATGAACAGGACATATTTTTAAAAAAGTAAATTTTGTGTTTTTATAAGATGTATGTACATATTTATAAATAGATCTATATTTTTTTTCTATAATGCACAATCACAGCTTTGTTTAATACTGTTCCTGTTTAAGATGTAAATAAAGAACAGTAAGCTATAAAAAATGTTGCAGTAATATCAGAAGGGTAGATGATTGATGAGAAAATAAAAAGAAATGGAAATGGTTTTTAACTGAAAAAAAAAATATGAGAATTGACATACATTTCAATTATTCATAAAATCCACTGAACCACATGGGAAGTTTTCAGAATGCATTTAAAAAATTCTGCCAGAATTCATAATTTGGTCAAATCTATCAGCAGTAGGAGCTTGTTCAAAATTATACTGAGTCCAATGGGAGACTTCAGGTATCATTTATGAGTGAAGATCTGACACAAGAGATTTAAATAAATTCAAAATGATTTGATTTACATATTTTCTAATTTAATTTTTAATAGATATACAATCCTTTAATTTTTTTTCTCATTATTAATTGAAAAAATAGTGAAACAACAATGAAATATCTAAAATTATACTTTCAACTGGAATTATATTTTTTCTTAAAATTTGCCCTATTTGTGCATATAGACAAATGTGCAAGATTAGTAATAGATGCTAACACTACCAATTACATCTCTTCAGTAATTCAGGAAAGACCTGCTCTTACTGGAATCACTGTCACCTTGAGCAAAGTCTGATGTGATTACTATTCATTGTTTTCCAGACAACTCTTCAGGGAATCCTTTTCTGAACTAGAAAACACCTGCCACAGTAGAAGTGAACTGTTAGGGTCAGACACAATTCTAATGCACTAGCTAAATCCAATTTAAGTGCTTTTTAGGGGAGAAGACAGTGACCTTCTGTATAAAGATGAGACGATTTTTGCAGTGGCTGGGGTTACTCTAGGTCTCCAAATAGCTAGTGTAAAGGCACAATCCATTTATTTCAGAAAGCTCGGCTCTGTAATAATGCATGTCAGTAAGAAAGCATGTGTGTATGCACACAAACACACACGCACACATGCAAAGACTATATCTCTTCATTTCATCTTGTCTGGGATATTTTTGTACTCTGTAATATAAAAGTTACAGTTTCAAAGGACTTTTGTGCCTTTTTATTTTAAAGGCAGATGGTTTGAGTGGAGCAGTCTATAAATGAATGACCACCACCAGCCACCACATATTTACTTTCTGTTTATAAACTTTAATGTTTGTTTTTCATACTTTCTGCTTCATGAAAATCATCACTAACTACAAGAGTTCCTTTAAATCAGCAGTGACTGTGGTTTGGCTCTTCTTAACAATGTAAGTTTATAACTTGGCTGAACACATTCCAGACTCTGCACCTAGTTCTTTTCCCTCTTTTGTGTGTCTTTGTGTGTATCTTTGTAAAACTGATGTTGATGTAAAATATTTGATTTCTGAATTAAAAAAGAGTAAACACACACACATAACTTCTTCAATTCAGCATAACAAAAAGAGCAAAAAGCCAAATCACACTACAAAGAAGATACAACAATTGTTTGATTTTGAACTAACTTCAGCCTCTATTTTAGATTTAAGCAACTATATCTACAAAATCCTACAAAAGACAGAGAAATGTGTCATCTCTGAACATGCATTAAGCCAGTCAAATTTCAATTCCAACTTGTATTACTGACAGCACATTCTGACCTCCAACTCGCCCTTAATTCTAGATGCCTGAAATAGTCACTAAATCGTCTTTTTTCAGAGCAATGGATGACCTAACATTAAGGAAATGCTTTGTGGGACAGCTGTACATGTTTTAGCATAATTCTCAATTGTAGGAAGATGTGCAGCTATTTCATGGTTAATGAAGAGCAGGTCATTTGAACACTAATGGCAACCTCACCCCTTTCTAGTGAAACAATGACTCAGAGTTTTTTGAGATATTTAGTGGACTCATCACTAGCTGTGTAATTTAAGATGGGTTTGTGTGATTGTTTTTTTCCCAATGCTTCTTTGCAGAAAGTAAATGATGTAAATGATTATTTTTTTTAATATAGAGTTTTTTTCAACTTCATCTCTCAACTCCAGCTCTAAGAGGAGTCATTGCTGCCTAAAGTGGTGTCCTAGCTGGTGGTAGGTATATACCTGGTTTTGACAGTGTTTGCAGGATGCATGACTTTGCTTTAGGAACAGAGAAGTATTCAAGTGAGCAACTCAGTTTCTCCAAGACCAGCTGAGATGTCATCCGATCATTTCTGCATACAAAGTACAGAATTCCAGCTTGAAGAAAACTTTCAGGCCAGATTTTTGCCCCAACTTTTCCCAGTATCACTAAACATGACTTCCTATTCTGTCCAAACTTGCTGCTTCTCAGCAGATAGAGAGAAGATACTAAACTAAACGCTAGAAGATGCTAACTAAAAATGCTAAGGCAAATGTAACCTCAGTGTTCCAGTGATTAGAGCAGATGGGTTTGAAAGACTCATACTGTTTTTTGTGTGTCTTTGACCCAAAAATGTTTGAAGAGTATAATGATTCCCTTTAGATAAAATAGGATATATTGCTACGATAAAAAGTTAAACAGAAATTGTCCTAGTCTGTAGTCATGTCTTGAAGTTATATACATACATTACATTTACATGGACTTTTAATGATTCTTCAGTCTTCATTTCATAAGATTATGCCAGAGATTGCTACCTTGTGCATATTACCTAAGAACAAAATTACTGTTTACAGTTACATGCAGTATTTTATAAACTAGCTAGTATGTTTATGAACACTAACTTCTCTGTCTCCAATGGCATTCAGAAGGACAGGGATAGCACTGTATTTCAGAACTGTACTAAAAGTAGAAGACCACTTTTGCAAGAAAGCCCGTGTTAGGCTAGATAACTAAAGCCTTCCTACTGGAATGCTTTTCTTTTGCTCACACAATAATCAGTGCTCAAAGGCATTTTGACAATATTTGTTATTTAACTCATAAAAGTAAAACCTATAAAATTAAAATCTCTAACAGTTAAATTGCTCATGCTTTGGCCTCTCACTGACTTTCTACTCGATTGTCCAGATTCTTCTATGTGTCTCTCACTGAAGGGGACTGAAAAATCCAAAAGTTGGAAAAGGTTTTGTTGGTTGGGTAGTAACATGGGAAAAATTAGTGGGAATATTAGTTTCCGGGTTCCCCTGCATAAACATATACATGAAAAATGTAGCCAAAGCAGTGAGGTAGAAATGTAATCTAGAAGTTCTTTATGTAAATATATAAAGATTTTTGTTTGTTTGTTTGTTTATTCCCTCTTAAAAGGTTGTCACTTTCTAACATCACCAAACATACATTTACAATAAACAAAATAAGATATTTCCTTTCAAAATTTTGCAACACAAGTTTTACTACTTGTCATACATGTCTCACATGCTTGGAAACCCAGACACAAATTTACATCACCAGACTTTTTGTATTTTGATTATTCTGGATTTTGTTTGTTTGTTTGTTTGCTCATTTGTTCTAAGAGGAAAAAAGAGGAGGGATATGCACAAAGAACATGTAGTGAAATGAAATATATAATAATTCATTTGCTGTTTATATATATATAAAAATGTAAGTTTTTACTTTCTTTATCTTATACTATAGTAATGGACTAGTGTTATGTTAAATTTGATCAGATTAAGTGTAAAATCATCTTTGCATTTAGCATTCTGCTGAAAAGATTATTTGAATATTGCAGAACTTCTGTGTCAGGAATTTGCTTGCAAAGTCTATCCCAGTGAATGCATAATTGTAGGCACAAATAGAGAAGCTCCCTTCTTTAGCTTCGGTCTATGAAAAGTTAGCTGAGACAAAGCGTTATCTGAGGTGCTCGCCTTGATTTCACAGAATCACAGGATGATTGTGGTTGGAAGGGACCTCTGGAGTCCGAATCCACCCTGCTCAAACACCATGAACATCATGACCAAACACGCATGCTGTTCAGGACCATGTCAAGTCTGATTATGAGTATCTCCGGAGATGAAGACTCAGCTACTCAGATAGGCAACTTATGTTCTAGTGTTCAACCTGCCTCACAGTGAAGAAGGGATTTCTTGTGCTTAGACCAAATTTCCTGTGTTTCACTTTGTGCCCCTGAGCAGAGCACACCTGAGAATAGTCCTGTCTTCTTTCCACCCTCATTATCAGATATTTATAAATATTAATAAGAGCTCTCTCGAGCCTTCCATTATTCAGGTCAAAGAATTCCAGCTCTCTCAGCCCCTTTTCATGTGATAGATAAACCAGTCACTTACACCTTTCTTGTACTTGGAAGCCCAGAATTACACAAAATACTCCAGGTGTGAACAGAAGTAAAGAATTATCTCCTTCAGCCCATTGGCAATGTTATTCTTAATGCAGCCCAGTTGCTGTTCACGAGGACCCCAATTCTGTCTCTGCAAAGCAGCTCTCTTTTTGCCATCCTCCAGCCTACGATCAGCCTGGGAGGATGCATGGGGAGTTTTCTTCCTCAGGTGCAAGATTCTGCTCTTCCTTTTGTTGAACTTCTCAAGGTTCCTTTCTGATAATTTTGCCAATGTGCTGAGGTCACTCTAAATAGCAGCACAGTCATCTGATGTAGCAGCCACTCCTTCCAGTTTTGTATCTTTAATACTTCCTATGTTTTCCAGCAGGCTGATTTGGTCGATTTTTTCCCTTACATGTACATGAGAGTTGTATGTATGCACATGTAACTCGGGGGGGAGCTCTTGGCAATTTAGCATTGACTATGCTGTTTTTCAGACTAGCACTAGATATACTAGACATAAGCATATGTTAAAAAATATCAGTATGGAGTCCAAAATGAGAATATGCAGGTCTTATTTTCTTTTTGTATCTCTGAAGGGTATAGAAAGGAAAGTCAAGCTCCAGCCATGATAACGAGAAGAAGTACATGGCAATTTACTAAAAGAGTAAAAAATGTGCCCTTTGTCAAGTATTCTGTGGCAGTACAATATAGAAAGGAATATAGATAGAAATCTTCGAATAGATAAGCTATTCTACGCCAACACTACAAAGAATGGTGCTTTCTAGGACAAATAAGTGTAGGTCTCAGTTGTGATTCTGAGGTCTGCCAACTGCAACGGAAGAGGAGCATTCAATCTAAACCCATCACAGTTTATTCTTCCTGGGCTGTTTGATTAGCTCCATCATTTAGCATGCTGAGGAAAATAATTTTCTCCAAGTACTGACTCTATTCTGTCCTCTCCTTTTTGCTAGCATGATCAGGGCTGTGTGCAGACTGAGGTACACTGCTGTCTGTGATGTTAGTAGCTGGCACATACTTTGACCTGGGGGTAATGTCTTAAGAAGGGTTGAATTCCATACAGATCTTTATGTGAACAATGACGTTAAAAAATCTTATAAAAGGAGCCATTACTTTACTTACCACATAATTAACACATCAAGTCTCAGATGAATTATTATGAGGACTACTATTTCTCCTCAGATTTTAATGCTTATTCAGAAAGAGAAGCATTTAGACATAGCATATTGAGAACCATAAAAATACAGGCTGAAGTTGCAGTGTTAGAGGATCTGCGTACCTACATATTGCGTGACACAACTTGAATAATAAGGGAAATCAGGGAGGAATTCCCTCCTTATATATAGAACTATTTGGGTAAGTACATTTCAGAGGGATCAAGGGAGGGAACTTACCTTGTAACGAATTGAATATTGAAACATGAGTATTAGGAAGATACAGGAGTAAAGAAACCATCCAGACACAACATGTGGTCACTGGCAGTTTTTCTATCAGATATTCATAGATTATTATAACATAGCTGGCTTTCTATTAAAATTCATAAAGTGTAAATGCCTCATGAAACAAACATGGCAATATAATGATAAGCTTTCTACTAGAAAAACTTTAAATACAAATGAGTTATAAACATTTCTGTTCTCTTCCCTCCTGTGTTTGGCCAGACAGAGTGACAGATCTTTCATTCCATCTATGACAGGTTTCATTGCAATAAGTGCCAATAATAATTATGCAGAGTTTGGCTGAAAGCAAGACGTGACTTTTTCCCTCATCTCTTCAGACTTTGACAACACTATCAGTTCATAACAGACCACCTGTTTGTTTTGAACTGATTGCCAAAACATATAAGTGTTAATGAGGAAGAGAGATGCTACTTAATATGTGTGTATATTTATATAATATGCATAAATGCATGCACATTTAATGTACACATTTCTTTCCATTGAGACAGATGGAAGACAAACATTTTGATTACAAGGTGAGATTTTTTTTCTCTTTAGTTACCTTGCTGAGTTTATCTAGCATCAGAGTAAAGTGTGAAGAGGGAGAAGTGTTATAAATCTTTTCAGGTAAAGATCTCAAAGTGTTTTTCCAAATCAGTATATCTTCTGATTTTCAAGTCACAGCACTACTGTGTAGACAAGAAATGTTATGGAGAGATTCACAGATTGCATATCCTGAAGACAGTGGAGATGTGTTATTTACAGCAGCTGAGCTATTTTAACTGCGTACCAATTATAGACAAACAAGCATGCAGACCACATCTTCATGAAAGAAGTGAGGAGCTTCCCTGCCATTTCAAAATGTCACGCCAGGATTAAACGTTTTAGCCTTCTGGTTGCCTTGCCATACATCATACAATACTGTTGAAGGGCATGTCTTCCAAATATTTCTCTCTTCTCTCAAGTTTTTTTCATATAGCATATCACCTGCCAAGTATCTGCCATACATATTTGTTTCAAAAGGGTAAAAGGTGTCTCAAAAGAGTACAAAAGAGAATGAAGCCTAAAATTTCCAGAGCATTAATCCCAAGGCAAGGCACCAAGTACTGGATTTTTTTAGATTTTGAGCAGCATCACCTCTCTTTTAATTTTTTGTTAGAATTTAAACTGATGAAGCCTATGAAGTGGGAGATATAAAAGGAAAACAGACAAAGTAATAGGAAAGTGAATTTAACTCTTGAATGATTTAACACTTTCTGTAATCAGAATCCCAGTTCCCTTCTTCCAATTGAAGTAGAATCCCTCAACAGTTTAGAAATCTCCTTCTAGATGTGAAAAGTAAGCACTAAAATTTAAGCATTGAAAATTAGTACTTGATTTTGGAATTTATGCTGAAAGTGATGTGCTGAAGGGCATCCATAATTCTCAGACAACTTTGAAAATCAATTTTGTATTCCTCACTCCTAAGGCAGACATATGAAAAGCAGTAAAATTCTGAAAAAAATGAGTGCCCTTGTCCAGGTCATCAGAGTGCAGGAAGATAGCATTTATTCTTTACAGTGTCTGACCACTATTCTGATTTGCTCAATAGATCTATTTTGCAAAACAAAATAAATTAAAAAAAAGCAAGTAAACAAACAAATAAAAAGCTCAATAGGATCCTGTGTATCCTGGATCTTCCCTCTAATATCATTATTCATCAATTCCAGAAATTTGAAGTTCACTTACAAGAAGAGTCATACATAGCCTGTAGCTGCTACCATTTTATCAGATTATCTCCGGACCCTACATGATAACTATTTTTTTCAGCAACCGTACATACTCCTTTTAAAGAATATCCTTCGTTAAAATATAATTTAAAGCAGAGAGAGAGTAGGTTTTTCAGGGTTTGCAGATGCTTTTCTCTTTTAAAACCTATTTATCTTATTGTTTACCTTTCTACATTTCTAAAGGCATTGCACACACTTGTAAAATAAGTTGAATTTTAAAACAATTTTTAGTGCTAATTTTATCATTTTTTGAAGTTATTCTCTTTTGTTCAAGAATAGAGTCTTAATAATTATTAAGTAGTCATTCTGCAGCAACTATTACTAAATAACTCCATATTAGACTAAACCTAAAAATAACATCCTGCTGTGCAGAACAGTTTAGACACATGCAAAGTACCTCAGCTAAATATAAAAAACAATTCAGATGAGGCCAGAGGGAAATCGTGCAAGCTAATTTATTCTGCTGAGAAGGGTAGGACTACCCTGGGTGTTTCTATTCTGTACTATGTAGTACAGACACAATTCAATGATGACCTTAAACTAATCGTTTAGTATATGTTGGTTTCTCACCTTTAAAACAAGATATTTGCTTGATAAGATTCTGTAATGAGTGTGAGATTCTCAAATAGTACGATGATGAGGTAACAGAACATGGATTAGAACTATATGAATGCATTTGTTCATGCAAAAACAGGAATTTGGAATGATTTAGTCTACATCTATCCAGCCATATGGAGAGCTATCAGAAGTTATTAATAAGGAGATTCTGCAATCTCACTGAGGTCAAGTTAGGTACAACTGAACAGATTAATACAAAACTTGTAACTCTATTTGGAATGATAACTTTTAAAAACCTCTGAATGCTAGTCAAACTGACAACTGTTAAGAAGGCAAGCAAAAAGAAACACCTGGTGACAGCTCCCTCTAAAGGTTGTGAAAACATCGAATATTTTCTACCTTAAATGCAGAGGCAGCACTAGCCTTTGGCCTCAAGGTTAAATGGGCTGAAATTGACTAAGATAAGAGTGAAACACCCCTCCTAATTCAAGTAATCTGAGGAAAGAATAAACAATTCTGTGTAATGATTAAGACAGAGAGTCTTAAACAATAGAGTAAAAGTGAGATCAAAAGCTTTGTGGATAATCCAAAACTTGATGGAGTATAATTAATTGTATACATTACAACACAATAAGTAAAGAAAATGTTGAATTTGAAGAACTAAGTTGCTCTGTGCTATTGAATGACAGGTAAATGAGACCAGTATCTACTGCTAATTGCATACAAATAAAGTACTTCTGATGTCATTTCTTCAACTATAGTTATTAGAGTTGATTTCAAAAAAATGAAAGAAATTGCTAAAACACAGTAATATAGATCGTACAAACCCAGGAAATGTCCTTCAGGAATTAAGATTAAGCTTTTAAAAGGGGAAAATCTTGGAATTGTATATCATGACCATTAAAAAAGAGACTGAATTTTAGTAGGATATATGTGCCTTGGCAAGTTTGAATGCACAAATGTAACCATTTATTATGGAAATGAGAACCTTTGAAGAAATATGTGTCTAGTTCCCTAAAGTAGAATAACGTTGGCTGGAACACAGGTTGAAAGCCACAAAATACAAATAGTGATGTAATTCCCTTTTGGAAAAAAAAGGGTTTTACAAAGTTTACAAGGTTTAAACATGATTTTCTGAATTGTTATGAGCCTCTAAAATATATCCTTGGCTCTCAAGAGAATGTCCTTTAGGTATCTGAGATCTAGTCTAATTTACTAAGTATGGTTAGTAGGTCTCAAGAGATTAAAATCATGTGTACTATATAAAATCAGCATGATGAGTTTCTTATGGCAACTGAAGAATATTACTGGAGATATGGTGTCTGGTGGTGGGTTTGTCTTGTTCAGAAAAGTGTCTGATAACTTTAGCTCTGCCATTCTCATTGCATTATATCCTCACTCAGCATTCTGTAAGTTTCTGACTAATATTTAAGAGGTTTCTGTGCTATGATTTTTCTTATCAATGCTGTCACCAATATGTACATTGTGTAGTTTATTTAGAATTTGTTCTTTATCAATCAGCTTTAGTTGATTGAAATGCCTGGACTATAACTGACCATAAAAGAACAGAAAAAAAAAATCAATGAATTTTCTGTAAGAAGACCCATTAGGATGTGAGTTAAAAGAAGAAAGACTTAGAAAAACAGTTAAGTTCTCTGTAAAATTCTGAATATTGATTTTAAATTAAAAAAAACACCATAAATGTATGTGTATATATATGTTTACAAATATGTGTTTATGCATGTATGTATATTTGCTTTTATCTCAGAAAGGTGATGGTGGATTTCAAAATGTTACACACTGCACCACCTAAGTGTTACAAAAATGCTACTAATACCAGAGGTATCTCACTGGCAATTTGTTGGACAAACTACAAGATGATTAATTAATATTTACTGTCTCCAGTGAAATGGCTTGTAAAATGCTGAGAAATGCAAATACAGTGCCTGAGAGTTCATAACCAACTGAATACATACAGCCTGTGAAGCCACCCTGGAACAATGAAGCAGGCAGACACAGTCTCAAAGATCTGTGTTTGGCTTCAAGCCAGTGATGATGTGGCATATATCCACAGCAGAGAGAGAGAGAAGAGAAAAAGAGAGTCAGAAGAAAAAAATAAAAAAGACCATTTTGAAGTTAAAGGATATGAATATTCACATTTACTCATGTATTCATTAAAATAAGGGGGAATTAAAGGGTCTTTTTTTTTCCAAATTTACTTATCAGCAACTTACATAAACATTGGGGAAAATTATTTTAAAGCAACTGCTAGAAGTCTTTACCTGTTTAAGAAATAAACCTAACATCCCAAATTTGGTTCCTTTTCCTATGGGTCCTTAATATATTTTGAGGAAAAACATCATCTTATTAGCAAAATTTCTTATCTAACAAGAAATTACAGTCATCTAATTTGTAAGAAAGTGGAAGAGTCAGTAAGGTGGATAAAATGGCTATGTAAAACCTCTGTCCACAATACAAGTTCTGTTATGAGTTAGCACAAGCTATCCTGATAAAGAACATTTTTCTTGGGATACTTGACACTTTCATGCTGATTCTTCTTTCTAATGGACAAAACACAAGACACCCAATGGGAAAAAATAAAGTACAAGTATAACAGAATGGAAATTATGTCAAAATGCTTTCAGAGGAGTTCCTGAAAATACAATTATTATACAATTCCTTTCCTTGTGATAGAAGTAGCAAGAGTCTTTAACACTTGATCAATTTTTTCAGCAGTCCTACTCAGCTTGAAGAAAATTTATGAGTCAGGTACTGCTAAACTGTTCAGATCCTCACTTGCTTAGAGTTCATGTTAATTAACAGCCTCTAATACAATTTCTCTGTACAGTTCTAGGATTACTGCAGGCCAGGGGTCACTTGCAAAAAGCAATTTTGAAATTAAGAAAGCTTAGGCATCAACTGCTTTTTCAACTAGCTTCAGATTCTGATCACAGTATTTACTAATACGGATGTATCCTTAGGATCCTAATGTTAAAGGATTATATTTTTTCTTTAAGTGTCAGCACTGCATCTGAGTACTTTGCAAATAAAAACCATGATTCAAGTCTCAGGCTGCAGAGCTTTGTCTACCTAACTTCCATCCAACTTAGTGTATGTGTAGCAAAGAGGTGGAAGTAAGGGACAAGGTTATTTTCTATAAAAGTCTCTTTTAACTTCAAAATCTCAGGTGGTTCTTTGTTGCAATTTTTTACGTGCAACACATTGTATTTTGCTGATGCATCCTCGAAGCTTGTAAGCATTTGGCGGTTGGACTAGATGACCTCTGAGGTCCCTTCCAATCTTAAGCATTCCATGATTCTATGATAAAAAGCATGCCCTGTAGTGGAGTCAGGTATCCTGATTTTATAATTTCTAATCCAAGTATTTGCCTGTCCTTCCTTTCAGCACATCAGCCAAAAGAGTGCTAGCCTTCCTTCATTGTTGCAGATCAACAGTGAGAGGATTAGTCCAGACATTTAAAGTAGCACTTTTGTTGGCAAATGACTTTTCCTCAAAATGTGTACATCATCCCTATATATCATTATCATATGAAAAAATAAATCCTCTGTGTGCACATGATCCTTAGTTGCCTGCCAGTCCATCTGTGGTCTACACATGGAGAAAAGAGTAAACAGAACAGATGCCATTGGAAATAAAAGTCTGCAAACATACGTATGTTACCTGAGCTTGCACTATAAGGCTGAGATTTAAAATCCCAGTTTCCTTTCCAATATCATTAAATGTTTTAGTCAAGATCACAATGTGTTCATCTTCTTTTGTTCAAGCTTCCTCTGTTTACAATATGAAATAAAGATATCCATGACATCTTTCTCATAACTTTTTGCCTTGGACTTTGAGGCCAATAACTCTCAGACATTTTACTCCCAAACCTGCAAAAGGGTATGTGAGAGGCTGTCTTTACAGTGTTCTTTTAGGTTGACTCTACAGGAAAGACTTATACCTAGAGGGTCATCAGCTGCATTTTATATTGACTATCAGAACTGGAGCAGGCATTCAAAGTTTAGAATATCCACATTATGTTTCCCCACATACTCAATAGAGCTCTTACTTAAGGTCTCTCTGGAGGAATTTCTTCCTTTCTACTGGACGCAGGAAAAATAGTTCAACAACTAAATGTGTAAAGTTAGGCTTCTATTGCATTAAGTAAAACAAAAAAATTGTATCCCTGCATCATATTGTTCAGTGCAGAGTGCAGAGTTGTATTCTAGTTTTGATTCTGATATTGTGTGCTACTGGTCCACTGCACAGCTCTTGTCATTACCGAGCACTATTTGGGCACCTGAACAAGCAAAACTGCCCCTGAATTTGAGAAAAAAGCACATTATCAGCATATTTGGGAGCTGTAGGGTTTTACACTAAGTAAGGTAACTATTGATTCTTTGCCTCACTTTATAGCATAATATTACGTGGAGGGACAATATAAGGACCAACAGCCTCTTTATTACCCCTTTATTTAGAACATGATATGATATGAGAACATGATATGAGAGGAAAACTTTTGGTAAACGACATAGGAGAGATGTGAGAGACTGGCCAAAGCAAGAAGAGAGGGAAAGATGGATTTTATGAGGAGATATTAGTGAAGGAAAAATGGACAGTTCAGTTTGATTTACTAAAAAGCCACCTGAATTTGAAATTATAACAAAAGAATAACGGTCTGTGTATCTTCACATTTTTAACTGGTATATGAGATGAACGAAATAAAATTTGGTTAATTATGCCTTTCAGTGTGCATGGATATTTATCTGTTATTTCCCATTAGAAGCCCATGTGTCAGATAATGCTCAAACAAAAAAGGACTCTGTTCTGAGGAGTCTAAGGTCTCCATGCAAGTGCTAGGGGCAGAGAGAAGCATGCTGTGTAGTTGTGTGAGCCAGCGGGGCACAACGTGAAAGCAAACTTAGCTCTGGTTTCTTTTACAATCTTGCAACGTGAGCTCATTTCAAGCTTTTTCATTTCAAAGTTGATCTTACAGATACCTAAACATGAACGGTTTCCTACCAAAGGAAATCGCCAACCAGCTATTTATGTCTGGTGAGTGAACACTCCTATTCTACACTTATTATTCCATCTTGTTAAGCAGAATATGTAATTTATGAATTTACTAATATGCTTTAAGTTTAAGATAAATAACTTTCAATCTGTTTACCAATACTAATTCCATGGTATATGGAAGTTGAGAAAATAATTACATTTTTACTAATGAGTAGTGAAGTCTGACATCTTAGAAAGCACAGGAAGTTTTACTCAGTGAAATGATTCACAATCAATCACATCCATACAGAGAAGCATCCTTTTGCTCACACGCACAAGTTGGGACTGTTCCAAAAGATGGGCATAAGAAAGAAAGCTCTGACTCTAAAAGCAAACGAATGAACGGGACCTGATAAGAAGCATTTAAGTCTATCTACATCTTTCCTTTATTTTTAATAGGATTTTTATCAGATTGTTTAGTATTTTATTAAATTCAATGGAACTATCCACAGACATGGAATCTAATGTGTGATTTCAAGATAATCTTGGAAATCTTAGAAAGCACTTTCTAAATTTGCTTTCATATTGCTAAATGCAATTTTCAGAACGTTGTATATATATGTATAAAAACAACACTGTATCAGTAAGGTAATTTTTTAGCTTATGTATGTGTGCTATTGATTTTAATAACATTGAACCACAATGTTATCCTACAATTATAAAAATTCTACAATTTCCATAATTCAAACAGACATATTAAAATGTCTTTCATTAAAAAGCTATAGCATGAAATTATTGATAAGGCTAAGGCTGTTTTTTGGAGAATTGGGGCCCTCAGAAGCTACTGAAAACCTAAAACAAGTTATTCCTTCGTGGCCTGCAACATGCCCAGAACAAAGGAATTACTTCCCCAGAGGGTCTAGGTGCAACAGGAGTGAGGTATAGAATAAAAGGTAATACATTTTATCCCTTCAGTAACCTCTTTGCAGAGATTCTACGTAAGTTCTTGAGCTTGAAGTGAGGAAGGATAGCTATTTAGAGGAGAATGACTAGTTCAAAATTAATAGGAATGTTAGATCTGCAGAGACATGCACCGTGTAGATGCACACACAGACACCAAACAGGGTATATTTTCTTCTCCCTAGTACAAGATGGATGTGGAGCTGCTTGAGAGAGTCCAGTGCAGGGCTACGAGGATGAGAAGGGGCTTGGAACATCTGCCCTATAAGTAAAGGCTGAGAGAACTGGGCCTGTTCAGTCTGAAGAAGAGAAGGCTGAGAGGTGGACCTGGCTGTATAAATACCTTAAGGGAGGCAGTGAGGAGGAGGAGACCAGCCTCTTTTCAGTAGTGGACAGAGATAAGACTAGAGGAAATGGCTACAAATGAAGCGCCAAAAGATCCATAGGAACTTAAGAAAACATTTCTTGACAGTGAGGGTCACAGAGCTGTGGAACAGGCTGCCCAGAGAGTATGTGTAGTCTCCTTCCTTGGAGATCTTTAAAATCCACTTGGAAGCAGCCCTGTGTCCCGTGCTTTAGGTGACCCTGCATGTGCAGTAGGATTGGACTAGATGACCTCTGGAGGTCCCTTCCAATCTTAAGCATTCTAGGATTCTATGATTGTATGAAACTAAAGAGGTGCAGATGCTCCTAGAAAAATATTGATGAAGAATCTTATTTAATTATTTAGAAAAAAATGCAGAGCATGATGTTAACCTTATGATAGTGAAAATGTAGATACATTCACTGAAATAAAACATAGAAGTTGATCATCAGATAGTTTGCTGCAATTCCTGTTCCTTCCTCCTTTTTAAAAAGTGGCTACTTCAGATTGTAATAGTTTTAACTCAGTTCCCTCCTTGTTTTCATTTGTTTGTGTCAGGCTGGACAAGGCTGTAAGTCTTCCAAAAAAATGTGTTTCCTTTTGCAAATAATTCCTATTTGTTCATACAAGGAACCGGTTCTTCCTACACCAGAAAAAAAAAATCCAAGCTTTCCTAATAGAGATGTATGCAAATGATTTCTACTGAATGAATTTTCAGCCTTATTTTCTACAGTGTTTTACCTCAGTAGCTGTCAGCATGCAAATGTTGCTCCCAGTGAGATTACTCAGAACTATGTTGATAAGAGCTGTATTTGCTCATTAATTTAAGGCTTATTAGCCAAGACTAACTGGACAAGGATAAAAACAGATTATATTCACTGTCCAATGTAGTTTAGTAGTTTGTTATGTAAATATAACTCTGTACTAATATAACCCGATATCATGTTAGTGATATAACCTAAAATTCAAAACATTTGCTGGGCATATTATATAAAATTAACCCCAAAGTAACTTATTCTCAAATTGCAATGTGATAGTGACAGGCACAATTCACAATACATGTATAAGATGGTTTATATTTTGAAATACTGTAAGCAGATAGTTAAACAACTATTTTCCAGTTAAAACTATAAACAACATAGTTCAATTTTTTTTATTCATTGAAAAGTATATCTGTGAGTGCTTTAGGATCAGATGTTGAACTTTTCAAATTTAGGCATTTGGAATTATTTAGTATTTCCAGAAAGTACTCAGCCTACCAATGATTGGTGGTATGCTGATCTTTATTATTTGCTCTTTAGAATCTACTGATTATTCACATATCTTGTGCCACTCTGCTAACCCAGTTGCATAACTGAGCAGAGCAAGCATAAGCAGATGTAAACATTTACAATAAAGTATAGGGTACAGCATTTGCTATTATGAATATCCAAGCACTAGAATCTCCATGAGTCATTTTTAATCTCAGGCTAAATTTTGTCAAAAGCTATGTTAAAATTAACTTTAAAATAAGAATTCAATTTCTTCTACATCCAGCTCTCTTTCTTCAGTTACAGATGCAGATCTTGTTTTTAAATTTGGGACATAAATTTTATTCCCATTCTTAACTAACTTCAGTCGTCATACTTCATTCAGTCATCCTTCAGTTAGTCATATACTTCAATCATATAATTATAAGGATAATTAGGATGAGGCCAGTTGTTGGGCAACAGTGTCCTCTTAAGACACTCCTAAACTCTCTTCTTGTTCCTCCTCTGTTGGTTCCTACTTGTTCCTGTTTGTCCATCCTTCAGCTGTGTCAGCTCAGCTCTTTGAAGAGGAAAAAGAGAGATATTGCACTGAATTTCAGGCAAAGGAAATGCATGCTGCAACATTGCTTTTGAAAAGCAAAACCCACTGGCAGAGCTAGAACATCTAATGAACCATGTATAATGACAGTGATGAGCAGAAGACAGGGAATGGTCTGTTACCAAGAAAAAAAATCTGCTGAGCATGGGCTGAAATTTGCTAAGATTAAAAAATGACCCAAAATGTCCAGAAGTCATTTGAAAATAGTCCTGCTATTTTCATGGATTTTGGAAGTGCTATGAGTGGATATCGTTTCCCGTAAGTCAATAATTTTTGCACTGAAGAGTTTGTCCTGATGCTCTCCACGCCTGCCTGCATAAGAGATTTATAGGAAATACTTTATCAAAGGCCTTCCACACCCCACCTTCTTTTACTTCAAGCATCTGATAACTTTTTTTGGAACACAGAAACCTGCTCATTTATTCTCTTACTTAAACAAAATACTTCTTCATAACTGTAAACAGGGAGTGAGGAAATGTCTCTTGGCAAACATACTTGTATTAAGAGTTCCTTGCTGGAAACATTTATTAGTTTGCCCCTAGCAAATAAATGGGAAATGACTCTCTTCCTGCAAAAGGCACCTGTTGCTGTGTAGTCATGTGATTTCGGTGGAAGCAGTTTGAACTGTGCACAGAGAGTCTTCACAGGACGAGGTCCCAAAGCATCTTGAGAGGGTTTCCTGCATATGAGCAGTGGAGAGGGCATGATATGACCTGGGGTTTGCAAAGAACAGCATAAGGAAAGGCTCACGTACAGAGTTTACAGAGCATGAGGCAATATGAATTCATAGGAAAGAAAAATCATTCAAACTTTCCCTTCTGCAGCATTCCCAGTGAGGATTTGTAATATTATTTTTGCTTTTAAATATACTCGTAAGTGCACACATCATACAGCTGATGGTGACTAATAACCACAATGCTTTGGTATGTGTAGGTGCTCTATTGCAATATTCTGGAAACTCCTAAGCTAGTGCGCAGTTTGAATTCCAAGAACTATGAAGTATTTGAGTGGGATTGTCAAAGTAGCCTCGGTAGATTTTGAAAGGTTCTGCAAAATTATCTGGAATGTGAAAGCAAAAGTTGCTTCCTTTAATGGCCTCAGTGCCCTCCAGCAACCTCTTTACTATCAGAAGGTAGTTTAATGGTGTTGAGATACCACTGAATGACATTGATAGTTTTCAAAGAGCCTTGAGATAATGTTGAATTATATGTGTGTCTTTTGAAAGCTACTAAAAAAGTAGTACAGATTTTCTCTTTCAGTTATGTAATATACTACCCTTACTATTCCCTAGCACCACCATCATTCATGAACATGTCTTAATTCTTTATATAACATAAGTCAACAAGTTCTTGAATTTTCTTTTTTTTTTCTTTTTTGTCTTTTCTCTGAATATGAAAATTTGAATGGAAAAAAAATGGATAAAATATTATTTTAATTACTTTTGAAACTGTAGTAACACCTACGGTCTGAATAGCAAGCATTCCACAAACATATTGCCGAGTACTTTCCTGTTCTGACAGTGCTTAAACCCTAATTTGGAATACAGCTTTTATGTCAGAGAAATAAATGGATAACATTAGGAAGAGATATCTGGTGCAATCCTCAAATTGCATTCAGAGCAGGTTGTCCAAAGAGTCTGTCAATGTTGAATTTAAACTGCTAATTGCAGTGCCCTGTTTCTTCCTGGTCTACCCTATACGATGCAACCACCATTAGACAGAAGCAAACAGTTTCAAATTGATGTAGGAATCTACCTGTGAAACCTTTTCCCAGTTTGAGAACATGACACTGTTCAATCTTTGTTTTGTCATGGGTAGACTTTAATTGCTGTTGTAGTTACTTTTTTCAACATATAACTTATCAGAATCCCTTTAGTGCTTTTATGATAGTCATCATAATTGCCGCAGATATCTCCAGAAGTCGTTCATGTTCCTCTGAACTGGAAGCATTCCAGAGTTTGTGTTGTTTTGTTATGGGAGTAGCTATAAAAAGTGTTATCTACTGGAAACATTTCCTTCTCTGTTTGAACTTTTAAATTCTTATCTGATTAGCTTGCAGTAAATTGCAAAGGTAAATGCAATGCAATATGCATAACACTCTGATCTTTAGTGGTCATTAAAATTACAAGTGCGTAGATTAGCTCCTGACCCTACTGTACTTCTGAGAAAAGGCTACCTACTATTATTCCATTTTGCTGATATCCCGTACCAGTATAAAATCTGGCTGACATAAATGAGGAAAGGCTTACATTGTCAGGCCTGCAGTTCATGGACAACTGTCTTTCTATGAAAATTCATTATTATTAAAAATAAACAGAACATTTAACTTGTAGAATTTGCCTCACCAGTAGGAATCCTATCAGTTGGTATTGTCTCATGCTAAGCTTGTAAATATTTCTTAAAGGGCTTAGAAAGAGTGAATGATCTGGCTATGGGATGGCTGGATTAGCTACATATTTCTTGTCCCACTTCTCAGTCTGACCCTGACCTTTTGCAGGAAGATTTACATGTCCCTCACATTCCAGCTGTTTCAGCTTACCAATTATGCCAAAGTGCTTATTTCTATTTTTCCCTTACCTTTTATATTTACACACATGGAATCCATTTTGTGTTTTTCATTGGAAAGTGGCTCATGCAATGGACTTCCCTGGCTGCCTATTCAAGAGGAAATTTCCAGAGAGGTTACCAGGCATTTGATTGCTCCCAGGAAAGTTCTGCAAGCACTTCAACAATTTTGAACTGTATTCACTTTTGTGCAACTGCTTCGTGTGTTTCAAGAAGTTTGATTTTCCTTCATGTGGCAGGGAATGGCTGAAGAGAATTTACCCCTATAGACTCTCACCTAGCATCCTGAAGCAACTACTTTTCATTAGTATTTTTCATGTCCTTTTTGTATCACAATAGCAGAGTGCATCCAGCCTTTTCCTCTGTGCAAAGAAACTTCAATGGAAATTAGTACTCCTATCATTCTTCTGATATGCCATCTCATTCTTCCTTCTTTCTCATCCTCAACTCATGCATCCTCTAGAATCCTCTAAAGACTTTGCAGCCTTATGCGATGTGATTTGGATGTCACAAACAGAAGATTATAATAATCTGAAAGTGAATAAGAGGAAAGAATATTGACAAGTCATCTTGACACAGATATGTATGTCAATAAAACTTGTAGCATAGGGATTAGAAGACAAATGTTTAACAAGGACAGAATTTACATTTAAAAGCTGTTCTGGGGAAATTTATTTGAGTACAGTACAAAAATTAAACACAAAATAACTATAAGGGAAAAATATTACTAAGAGACAAGCATTCAAGTGTTGAGAAAAGTGAGAATTAAGATTGAAATCTTAATACATTTCCTAGTACATTAAATAACTGTTTTTAACAGCTTTCAATTACATGATCATATAATTTTTTCCCCTCATGGGGACTCTATCTCAGTCAGTGCAAAGGATAGATTGTTTTCTTCCTAAATGAGAAGCTATTTCATATTTTGTTTTATTGTTCAGTGAGTGGGCCAATATCCCATTTCATGAACATTATTCAAACATTGCTCTGAAGGCAGAATATTAATTTCCTTGTGAGTTTTCAGTCTCATTTATACTATCATATATGAATATTCCACAAGTTGAGGAATTAATATTGAAAATATTTCAGCAAAGGAAGGGAAGATGGTATTATTTCTGTTGTACAAATTTGTTGCTCTGTGAACCACAGGGTTAAATAAAGGTCAAGCTTTTTCACTAATTTAGGCTGCCTTATTAGACAGTCTAGGCTTGATCTTTGCAAATAAATTTGCACTCTTAAACACTTAAAATGTCAGCATACAGCACACAACATAGACTTCATCTCATTACATATTATGTCTACAAATCTGACTTGGAGGCAGCACATTGGGTACCTGGAAAACGGAAAGTATTGAATTAGTGACCAGCTGTGGAGATCTTGGTATTAGAGGTTTGCACAACATCATATATGTTTGAAGCTTGGATTCCCTAAGATTCCCCTAATTACATTGAAGACAGCCCTAGTTCTTCCAGTTATGTTTATCTTATTTAGGAAACAGTGTACAAAGCAGTTTCTTCCATGAACAAAGCAGCAGGTCTTTTCACTGCTTACACTTCAACCCTGATTCATCTCTATAGCCATGCTGTCCAAAACAATGAGTGAAGTTGAAAAATAATGACTGGTATATGATTAAAGACTCTCAAGATGTGCATACACAAAGAGATTAATTCAGATTGTTCAAAGAAACAATTTTGGTGCTCCTTAACCTTTTATTTAAAAAATAAAATATCTGTAATCTTTTAAAATAATATTATTATGCTTCACAATTATTTTTAAAATAGCTCTCTAATATTGTAGGATTAACAAACAAAAGATAAAAGAAAGCCTCTCTCCAACTCATAAAATGAATTTCTATGCAATAAAAAATTATACTTAGCAAAACATATAGCTAGTCACATCTGCCATCCTAACCTCCAGTCCATGAACTAATCTCTGATAGCAATACTAAGCAGTCATTCTCTGAGAGAATATTTCCAGGGAACAGAAATATAAAGGAGTCTCAGATTTCATTCTCTGACTTGGACATTATTTTTTGACCATTCTGTCCTGTTCTTTCCAGTATATCCTGCTGTAAGATCTAGTTTTTCTTTCCATCCTTTGGTTGTCTTGTTTTTTCCAGCCACATAACCTCTTTTAATGTCAGCCCCTCAACCAGGAAAAAGATATTAAGAGTTCTAAAATTCCAATTATGCTGTTAATATATTAATTTTCAGAAAAACTATCACGTATGAATATTTCACGAGTTGAGGATGAGAAACCAGCTTCCATTTTTTGCTACATGTCTCTTAGGTTATTAACTACTTGTATGTATCTGAGCATTCACAAACAACTTTTGTCTGCTTCAGTCTACTATATTCCTGCAACTTATTTAAAAACAGAAATAGTGCCCATATTTTCCTAGATCTGGTCCTAATCCTAATAGGTGTATATCACGAGGAACCCACTAAACAGAGTAAGTAACATCTCAGTGATCTAGGTAATTTAAGAAGAGATTTTTTGACAGTACAAAAAGGATATTTGATCACAAGCACATGATCTTCACATAATGCTTCTGGCTTCACTGATGTGTGCTGGAGTTTAAAAGGAAACTAGTTGTTCTAGGGACAGTATGAGCTCTGTGACCATTTAGACTCCTCACTGTCATGTTCCGTAGAACTGAGTTTTCATTAATCAGAAGGGATGCCTTAAAAATAATTCTCCTAAGAACATGGTCACATGGTTAAACTGGTATATAAATAATGTATCCCCTTATTCTTTCCTACTCCTTTCCTCTAAATATGGGATAACACACACTTGTTGCATCTTGTCAGGTAAGCCTTGAGAGGAGGAGCCTACATTAGAATTCAAAGTTCATGTTTGTTATTCTGCTTTGTTTCTAGTTTCTCATGTTTCTCGTGCTTTTCCTTTACCCTTTCATTGTTTACAAAGAAAATGAGAGCTCAGAAAGAAGGAAGATGAGACTCAAGACCTTTTTAATGCTGACTGATCCAAATTCTGAACTTCCAGGAAGCTCAGTAAGATTCTTGAAAATTTTTTGCAGGGTTTTCCCCTGCCTTCACACTCTCTTCTTCCTAGTTACAAGTCATGACAGAAATTAAAATACACAGAACAAACTTGAGAGGTTAGTGTCTTAATATTTTCAGTAACAGCAAGAACAGGAAATTCTTCCCACTATCAAAGAAAAATATATAAATATGAAGGCACAATGCTCACTAAATTATTTGAATTAGGGATAATTGAGTCTTGATGAGCAGCAGACCGTGATGCATAATGAATGCATATGTGTTTCTAAAGATATTACATATACTGATAGACTATCCAGCCCAAATGAAAGGAGCTTATTTCATAAAGGGTGTATTGGGACCTCTGCTCTCATACTCTGCAGATCAAATGCACAAGAGTTGCAGCACCAATGTGTGTGTGCAGTACTTTTCTTTCTATCATTTTCTTCTGGACTTACTACTGCTTTTCTAGAAATCCTAGACAGATGTTACAGTTCCTACATAAACAAAATTCTGAGGTTGTAAAATAGAAAAACATTTTAGAGGAAATGAATCAATACCTACAAAATCATGTTCAGTCGCTCTGCAGTCTTCACCATTATTGTTAGGGAACTGACAGCAGCTGATATAGGAATTGTTTTGGATTAAACTACTTACAGTCTTACTTCAATACTTATAAAGGCATACAATAATATCTTTATATATAGAGAACAAGCCTCAATGTCATATTAAAAAAGGAAAAAAAAAGGAGTAAAGTTCCAAAATCTAGAGGAATTTGGAGCCTGAGGACACAGAAAATAGCCACTGATGAAAGAATGTAGTTTCTCTGAGCTGTGCAACACTAAAGGCCTGTTTGTGTTTTATGTAGGCAAGAATAAAGCATGTACATATATATATATATATATAAATCTGTGATTTCATTCTGATCTTCTCTAAATTCATTTATGCTATTAGCAGAAAGGCAGATATGTTCCTACAGAAGGGTGGTGATGTGAAACTGGGAGTAGTTGCTGCAAAACTGTGACTGTATGGTGTTTAAACATCAGTACCATGAATTCTGAGCCAGATGCATTCACAGCCTCGCCTGTGGCTCAATGACACATACCCTTTTCACAACAATCGGTGGATTTGTGGTAACAATCAAAAAGCATTTAAAATGCTTGGAATGTGGTTTAGAAACTCGCCTTGGCATCCTGCTTTTCATGTCTTAGCATAAATGCCTCAACGCTTTTTATTGTTCTGCAACTGCTCGTTTATTTTGAAAGAAAGAGCTTGGCCTGCAGTATTTGCATTTGACAGTACTTGAAACAAGACATTAAAGTCTTTTTTTGATTATGCCAGTGAAATATTTCATATGAATAATGCCAACAGCTGGGCCAGACCTTTTGGTTTTAAGTAAGAGTTTATTTCAGGCTGAGAGGTTCTTTTTTTAGACAGTTTCTGATCAACTGCCAGCATGGAAATATGTTATAGAGCAGGAATGTCTTTTCAGTTTACATTGCAGTTGTACAACATTCTTCATGTATTTCTATTTTTTTTCCCTTACAACTGTATTTTAACGTTTGCAAAATGAATTGTCCCACAAATAAGAAAAGACATAGATCAACGCTCAGCAAAATCAAGAAAAGGGCTATGTTAATGTGAAATGCATTTAGGGGTGAATTATTTCATTTTGGATCTATTACTAGAAAGTCTATGTTTATGCATGCTTGTATATGAAAACACAAGGTATTTGGTATATCGGAAAGATAGAAGACAGTTAGGTAGATAGAAAGTCCTATTACAGAGTAGTTTGATATTATACTTAAAATAAATGTGTTTATATTGAAAACATCTTAATTTGAATGTCCCTTTTTCCACTGCCAATTCAAATATACTTTATGTGATAGCTTCGGAGCAGCAGCTTTAATATATCACTGTGATTAGGATTAGACCAAAGATAAGACAAACCTAAGTTGACTATAAACTAGAGTAACCTTTCTGTAATTTCTGACATTGGGCTTTTCCAAGGAGAGCAACAAAGTTGGTGTCTGCTTAGTAACTGTGTTTGCCAACTTGGAATATTTTACCACAAATATATCAGGAAACTGTAGTTGTCTATAATTTATTTTCCATATATGTGGTCCGTTTTATGACTGATAATACCTTTTTTTTTAACAGCACTACTTTCATTTTTATAGAAATAAATATATTGACCATGATAAGATCATTCAAGCTGTTTATTAATGCAGTTTTCCTCTGCCTTTAGTTAAAACATACCATAAAAAACAATCTATGGAGCTTTGTCAAGCCTTTCATGGTTGTAAGATCTGGCCTACTGATAGCAAAAAAAATTATTTCTACTGAAAAAAAAATATATTTTTTTTCTACGTAGGGAACATCTCTTGAAATAATTTTAAATGCAAATGCTAATTTACTTAGGCTTTCTCTGAAAATATAGAACTCTTTTTAGAAGGACTCAAGAAATCATGAGAATGGCTCTTATTAAAGTTAGAAGAAGCACTATCCTGGAAAGGGTTATATAGTGAATGACAGTTCGAAGTTTGGTGCACCAGAAGTAGACTTTCCTGATTTTTTTTCTATATAGCAAAACACTAATTTGAAACAGGATGAGAAAAAATTATGTCTTTGAACTTTCAGAATTTTCTGCTCCTCCAGAATTTCCTCCATACAGAAAATGTAAAGATATAAAATCATTAGAGACTATTTTTCTTCTATAAAACTTCTGTTAATCCTGCAGAAAAAAAATCTAACACTCCAAAAAGCATTGAGAAGTTGCACTTTGTCTTGATATTAGGTAGAAAAGTGTAACAATATACTGGATATAAAACTCTTGTTATTCTTAAACTGTGATTACTAGCAAGTTATATATTGGTTAATATGGCTTTCTTTCATTTTTGTTAAGTACAGACATGCCATCTCCTCCTACCGGAAATGATTTATTTACCAAGATCACTCTTGCTTGCTGTCCCTTGCCAAGCAGATAGATAATTTTCAGCTAATTACTTATGTTAATTTTATGTAGGCATTCCAGAATCATAGTTTCATTGTACAGTGACTTTTATGTAGAACTTAATGCATCTCAAAGTCTATCAAGCTGCTGGACTAAGTCCAGATATGAAGAAACTTATCTTGATAAAAGTTGTAAGCGTATACATATATAGCTTTTGGGTCACTATTTGAGTGCATCCATTTAATTCTATGTCAAATATTTTAATATTTCACTGAAGGAAGAAAATTCTTAAGTTTCTTTAAGTATTTGGGATCGTATCAGCTTATAATACTCTTCAAAGTTATAAATGTCTTTACAAATTTTGAATATTAAGATAAAATGGATGTATTTTATTTAAGAGACTGAAAAATATAGATAGAAATAGAAAAATATAGATAGAAATAGAAAAATATTTCATCCGCCCCTTCAGTTTTGTGTGAAGCAGTGAGGTTTTGTTTGTAACAGGACTGAAGACCTGATCCCCAAACTAGTATCTTAATGCTATCTTTGTGAAATCTGGAAGCTTACTTCATTTTTATTTTTTATTTTTTTTTAAGAAACCTGTTAAGCAATATTTCTTATATAAAGGCAATCATGGAATGATTAACAAACTACTATGCTTTGTCAATATGAAATAAATTTAAAGTTGATTCTATCTCCTGTGAAATCCAACAGTATAAAACTGTCATGCATAATATTCTGAAAGGTATTTTTCACTCCTCATATCTCCGTGTGAACTCTTAAACAAGTATGCTTATGGTAAAAGGATGTGAAAGATTAAGATTTACTCAAGTGTGTGGGCACAATGTGATGACCATGTATTACTCTATACTGACTGTTCTGTGAGGAATGTGGTAGAATACCCTTTTCTAGTTCAAGCAGAAAAGTGCTGCAACTAGTTTGTCATGTTAACATGACAGGGCAACACCTTAAACAACCTCACATTGTCTTGCTCAACTCACAGGCATTCACTTACCAATCTGCAATGTCTGGTATGTCCTGCTAGCCTTTGATTTACAATTAGGAGATGAGATTCAGATGCTTTTTGCAGTCCCTGCAACTGTAAGAAAAAAAAGGTTGTTTTTTTTTTCTCCCTTGAAGTTTCTTTCTTTGGCTTTGTGCAAACAGATCATAGTCAACTAGCATAATAATTATGTGTTGTAAAAAATGTACTATTTGTTGCTAGTCTTTGACAGTTTTGCTACTGACTGTTAAAAGCTGGTCAATACCCATATTGTGGCAAAGAATTGCCTCTGGTTTACACCAATATGAGGTGGTAAAGACTGCCTAAAAATAGATGTAGGTTATTGGTATACATTAGTTTTACTAATAAATGGTTTCTCGTTGAGAAAATTTTTGCAATGTCAGCTTCCTTTCACATAAATGTTCTTCAGACAGAAAATATCTCAAACTGGTGAATGGGGTTCTCAGAGGATTATGTAAAGGTAAAGTCTAAAACAAGCATAAGAGCTCTTCTAATCATAGAATCACAGAATGCGTAAGGTTGGAAGGGAACTTAGAGGTCATCTAGTCCAACCCCCGTGCACACGCGGGGTCACCTAGAGCACATGGCTCAGGGCTGCATCCAAGTGGGTTTTAAAGATCTCCAAAGAAGGAGACTCCACAACCTCTCTGGGCAGATGATAAGATGTGAAGCTAAAGAAGAATAATGGGGAAATATGGATCACCCAAAATGTTGGTGAAAGTATGTAATGAACATCTCTTGAATACAGGCCACTTGTGCTTCTATTAGGAGTGGCAAAAATGCTTACATAAATTGTTTTTATTTAGACACTGGTAAATGTTTGTAATTGAAAACTTAGCAAGAACTCTTATTCAGTGGGAAACTAAGACTGATAACAGATATTTTCCTCTGTATATTATTTCTCACCATTTTATAATCTACTTCTACTGAAATAGGTTAAACTGTAGACTTTATTAAAAATAAACAAGTACAAACAGTCAAAGATCTGCTACTATAGAGATGGAGCCCCTACATTTACTATACATATTCAGTTAATAAATCAATCAATTTAAGAGTCATTGAATAAGGTAATAAAAATAATTTAATACATTCTTGTGTGATAATATTTAGCAGTCTGATGCAAACACCTTTAAAATCAATGACTTCATTCATTTTAAAATCATGTCATTTAAAAAAAATGCATAAAATATTGCAAGGGAAAAATATTTGATTAAAACCAGTGAATTTTCCCTCTTTTAAGCTTATGACAAATTTTATGGGAAAACTTTTTTACTCTTCCAGGATTGCATAAAGATCATAATTTGTCAATTTTTTTTCAATTGACCGTGCTATGCCTAGTTCACTGTGCAGAGGTTCATCATGCCGCAAAGCAAGGGAGCAAGGTTAAGTATGGAATCTATTTGCTACACAAAGATATTGATCAAATGTCGTAGACCAGGATTAGTCTTTTGTGATTCCTTAGCAAATTTATTTTAGAGATGTGTCTGTCATAGATCTATAATATATCTGACAACAGAAGAAAACCACAAGTGAGCTTAACCTAAGGAGCTCATATAAGTTTTTTTTCCCCTTGACATTTCTTCTCATTTTCTTACTTTGACTTTTTTTTTAATTGTTTTTTTCAAAACTTCTACTGTAAACTTTTCAGGAACAATTTCTATTCAATTTGTTTTGCCCTTAAGCAAAAATAATCTAGTAAGCCTTTTTTAAATTATTTTTAACTGTATATTGTGTAGGTAGATACAGATAAAATGCATTTATACATTTTACCTCAGTCCTCACAAGTGCACAAAAATTGACTGCATGGATCAAAGTTGTTCTTTTACTGTTCAAATATTTAGTCTACCTAGACGCCTCTGAAAATTGAATTGCTGACCTGAATAATAATGATAAATCTCTTTATGAATGTCTCAGTATGAAAGTCTACATGGGCATTCCTTGCTAGTTGCTGTAGATGTCTGAGTTAATGAAAGCCATAAACATCTATTATGTTGGTATCTTCTGCACATTTTTTTTTTTAGTCTATAGCTCAATGTCTGTTGAACACATTAGGCATTTCAAGCCTATATACATTCTGCACATACACACTCATTAACTCTTTATATTGAAATCCCTTATGACTTTTTGATGGTAGGAGGTTATAGAGCGTGAACAGTAGAACTCTTTCATAATTTCTAATAAAACAACAGTTTCACAAAATACCCAAAGGGCAGCAACTCACATTATGAATTAATGGTCTGTAATATCTTTTTTTAAAAAAAAAGAACTGAAAGATTTCATTAGTTATAAGGTTGTGTAAATCTTCTGAAAGTCCACTACCTCTTTGAAAAAGCTAAACAATCTTAAAAAAAATTTACTGATAAGATTAACCTTAAATGTTCTTTTATCTGTCATCTGACCAATGTATTACAATGTATTCTATAGCAAATTCTTAATTAAAAAACCCAAAAAAGTACTAAAGAATTTTTTGAAGTAATATCAGGATATCAGAGATATCAGAAGGTGTTAAGGAATATTGACAGTGGTATCTTGAAATATTCAGTCTTTTCCCCTTGCATTTAATCTGTTGTATGAAGAATCATAAATCACCTGTTGCTATCTTGATATTTCCAGACACACTTTTACTGTTGTAGGAAAATGATATCACAGCATGGAAGCATGACCTGCTAAGAGGTTAATAAACAAGATGATCACACGCCCCTTTCATTAATATTAGACCTACATACAGCCTTGATAGACTGTATTTTCTTCTTTCCTTCATTTGTAAATTCACTGAATAATTTGGAAAAAAAAATAAAGGTACATTATGTGAGGCAGGGAAGGAAGCAAGTATTTCATAATAAAAGGATGAGATATTTCGGGTTTTTTTCACTGATAATCTCACAACCAGTGAGTTCACAACTTAGTAAACTATTTGCTGATAAGCATAAAAACATAAAAAGTATACACTAAAAAAATAAACAAAGACAAGAAATTTGGATATTGAGTAATCACAGTAAGTGACCTATGTGTGTCTATTTGGAAACACACATACTCATTACAAACTTGCTAATTAAAAGTGCAAACCTTGAATATATTTCATAGCTTTTGAAGTTTTTCACAGCTTTTGAAGCTGTGGAAATTCAGAAGCAAGGGGGAATTTGTCCCCACCACGTAACTCACCTTCTTGCATTTAACCTAAAAATTTCCACTGGCTATTAGCCAGGACCATGCAAAATTAAAAACTACCAAATATTCAAATCAAGATAAAATATACAGTTTAATAAATTCAAGTCATTAGACTCTTTGTAAGGTTAACTGGATTATACTCTTAAACATGTAATTTTACAAGAGATTATATTGGATAATGTTATTCTTTTTTTAATCCCCTCTGATCTACATGTGTGATATGCCATTATATCATGCTCAGCAGAATATTAGCAGTACAGTAGAACACTGAAAGTATTCTCTAAGCTATTGCAACTGAAATTTAAAATCTGTGTAAACATACCACGCTTTTTCCCTTAAAGGACCTTCCTCATATCTTTTAGCCTAACTGCTTAATACTTTTTCCTTCTATATTTGGAAGTCTCCATCCTTCACAGTATCATAGTGCTGCTGAGTTCCTGAAAACCTTGGAAGTGGCAACATCTGTGAGGATGTCCATTACATCTGAGGGATGCACCATCACACTATTTTCCACTGACTGGTTCTCTCCTGCCAGGTTACTGATGTCTTTGAAGAAGAGATTCTCTTTCCATTATCCAGTGGAAACAGTGGACACCACTCATATTTTCAGCTGTAATTTGAAAATGGCCAGGAATTACAAAAGGAAAAAAGAAAAAAAGCCTTTGGAAAACTATCCATAAATATGATAGGAATTCTGAAAACTGTTCTGCTCTGCCTGTGGAAAGACTCATTATTTGAAAACCTTCCTGAATTTCATGAACACATAATATGATTTAATAATTTTAGCTGCTAAACTAATAATCTGGACATTTTAACTGGGCTAGCAGGTCACAGATTTCTACATTATATTCTGTTAAGCAACTAAATAAAGTTAGTTTTGAGCTAGTTAATTTTGTTACTAAGTAAAAGTGATACTGTTTTGTACATGTAGAGAAAAGAGAAGAAAGTTTATTTTAAAGTCAAAAAGTTTGTTACTAAAAAAACTACAGAACAACTGCTAATGCCACAACAAAAGCCTTTTTTCATTTGTCACTAAAAGTAAAAACTGCTGTGTGGGCTTTCTTATAAACATACTGTGTTTTTTTGGCTATACATCCAAAATTCTTAAAATGTAAAGTATGAATTAAAGGAATGGATTGTGGTTTCTCTCTAGCAATGTTGTGCACATATTCATGTCCCTACTCTTTAAATATTCCTTAATGATAGTGGTTTCCTTATTATATATTTATACTTATATATACACACACACAGGGATTTTGACATTTCAATACATTTGATTGTACAAAGAAGGATTTGTTTTTGCAACCTTTTTTGTGCTTAGAGTATAGCAAAGTGTTTCTATTACGAAACTGACTGACTAAAAACATTGAACTAAAAACACAGCATTTAACTAATGTCAGACTGTTGTCTTTCAGTAAATCTGTGCTAAGTCTTCTCAGGCGAAGACTGCTTTTAATGTATTAATATCCTTTCAAGCATCTGTCATCAGTGTGTGGACAACGTGACTTGTTTGTTTAAGTGCTATAGTTAAATCCTATTATATTACAAGCTCAAGCAAATCTTTATTGAAAGGTAGTTGGAAAAAACATTGTTAGATTAACTAATGATAATAAGGATAATGTTTGATTTCTAGGAGTGGGAAATGTTATGAGGGCACAATCTACATGGCTAATGCTACAATACTTCATTATATTTCCCCAAATGGAAGAAAAATAATGTAGAAGAGAGACAATTTTCTTTCTTCATATATACATTAAATGTGAAATGGTAAGTTGGAATTAATAACTACTTTAAACTTTTATCTTCCTTTGCAGTCTTAATGGCATTTTTAAATTTGACATTTTAGTAAATGAACATTAAGAAGTCTGTTTCACTTGGTTTCAGTGGTCTGACATTCCAGACTACTGATGATTTCTAATATGACTTTTAGTATTTCTAGTGTCAATTTGCCTGAAGTTCTGTAAAAACAGGAAAGTGTGAAAAAAAAAAAAAGAGTTTTACTTAAGCTCACTCTGTAGATAGGGAAAATAATCTGTTTCAGTTATGGTCCTGCTTCATATGTATGTATAGATGTATGTATGTATGCCCCAAAATCTAGGTTATATTTAAGACCAAGAGGAATTTTGATATCTTTTAGTCATTAACAATTCACCAAATTAACTTAATAGACAAAATAGTTAGATATAGCTCAAAATTTCAACAAAGAAGGAGAAAGAGAATGAATTTAACAAATGGATTAAAAGAAATGTGAGCATGGTAAAAATTACTTTATGGAAAAATAAATTTGCTGAAAAAGAAACAAGTTGTGTCAATTAGAAATCAAGCTTTGAATATAAATGAACCCATTGCTATGAAACTATCAACAATAAAGCTGCAATTTTATACAATTTTATCTCACTTTTTTAAAAAAAAGATTAAAAAAAGCATGGAACCATACCAAATTTCACTATAACACTTTTAATCTCTATTTTATGATCTTACTAATTCTGTCTAAAATGTGCCCAGGAAAGAGAAGGTGATTATATCTCCTATGATATGCTGCTGTATACTCTACTGTATACTATACAGTGAAGAAAGACAAAAACAAATTAGAGAAAAAGGCCTAGAAAATACCATCACTAAAGTAGGTATAGGACACAAAATACTTTTTAAAATCTAGAATTAATGACACATTATATAGACACTGAAATGTATGTGGAGCTTTGTAGATAAAGAGATATATTATTTTTTGGAATAATTCTAGTAATACTCTAATATCTTACCTTATAATACCTTAAAGTAATTTAATACAAGGAGAATAGTAGAAATTCATATTCAAGGAAATAGTGAGAGAGATATACACATTGCAAATCTCAAGCTAAAAAATAATGTATGCCTGATCGTATTTAGTTTTACTAAGTAGAACACTTTTTTGAACTTACTAAAGAAATGCAGAGGTTGAACTGTAAAACTTCTATTGTAATCTCAGTGATGATTCATTCTGGATAGAAACCAAATTGTAAAAAATAATGATGAATATTATCAATTTAAATATGACAAAGAGAACATCCAGAATACAAACACTTTACACTCTTCTAAGTCAGATTCAGTCTCAGTTAGAACAATTTGCACTATTTACACTAATGCCAAAATATTGCATCTACTAATTAATTTTTAAAAATCAAAATAAAAGATTATGATCAAAGAGTAAACCAGAGAACATCTCCTAAATGTTTACTAGAAATATAAACCTTGTTCTTTAGGGAAAGGGAGTGTCTGGGTTGGGGACAGTTCATGGTAAAAACCCTATTAAATTACTACTACTAGATTCATTTTGTTTTATTTTGCTTTTACATACATTTATTTTCAGAAGAAATGAGATCTAAAGATAGGGACCATTTTCTATGAATTTCTTACACATCAGAAACTCAGAGATGTTTGAAGGAAACTTGTGAGAATCCTCTCATTTTCCCCAAAAATGGAAAATAAAAAGAAGATGCATAGGAAGAAAGGGAGGATGTCAAAATATCTTTTTCTGCTTTTTTCTTTTTTTTTTGGTAATTCTTTTAACTCTTCAGTAGGATGAAATAAAAACATAAAATAGAGAATTGTCTATTTACACACTTACATGTTTTTCTATGATTTCTTTCCTCTTTATACATTTCATTGTCTGTATTGAAATATTACATCGTTTTGAAATTCATTTTAATTCCTTAAATATTTGATTTACTTACTATAAGCAGCTTGATATGACTCTCACTTAAAAAAAAAGAACAGAATGAAATCAAACAAAATGAAGAATATTTCTCCTCTAGAGATTTGATTGTAGGAGCAACAGCTGATTGGCCTGTGAAAACGTTCTTCAATTTCTTAATAATGTGTTCCATAGTATTTTAAAATAGCTTAAAAATTTTAAAATAGCTATATTTATGTAAAGCAAACTGTGAAGTAAAAGAGTGCTCAGCAGAAAATAAATTCTTATATTGAACATGGTAAACTGTTAATACTGCCCTGCTGTATTTGCTCCGTATGCAAGAATTTTTAAGAATGATGTTTGAATTCTATTGAATTAAGGTGGATAGTAAGCATTAGCAAAGAGGTGTCCAATTGTGAGCTACAGGAAGAATGCTTAATAAGATCTTCGGACATTGTTTACTGCCATAGGACTTTTTGGTTAATATTAATTAATATTTGGTTAATATTACTGTCTAGAAAAAGCAGAAACATGTAGAACTGTTGAACAATGATCTAGTTAATATCTTTCTACAGGAGAAAATGTCCTACAAGTGTGCTAAAACAGTGAGAATGGCTATGGGAATCCATAAGGCAGTAATGACTAAGGTCAAAGATGAGAACTTTTGGGGAATGAAATAACATGGAATTTCCTCTGCATTCGCCCAGTGTGAGAAGCTACTGAAGTTTTATGTCTCACTCTGGGTTTCTATAAAGGCAGATTTGTGAGCGTTTAAGAAGAGTTCCATAAAGAAAGTCATGCCACTTGAGCTGTTCAAAGAGCTTATTCTATTTATCTTACCACAGAGAAAGACAAGAATGCATAAATGTAATCACAGTCTGAAAGTACCTACATGGAAAACAAGTCACAGGCAGTGAGTAATTCATTCTACCAGACAAGAGTTTGAGTGGTTGAAAGAGGAAGATAAACAAGTTCAGATTAAGATGTACATATCTAACAAAGCAATTAACCATGTGAATATCTCAGAATAACAATGGATTGTCTCTCATTAATTGCTTTAAGGACTATGTCAGAAAATAGTTATGTATTTCCATGATCAATATGCACCCTAGTTCAAAATAAATTAGTCTACAAAGTTATATGTTAGCCTGTGTTAAAGAAGAGAGAACAGTAAAGACTGCAAAGGGCTCTATTCTGGCTTTCTAATTTATGAATATGCTTTGTTCTTGAAAATGAGACAAATCCTGAGATGAAGAGAAAATCTCTTCGATCATCTCTGTTCATTGAACATTTTTAAATAATGAGGTCTAAGTGATTGTCTTTTTTTTCAAATGTAGGTTTCTCATAATCATTTCTTGTTTGTTTACTTACTAAATCAGTGTCTTGATATTTATGTTGTATTTATATCTCTTAGTTTTCATGAAAACTTAATTTTTTTAATATCGAATCCAAACATTTTCTAGTGAAATGATTTCTTTGAGTAAGACAGCTTTAGCTAGTATTTTAAATCAGGCCTTATCTAATTTTTAGCCAGACACTTTCCAGAAATCATTCATACTTTAAACTTTTTTCTTAAGAAGATGTTCAGATTAGATAAAAATAATATGGTACCATCACCATATAGAGTTGCTTTTTTGTAGTGTTCTTCAAAGTTGTAGGCCCATGACGGATTCATTCTGTCCTATCCTCTTTGCAAATTGTTCTGCAGTTGATGCCAAGAGCAAAAGAGACAATGGACATATCTGATTCCTCGGTGGAATTCATACAGGAAAGATTTAACTCTATTGATTTGGACAGATGCCTTTAGACTTAAATAAAGAGAAACAATCCATTCAAGTATCTAGTGAGGAAAGAGGAATGGCAGTGTCCCTGTGGAATAAAACTTTAAATAAAAAGTTCTATTCTATTCTATCACAGGCTTATTTACACCTAGGTAAAGAAATAGATTTCTTTTGGATCTAACATCATGAACAATTATAGATGCACTGTGAATATTACTGTCAAGTACTGTCAAGTCCTTCATGAATTTACTTTGAACTATGTTTATGTGAAAAGAGAATGTTGATTTTTATTAGACCTATAGCATTTTTCTTTTTTTTTTATTATTATTATTTTAATTCACAGGTGATTGGGCCTGTAAAATCTTTGAAAGGTCAGGTCTTTATAGAAAAGATTAGTAGTTTTTGTACTTTACTGCAATAGAATGACTTTAAATGTCCCCGCAAAGGAACTCTTTAAGCATCTTGTAAAATGCATAAGAGATGTCCTCAGGTTTTGTAGTTTTGCCATTGTTTCAGGCTTGCTATTGGCCCTTAGATTACTTTTTTTCCCTTTCTCCTCTTCCTTGTTGTTATTTCTTTATATAGAAAACTGCCTGTGAATATACCAACATGCTATTTTTTGAAATAACTTCAGGACTTAGAATGTCAGAAGTTTTTTTGTGTGTAAGACATTTTTCTGCAAAGTTTTGTTTTTAATAGGTGGGATATTACCACCTTCTTGACTTTTTGTAGCTTAAAAGTCACAATTTTCTCATTAGTGCTATTTTTCTCAAAATAATTGCTTGCAGTACATGTTACATTTTGAGGTTTCAACTCTCATCATCATGTTCAGTCTCTCTCTAATGTAACTAATTCATGATACACTGTTCAATAAATATTTTTTTCACAATATTTTTATACATTTTTGTGTGTGTGTGTTGTGATCTCCCCTTCCGGTCTGATGTTTATCCAAGTTCTTCTGCATTCTCTATCATTACATATGAGATTGAATTAATTGAATTTTTATAATGATTTCTCTGTATATTGACTTTGGCCAAAATCCAGATTGCTTCCTTGATGTAAGTAAATTAATTCTCCAAACCATAGATTGTAGGTTTTTGGTCTCTGCAGGAAATCCCATGCCACCCAAGTCAAATAAATACCTCAATATATCCTTGAGGTTTTTTTTTTGTCATTCTCCTGATTTACACTTCACTATTAGACACTTATCTGGGCACAATTGTAATATTCTCCAAGAATAATTCTTACTTTTCTCAAGTCATTGTAAAATTGTCAATAATTGTCAATTCCTAAGAGTTTTAGAGTGCATTCAGCTTTGGTATATATTGAGAGAACAAAGTGAAGCTGTAGTTATTCATTGCTGAGTTAGTGAATAAATGATGCACACAACTAAATTTAGTCTCTGAAGTAAATGGGATTAAAGTTTATGTTTAAATTATTTCTTGGAAGAAATTAAAGAGAATAAGATATACAAATGGAGAGGAAAAAAAAAAGGAATCTCATTTCTCACTCTGCTAAGTAAATGATTACATGCTCTACATGAATTGGGACGATTTGCTAAATTAGGACCAGATATGCCACACCAGACTTCGTCAGATTTGAAAAAGAATTATTCAGACAATGCAGAAATATAGAATTAGCTTATGCCGCATTAATTTAGTCAATGACTTTTTCTGTCTCCCATGAGTGTTGTGAGACAATAATTATCTCATTCTCAAGTAGCTGGACATACAGTAATTTAAACTATCCTACTTAACAATCTTTTCTTTGTTTCTTTGTTAATCATTTTAAATTATAGTCATTAATTAATTTTAATATATCAGATGTGAACTGAAAGCAGTAGTTTCCAGCAGTATTTTCTGTGTAATGTACACATGTATTAATTAAAGCTAGATGAGCTCTTAAAAAATAATAATTCCCTTAATTTGTCATATATGAGCACATGGTGAGCTTAATTAATGTCAGTAGGGTAAAGTCAAGCATTTTGAAGTGTTAATTTAGGATCACAGAATATGAGCTGCTGCAATGCTAAAATGTTCATTTGCTTCTAATTGTGTGGTTTGTTTCTAAGACATTTCATTGTTTAAGCCCTAGTGCAACTGAACTGGTGGCAAGCATGAGGGAATATTATGTTAAGATTCACTTTCTGATTGTCTGAAAATATGAAGTGATTTATATAAAGATTTTTGATAAAAAAATATTATAAATTGTGTTTACTAGACTATAATCAGCTCTCTGTTATCTGGGGAAATAGTGAGCAGTTGAGCATCTGAGTTCCTCATGTTCCCCAACAGGTTCTAGCTTGGCACCAAAGAGGACAGTCACCCTTGCTTCAGCATTGACTCCCTGAGGTCACTTGACCATTCAAAGGTCTCTATGAAATAAAGCTCAAGGACAAAAAGTCCTTTGAACTCTGTCTTCATTACACGAGTGTCTGTGTTCCTGCTGTAGTGTTTCTGGAAGTGTGAAGAACAGGACATCCATCATGTGTGGATCCAACTGTCGTTGAACACGCCAGGGCTGAATATGATAGAGTTACATCTACATTCCTTCTAGATCACTAGTCCAGTTAGTGTTATTTGAATGAAGTTGTTTAATACAAACTTATGCCTTTATCAAACATGAACTTTCCCATAATATAATTCACTAACTGATATTGATGGAAAAGTTTGTCTGTTCATCAGTAAAGAATGGCTGGCTGCTCAGGTAATCTGGATCTGCATTCATAGTTTGCTGCATAGTTTCCTCAGATATCACACAACATGTAGTAGTTTTGTTTAATTGTTTGATAACTACTACTTCAACTTTGTTCACAGAAATAAATTTGGTGTGTGTTAAGAGAAAAGTAACCCCAGAATTATATACAGCATGCTAATAGCTGCTCTCATCTTCAGAAGTACATGAACTTGTACAATAAACATGAAAAGCTCTCGTTGGCCTAGTATTACTTATAGTAATCTACTTTAGAGAACCATTAGTGGTATTCCAGTAGTACTGTTTAGGTTTTGCAGTATCAAGAGTTCTGCTCCAGGACCTAAATTCATAACTCATCTGTCCACCTACGACACAGCTTCTTAAATGAAGAAACTGAACCGAATACATTTATTATGTAAGGTGATCTTTAAGAACAGTTTCAAAACAAAATTTGGTTGATTCTGCTTTTCCATTATACGTGTATATAAAATTTAATATATTATTTCATTGAAATGTTCTGATTTTTTACTGTTTTGCTACATACTGGATGTCTGAGCTTTCCACTTCATTGGTAATTGCATTTCATCAGTGCTCTGCACATCTATTTGCAAAACTCTCTGGAATAAATTAGAGCGACCAGTGCCATATAATAGAGAGAATATTATTATCATTATTTCTGGAAAATCACTGTAATTTTCACTTGAGGTATTTCAGCCAGGTCAGTGACCTTCTCATGCACAAAACTGATATATGATTTCCAAAAAACAATTTTTTTCCTCCCCTAATAGCTGCTGTATTTTTAACTTGATAGTCAGAGCTATGCTAAATAAATTTATGTGAATTAATTCTTCAGGGAAATATTTTTGCACCCCAGAAGAACAAAAGAGAAAATGATGCCTTACATTAGGCATTTTGTAATCTTCTGGATACTTAACCTTGTGCATAAGAGAGGAGAAAAAATTATCATTATACTAATGACAGTTAAGGATGGCACTCTACATGATAGTTTATATTTCTTCTATTCCTGTAGGACTTTCTCTTCCAGACCTCTGCTAAATGTCTTTATTTTACTGTCATGACAATCAGAACCATCATTTCTGGGGCTAGTCCAGAATACATCATCAACATGACATTGGACCTTTTTACAACTGCAGGGGATCAATAAAGTTTTTGAGGTAACTGTATTATCCATAAAAAAATGCTAGGTTGAAGATTTTATGACAAGAATTTAGGGAAAAGGAAATTTAAGGGTAAAAACAGGAAAAAAAAAAAAGCAGAACAGGAAATGAAAAGCTAGTTCTCTCTCCTCGCTCCTCTGTCAAGCTAGAAAAACTGTACTTGTTCTCTCCAGCCTGTTATTGCATTTTTTTCAGCTAAATAGAAACAGAGGTGTAATAAATTTCCCCATAAGCAATTCTTGTGACTGCCTCACCCAGTTTTACAGATCAAAACATTTTGATTAAGATCAGGAAAAAGACATTCCTATTGAAGTATTCAGATGACCTAAATCTTCCAGACTTTTGAAGTTTCTCCAGCTTACACAAAAATACAATAATTGTAAAGGATGTAACAGCAGAATTCAAAGATGCCCATTGTTTTTCAGATGTGATTGCTTTCAGGTACTAACAAAGATCTTTTCAGAAACTAAGAATATGGCAAATAAGATATTTATTCATAATTTTTTTCCTTCTGTAATTTTATAAAAAGTTAAATATGGGGAAAAAGTATGAATTAATAAAATTGTCTTAGTGATAGAAATAGAACAGCAAGTGTATTATAATTGAGATTTTCCTGATTTTCCTAAGTACAGTTGAAGGATAGATTTAGCAATATATGTTTAACAGAATTTTATTTAAATCACTGTAAACTCCTGGTAAATAGGTTTTTTTAGTAGTCTTGATCTGATTTTAGTAGTCTTGATCTGATATTTCTTATGTCAGTGAGGCAAAAAGTTAAGGCAAATCAAATTAGATACTGTTCCAAAAGTGTCTGGTTTGTGAAGACTGAAGTGATTTAACTGCATTCAATGTAGTGCTCCTTTCTTGTATTGTTGACTCGTATAAGTGGAGTTATATCTCCTTACTTCAAAGTATCATTGAAATCAATACAAGGACTTCCAAGTGACTTTAGCAAGAGTTTATTGTTGTTGTCACAGCAGAGCCTGCACAAGTGTGCAAGAGTGCAATGAAGTCTATTTATGTGCCAAATCAATTCTGGTACTGTGTACCTAGAAGCACCTTCTGAAGGTGGCAGAACTTAGTGTTAGAATAGCTCAAAAGGAGGAAAAAAAAAAGTTATTATTTTTGCCTAGTATTCCACTGCCATTTCATATCATGATAAAACATAGTGTATAATCTGACAAGTGTAGCTGCAGAATTATTCTGACATGCTCATTTCATGTTTACCACATTCAGAGATGTATTAAAAACAGTGATCAACTTTATGTCATGACATAGGATGATACTGGAAATATGTTCAAATCATTGTGCAAACATCAAAATTTGGGGAAAGTTTGACAAGCTAAATAGTTTTATTTTGGAAGACAATCCTTTGGGGTTGCACCTCACTGCTAACTAAGAAAAGCCTAGAAGAAGAAAGACACAAGAATTTTACTATTAATTATTAACCAAAGAAAAAAATATCACCTTGACAGGAAGAGATTAGGGAAAGAGAGGAGAAAAGGTCATTTATAGAGCTGTGCGGCAGTAGACTAGTAGCGTTATCATTTCATAAAAAATATATATGCTTCACTATATTCTCCCTTTTTAAGTAATGTGAGTACTTTAAATAATACTAAATGACATTAATATAAGACTCATTAAAAATTATCATAAAAAAGCAGATTTTAACCACATGAGGACTATAAACTGTGGTTTTCATTACCTTAGTAGTCTGGAATCTCTATTAATAAAAAAGGATTGCTTTCAGCTGAAAATCAACATTTGCCTCACAAAGAAAAATAAATAAAGCAAAATCTAATTTCTGCATTATTATTTACCAGTGCCTTCCTGGGAATGTTACTGAAAGGCTTTTGCTGTTGTCTTTCTGCTCAGACAGCCTTCCCAGAGAAGTTCATTCTCCCAAATGCATTGCAACCATTCAGTCATCATGTGACTGAAATGGCCTCATCCTCCAAAAAAAAGGAGGAAAATGTCATAAAGAAAAATCAGAAAATAGATCATGAGAAAAAGGAGGGTACAAGAGATCCAACCTACTCTTTCGTCCCACAATGTCAAAATATGGCATTTGCCTGAAAATATGGCACATACACATTTCTGTAACAATTACATTTAGCAGAATATATATGTTAATTTATTTTGGAAAATATTATCCTCTGTGAGCAATAATTTTAATGATCTGCAGACTATTGAGATATTTAGGTTGGAATTTCTTGACCTAGTCAATTTCTTGACCTATTTTTTGACTGAAATCAATTAGATCAGCTTGACCAGGACCTTTTGTAGTCTAGATCTAAATAGCTCTAATAGATGGAGACCCTGCAATGTCCCCAGGTAATCAGTTCTGCATTTGACTACTTGCATATTGCTGTTTCTTTCCTTTAAGTGGGATTTTATATGTTGCAATACTTATCTCAGTGGTACATTATCTAAATATTTCTTTGTTTATACCTGCACATGTTTATATGCTTACCTGTGTCTGTTTATTTCATAATTATGAACTGTAATGGCCTATGTTTTTTTTCTCTGTATTATTTATAAAAAATGAACAATTTTCTGTTGACAAAATAAGTCTGTTCCATTTATGAAAAAAATGAGCTGAAGATAATAATATAGTGCACTGCTATGATATATAGCAAATTTATGTAGTGTTTTCTGGACTTTTTGCTGTCAATGAGGAAAATGGGTTTTTTTGCACTGTTCTAGTTTCATTCTTAACTGTAGACACATGGCAAATCTATGATTTTTCAAATAGCCTTAGGCTTAAAATAGATTAACGATTTACCAATGCTTCCATTTCCTAGAAAGTTTATTGTCTTTGTAAAAGAGTTTAAAACCAATGAAAGGCTCAAGGGCTTGACACGACATCTCTAGTATATCAGAAGAGATTATCTTTTTATTTGTCAAGAGTGAGAGAATTATGCACTCATTTCAAGCACCCTTCTTTTCAGTGTGTGAGCAAAGCATTAGAATGTTAACAATGTATTAGAATGCATTCTATATTGTATTTAATTTATTTTGTATGAACTGAGTACTGTTCACTCTGATACATCTGCATAATGAATTAGAAAATAACCAAAAGTAATACGCAAAAACACTAAGGTTATTGCTAGTGGCTCTATCTTTGTCTCTAACTTTGACAACTGCCAGAACTGTCAGTTTGGATTTAACTTGTATACTGTTAAATGACTGACTGTGAAACTGAGACACATCATAAAAAAGTGAGAAACTACCCTGTTTCTGACCTGGGAAATACAGTAATAACATGAATTTATGGCAAGATTTAAGCTTTTTGCCCGATTTTACTGCAGTTTTGTCTAAGATTACTGCATAACTGTGTTCTACATAATGCTACACTAATTAGAACATTAATTCTCACTGGTGGAGCCGAAGGTTCAGAGCACTCAGCCTGAAGAATTTAAACCCAACAGCCCTTAAATGCACCATAATGCACCATTACAATAGTTATGGAAAATATTTTACATACTCTGAACAAAGTTAAACTAACACAAATAAAATAATTAAAGGCTCAGAGAATCATGGCTTAGAGTGTATTGCAGGGTTCCAGTTTTAGATGCCAGGCAAAACTGCACTGAAAAGTAGCTTTTCAGTGCATGACACTGTGAATAAGTATATGTACTCATTTTAAATATACTGCATATTTGTAGTTATTTTTTTCTATAAATTAGTGATTTGCAGCTGTATTTTATAGACAGGAATACAGGAGCAATTCATACACAATCCCCTCTTACCTCTGATAACACATGGAGCTGAACATATCTGCTCTTCACCTTCCACCTACATCATCGATCATATTTGAATCAACATAATTGTATGTCTAAGGATCTTTTCTTGAGAGAGGTATGTGATGTCTCTTCCTATTCAGCTAATAAAACACAAAGCTAAAAGAGTGCAAAACTCTAGTGGTAAAAGAAGGACCAGGACTAAAAGAAAATGAAGGAAATTGACTTTTTCTAAGACTTTCTAAGGCTGAGAGAGCTGGGCCTGCTCAGTCTGAAGGAGAAAGGCTGAGAGGGGATCTGATCAGTGTCTGTAAATACCTTAAGGGAGGAAGTGGCCTCTGATAGAACTAGAGGCAACAGCCACAAACTGTAGCATCAAAATTTCCACAGGAATTTAAGGAAAAAATTCTTAACAGTGAGGGTGACAGAGCCCTGGAACAGGCTGCCCACAGAGATTGTGGAGTCTCCTTCTCTGGAGATCTTCAAAACCTGCTTGGAGGAACCCTGTGCCACATGCTCTAAGTGACCCTGCAAGTGCATAAGGGTTAGACAAGATGACCTCTGGAGGTCCCTTACAACCTTAAGGCATGATTCTATGTATGATTCTATGAAATTTCAGATAAGGAAAAAAAACCTCTTCAGAACAGATTTAGCACTGTGATAAAATAAGAGAAATTTACAGATTACAAAATATATATATTAAGATCAAAGAAAAACATAGATCTTGGTTTAGAAATATGATTATTTACCAAAAACACTCTTGGTGCAATTTGCAATGATTTTTAGCGTCCTGATCCTGTACAACTGTCCAAATCTTAGATGAAACTTAGAAAGAAATAAGTAAAACAAGTTGGGCTAGGAAATCTGAGGGAAGAATAATAGTTAGTCTTCTTTTGTTAACGTTCATATAAAGCTGCTTGGGATCTTTTTTTTTTTTCTTTAGTATTTTTCAATAGAAATATTAGAGAATGACTGAATCATAGATGTATTCTCTGTCTTCTCTCTTGCATTTCCAGCTTTTCCATAGAAATAGATGTTTCAATGAATTGTAACAAAAGAGAATTTACTATTCAATAATGATATATAAATAGGGCTTTTCACATTTTCATGCTTTTTACATTCCTTTTACATTTGTCTTTTTAGCAAGTAAAGTGTAAAAAATGGCACTCTTTTTGTGTTTTAAGTTCTTTTGTACTTTTTTAAATCTGTTATTTTTGGAAAACAAGAGGTATAAAAAGTGTATACAAGAGGTATAAAAAGTAAGAATATGACAGACTCATATTTAAAATGTTTTAGTTAGTTTTTAATTTACTACCTTTAACAAGTCATCTGAATCATATATATAATCATTTGCAATATCACAACACCAGCTGTAAAAGTACATAGGTTGGCTTCATGCGCTTGGTTGGCAGTGTTTGATTTCAGCAACAGCTAGGATTTGTGTTTTTAAAATATTTCAAAATAAAATATTTACTAAATCTATAAAGAATATGCTTTAAACATAATATTATGTTTTAAACACAATCTTCCACCTAAATAAAATCTAAGAATATTAAGTCTGCTCCTTATTCTCTCTGCTTTTCTGATTATGTTGAACACTGAACTATTTAAGAGGTTCTCTAGATCAATATTTCTGCCTGTTACCTCAGCTGAACTGTATTAGTTAATTAGTTACAGTAGTCAATACTAGCACAGCAGACCTAGTTTTCACTGGTGCTTTCCTCATATGACTTATTTTGCACTGAAATTAATCTGCTAAAAAACAATGATAAAGTTTCCAGTTTTCTATCCCAATTTACTTCATGAAATCATCATAGAATTACCATACATTCAGTTCAGTTAATTTATTATTATAACTAGTGTCTACTATTGAGCCAAAGTATAAAAATACTATTAGAATATCTGGGGTCACATGCAAAGAAGGAAAGTCTTTCTGTCTTTGCACTTTCTTCATCCCAGTGGCCTAAGCTAAGCCTACTCATGTACATTTAGCAAAGTGTGGGGCTTTTCTGATTTGCAGCAGCTCCTAGACATAGTGCTAGTCAAGCACTATGCCTGTCATAGTGCTGGTAGTGATGAATGACATGCTACTCCCATCCCTTTTCTCTGTTGGTAGAAGGTGAGAAGTATTTTTATGGTGGATTTGACTTTAGTGACTGATCTAGGTCTTAAATTTGGACTGTCCATCTTAGCAAATTTTAAGTTCTTAATAAGAACATGCTAGTATGCATAGAATTCAGTATTGCCATAGAATTTAGTATTACCAGAATATTCAGACCAAGGTCAGATCTGCCCCTCTACTCAGCTCTAGTGAGTCTGCACCTGGAGTACTCTCTGCAGTTCTGGGCTCCCCAGTATAAGACGGATGTGGAGCTCCTACAGAGGGTCCAGCGGAGGGCCACAAAGATGATTAAGGGACTGGAACATCTCTCATATGAGGAGAGAGTGAGTGAACTGGGACTGTTCAGCTTGGAAAAGATAAGGCTGAGAGGGAATATGATTAATGTGTATAAGTTCATGAAGGGAGAATGTAGGGAAGGAGAGGCCAAGCTCTTCTCAGTGGTGGCCAGCGATAGGATAAGGGGAAATGGGTATAAGTTGAAAAAAAAGGAAGTTCTATCTGCATGTGAGGAAGAACTTTTCTTTGAGGGTGACAGAGCACTGGAACAGGCTGCCCAGGGAGGCTGTGGAGTCTCCTTCTCTGGAGATCTTCAAAACCCGCCTGGATGCCATGTTGTGCCCCATGCTCTGGGTGTCCCTGTTTGAGCGGGAAGGTTGGACTAGATGATCTCTAGAGATCCCTTCTGATCTTGAATATTTTGTGATTCTGTGATTCAGTATTCAGGATTAATATCACATTCTTTCACTTCCTTAAACTCAGATCCAAATTTATGTTCTTAAACTGTTGTACCATTCACAGCATTAATATTGCTGATACTAAAGCTATGCATTTACTGTTTGTATACTTCATGAAATCAAGTCCTCCATGATTTCTATAAAAAGTGTTGATAGTGTATCTGAATGGATTTGTGATAGAAACATCTCTTCCCCTTCCATAAAAGGCATATACTTTTCCTTAATGTGTGTATCATTTAGGAGCTAGATATCTGAACCTTCCATATTTTTTTAATAACTAGACAATGCTGTATAAAATATATTCTGATAATTAACCTCAAACTCAACAATGTGCATTCTGAATAACACTTATTCCAAAAAAAATGGTGCCATCATGTAATTTAGAAATAAAGAGAAATAAAAAAGAAGTATTTAGTTCTATGCTTAAATGACAGAAAAGTGAAACAATGACTTGACCAACTAAGCCCCTATCCCCAGCAAAATCAACACCATTCTGTGACTGTTCAGCTTCTTTAGGCAAAATCTTTGATCCCTAACACAGCACAGTCTGTAGTCAATATTTGAGAATAGTAGTGAGAACAAATCTAGCCTGTTATGCTGATGGCATAAATAGACAGTAATTCATTTTTTTCATAATGTAAGAGCATGTTCCTAATATCTTTGAATTTTATACTGGAACGGAAGACATATACCAATGGGCATCCCAGTTATGCTCATAATAAAAATTAATTTAGACATTTAAATAAATGTCCTCTACTTTGGGAATGTGACTTGATGTCACTTGCAGAAATTAGTCCTCATAATGTTAAAATCATTTGAAAAACATACATACAAGGCAGAAAGTTTAGGTCTTGTGCCCATTAGGTCTCCAAATTTGTTCTCAGTGAATATAGTCCCATTTGGACTGTCCAATTTCCAGCCTGAGGTGTTCTTAACAGGAATCTCCCTCTCGCTTTGGGGAAAAAATAAATAAATAAAATATATATAAAAAAAGATGAGTAAGTATGAATAAGAGATATGAAACAAAACAAAAGGTAAATTGAAACAGGGAGTTGGATGGTACCAGGAACTGTAGAAAGGAACAAATAAAATGTGTGTGTGTGTGTATGTGTGTGCAGGATGAATATCCAAAATTTAACTTCTGATGTCTGAAGCAGTAGCCTGTTACTTGCTAACTGCTACTGGTACGGCTGATTGTAAATTTCTGTAGCATCTGGACTAACAAAATGTGGCATATCCCAAATATAATTAATAAAGAGACATGAGAAAGAAGTGACCATAATGCTGCATGGCATTAAGTGAGCCAATGTGTCAGATGATCAACTGAAAGCTGTAATATTATTGATTTTTAAAGAAATATTACTATCTAGATCCACTTTAGATTGTTATTTACTTTTTGTTATTTACTTTATCTCACCTTTGGCAGCTAGGCAAGGAGACTTGAAGTGGGAATTGAAAGAGAGACCACTCTGATGACAACTTGCTTTTGCAAGTTAATCCTAAAATGTTTATGTCATTCTGCAATACAGAGTCTGCATATGTCAATTGCAATATAGAATTGCAAACTTGCTGAGGAATCAGGTGTTTTAAGTTTCATTTTTGCTGTCTATTTTTTTTTAATAATAATGTACTTTCACACAGAAAATATGGTAAGGAATGGCTCTCAGAATTGAATACATCAAAATTTAGATCACTGATGTAACCTAAATTTACACTCTCTACCATGAGTATACATTATACTGTTATATGCCTCTATTAATTTTCACATTGTGCCAGTATTTCAATCATCACACTATTTGGACTTCCTCTAGGGATGAATCATAGAGGCAACAAAACCTATGAAAGTCTACTATGAAAGTCCTACAGAGGGAAGACAGAGTGTGAGGAATGACATAAGGGATTGTATGGGCAAGAAAAGCCATCTCATGTTTGTGAAAAATGAACATTGACCTAGAGAAATGTGTATTCTATCACAGTTACAAATTTGCTCTGAGATGCTTTTCAAGATACTTAAACCAAGCGTAGATCACTCTGACATCCTTCATTTTCTAGTTTCCTAACTAGGTAGTTTTGCTAGAATGTAATTTGCTGACTACTTCAGCTACAGTTTAAGCTCATGGAAGGTATATTTGAATAGATAGAGGTAATATACAATGCTAAATTTAGTCCATAAGTAAAGAAGTCCCAAATGTCTGAAGCTGACTACTCAACATAAATGCTGAACTTGAATCCTTTTACATTTCAAATCTCCATCTCTGATGGGAATGACATCATCCCTGGTATCACAGGACACTGAGAAAGCATTCTGTATGTGATGCATTCCTATATGACAGTGAAATCAGAAAAGTCTGCGAGAAAATGAATAGTTCTGAAAAGGAATTTGGGTTGTTAGTGTCTAGTAAGTAACAAATGGGACCACACATGCTGAACAATGTGCAAAAATAAAGTTTTGAGCAGCTGCTTATTTAGCAAACATCATCCACTGTATTGTGAGTGAAGAGGAGGTACCCTGGGGGGGAAAAAAAAGTGATCATTTAATTAAAGTTGCATTTTAATCCATATAAATCAGAAGCTTTGAAAAAAAGACAGCTTAATTAATCACATCCAAGTATCTCATTTCCAGTATTTTCTAGCATACTTATACATGATTTTTCTTCTTTAACGCTATAATGTAACTTAGAATTTTGTGTACTGCACATGAGTTCCTGTGTGTCTGTATACTATGTATAAAAAAATTGTTGATAGATGAATAGGTTGTTAAATACAGATAAACACCCACCTGATAAGATTTCAGTTCCTATCTTTTCTGGCAATCTATTTTTCAACAAAGGCTGACCTCACTTCTTCTTTTCTCATTCTGTACGTTTTACCAATTGAAGTCTTCTTCAATGGAAAATAGAAAGGCTAGGATTTGAGGATAAGTTTATTTGTGATCTATCTTCCATATGTACCATAAAATTGACATCAGAGGGGGAATGAAGCAAAGGATTTCTGCTACACATTCACAGAAAACCATCGTGTTCCTGCTAAAATACATTAAAATAACATATTTCTTTATGCACATTTTGGCCATCTTAAATTATGCATAAAGTGCTTCAACTGTAAATAACAGTGCTGATCAGATCTCCTATAAAACACCTGAAATAATAAGCCTACTTACCTGAGCTCCAACAGGTTTTTTAAACTCTCTGACACATGCCATACATTATCATTATAAGACAAGCTGTTGAATGCATTAAAAGTCAATTCTTGCCATTGTTTTACATTTCATATTTTGCCTCTTTGAAATTTAGCAATGTTGCAGTGTATGTGGGGTATCAGGTCACAGTTTTAACATGAGAATCTCTGTATTTATTTAGTGTTTTATTTTGTACAGTATTGCAGCATTGTAAATGTCTACTTTCAGCTGTGAATCTGTAATACTGAGGCAGTAAACAGATATCTCACTGAAACTTTGGAGGGAAAAATCAAAGATAACAAAATATTTCTTTTGTCTTAATTTGAGTCCTCTACTCAACCGAGATAAATAAAACCACATCTACTTCAAAGGATTTGCATTTAAATGGTTAAATGTGTTTGTTTTAATTACAGAAAAAGAAAACAAAAACAGCTTTACCTTACACAACCTCTTACTTTGCTCTCATGTCACTTCCATTCAATTCTAACATCTTTTTAAGTTTATCTAGAGTAGATGTAAAACCTCCTCAAACTAAACATAACCTTGTCCTCCTTTGAAATGATTATAAACTAGATGTCATGGCAGGTCAGTATTAGGTTTTTATTTGAGTGTATGTGATTAAGACATTTTGTGATTTAACATTTCAAAAATTTCTAAACATATAAACTGAATAGGAGTGCAGAGATGCAGTCTGCTACTTAGGTAAGAAGTCAAGCTGGATTAGAATAAACTTAAGATAATCAAGGAAACCTCATTTAAACAAATAGACGGTCTTCATTCACTTCCTAAGACTTGTTTTGTTGAGGGTCAGAAGAGGTCAGCTGGTGTAGCCCAAGCATTAAGATTTATTATCTTTCAGTTTGAATGGAGGATGTAAGCCTTCCTTCTCTTTGCTTTGTAGAGAGTCATACCAACATTAGTAAGACATTATTCAAACAATACTATACAGATCGGGCTTTGTATTTCTCCTATTCCATCACACATGCTGAGCTTTCCCCTACCTGTTTGCATACATTCCCATCACATATATGAGATAAACTAACTGCCCATGTCCTAAGAAAGATGCTCGTTTTGCCTTTCAAGTTCTATGATTCGATTCCTGTCTTATGTTTTCCAATAGAGCAGCCAACAGAGTTACCTCAACTGACCTACCACATAGGTATAATCTGCTGGAATAAGAATGAACATCAAAGTTCAGTGATAAACAAGCTCTTAAAATAGTTTGTTGTAAGTATAGGTGCCAGTGTTACTGTGGACAGCAATAACTGAAATATAAATGATTCTATGATTCTATGATAAAAGAACATGATGATACATGACAATTACAGGGAGGTGAAATGCCTTATTCAGAGGAGATGTATCTGAATGACAGTATAACTCAAATTGTTTTAATGAGGTGGATGTTTGTAAGCCTGTTTGGCTTTCCAGATATTATTTTCCACCTGACTCTTTCACATTTGTTAGCTGAGAAAAAGAAGATTGTTTTTACATACTATAGGCTCTAACTTCTCCATGGAATCCTCCATGAAGTTTAATCATGCTATAAAAATATTATAATTTATCAAAAAAAAAAGTTTAATAAAGGGAGGCACAAAATTGTTCCACTCCAGGAACAACCTACATGAGCCATTCCCTTTCTCTGCTTATTTTAGAGAAGGGGAACAAACCGAAGCAGCATAGCTGAGGACAGCTTCTCAGATCAGTGAGCAGAGAGATACAGAAGAACTGAATTCAAGGTCCTCTGTTCCCTGCACTCTTGCTGTTCTCTCAGGAGTTTTTGTGAGAGAACTGTATCTTACATCAGCTGTGAGCAGGATTGCAGTCAAGCCACCAATGTGGTTGTTGCACAAAGTCTTTTAGTCTTCTCTTCAGGCAAGTTTAAGGAATAAAAAATCATTTGTTGAAAATAATAATAATACAAAGGACCTTATTGTGGGCAAGCAACTTTCAGGCATTGTAGACATTATTACTTAAAGGATTTAGTTCTCAAATTAATTGCTGTTTTCCTGATTTTGCAGATGAGAAAATAATGACAGAACTATTATTCCTGAAAGAATCTGTGTAGGAGTAAAATTAGACTATCCCTCCCAGAATGACTCGTAAAGATTAGCTTTGTCATGAGGTTATCTCCCAGATGCATATCCTCCTTTCCAGTGGGTAATTTTTCCAGACCACAGAATAGTGGATTGAAGGGCAGCAGTTCCATCACTACAGGTGAACTCTCCTATAATGAGTTTATTGCCCTCTTTCATCTACTTTACATTTAATTACCTCTGAAATGCCAACATCTAAGCCGGAGTTCCTAGCAGTTGTATTTCTATTTCCTTCTGCTTATTTAAGAGGAAGAAAGAGTTTCCACTGACCTTAATCTAGGAAGTGAATTTGTGGGGCCAAGATCAACTTGTACTCGAGGAAGGTTTATAGAGCTGATCATATGGAGGGCGATCACAGGGCATGTGTGCGTGTGCGACAAGCATAAAATTAGGTACAGAAGACATGGGGTCATGAAAGGCACATCCTCCTTGACCAGCCTGATCTACTTCTATGACAAAGTGACTCACCTAGTGGATGAGGGAAAAGACTGTGAACATGGTCTACCTAGACATCAGAAAGGCACAGGACTTTGACACAGTCTCCAATGCATTCTCCTGGAGAAGCTGGCAGCTTGTGGCTTAGATAGGTGTACTCTCAGATGGGTGAAGAACTGGCTAGATGGCTGGGCCCAGAAAGTGGTGGTGAATTGAATTAAATCCAGCTAGTGACCAGTCACAAATGGTGGTCTTCAGGGGTCACCTGGGGGACAATCCTCTTTAATAACTTTCTCAGCAATCTGGATGAGTGGAGTGCACTCAGCAAATTTGCAGATGTTATCAAGCTGGGAGGAAGAGTTGATCTACTTCAGGCTAGGAAGACTCTGCAGAGAGATCTAGACGGGGTGGATCAATGGGCTGAGGCATATTGTATGAGGTTCAACAAGGTCAAGTGCTGGGTCCTGCGCTTTGATCACAACAATCCCATGCAGTGCTACAGGCTCAGTGCAGAATGGCTAAAGACCTGCATGGCAGAAAATGATGAGGGTATTGGTTGACAGCCTGCTGAATATGAGACAGCAGTATGCCCAGGTGGCCAAGAAGCCCAATGGCTTCCTGGTTTATATCAGGAACAGTGCAGCTAGAAGGACGAGGAAAGTAATTGTGTGTATTCAGCATGCATGTGAGATCACCACCCGAACACTGTGCTCAATTTTGGGCCCCTCACTACAAGAAAGACATAGAGGTGCTGGAGTGTGTCGAAAGAAGGGAAATGAAGATGGTGAAGGGGGTGGAGCAGAGACTTTATGAGCAGCGGCTGAAGGTTTTTTAATCTTGAGAAGAGGAGGCACAGGGGAGACCTTAGCGATCTCTACAACCATCTGAAAGAAGGCTGGAGTGAAGCAGGGGTCAATCTTTTCTCTAGCATAACTACTGAAAATTGGACAACAGTAAAAATCCTCAAGTTGTGTCAGGGCAGGTTCAGGTTAGATATTAGGAAAATTTTCTACATAGAAAGATTGATGAAGCATTGGAATAGGCTGTCCATGGATGTCCATCACCATCCCTGACAGTGTTCAAGAAACGTATAGATGAGGCACTTAGGGATATGGTTTAGCAGGCATGATGTTTAAGGGCTTATGGTTAGACTCAATGATCTTGAATGTCTTTTCCAACCACAGTAATTCTATGATTCTATTACACTAACATGATCTAAACATATATCACCAATTCTTTCTCTCACATCATCTCACCTGAGGGAAAGATTCCCTTTTCATATATTTCTATAATCAAGTATTATTTGTTAATGGGTTTATAATCTGTGCATCTTACATGGATACAAGTTCTGTACAACATTTTAAAAATATTAACAACTAAACTATAATCTCCTTTCCTTTTTAAAATAGGATAAAATTGGCACCTGCCGTGACTGCCTTGTTATTCGGTAAGTTATAATTCTTTTTCCCATCTCCAGTGTATTTTGTTTTTCTGGGCAAAGCCTTCAAAGGCAAGTCTGAGATATGAGAGATCCTTTATAACATCATCATAAATGCTACAGAATCAGAGCAGAGCATGAAAATCCAAAACAAATGTGCCATTCACAAAATCATACTTGCTATGTGCTAAAATTTATTTGCAGGTTTCCTATACCTTTAGTCATCACAAGTGTATCTGCAGGGTAAGACATTTGTTAAACACAGTGCTGAAGTCCATACTAAGACTGTAAAGGTTTCTGCAAAGTAGAATGTTTTACATTTCTGAAAGTCTGAATACTCAAGATAGTTCTTTCTGCTCCAAGACTGGAAGACATAAACTTCCAGTGAAACAAGAGTTTTTTATTCAATTCTGTGCAAGTTAAATTTCAAGTGACTAAGTTACATTCTTATCTTAGAAATAATATTCAGGACTACATTTTAAATTACATTTTTCAGATACAAATCTCCAAATACTTTATGAAGGAGATAAGAACTCAGGAAAACATGTATTCTGTCTAGAAAGAAGTCATCATTTCAGGGGATGTGAAAATGTGAGCCATCTTGGCCAGTGCAAAAAAATACCTTCTCCCCTTACATGTCCCCTGCTAAAAGTACAACTCCCCATTTCACTTCAAAGACTTGTGTGTGATTGCAGTCATAAGTGGAACATAACTCATGGTGGTCTATCCTAGTCTGTCCTAATCCTTTGAAATATAAAAGAGCTTTCTAATTCTAATTAACTAGGTTTTTGGAACTGACACATTTATCGGGATTTTCTTCTGCTTGATCACACCAGCACTTCCCCATGTAAACAAAGCACACAGTGGGTGATGATTATGATAGCTGATTAAAATAAGTAAACAGATTGGAAAAAATTAAAGTTTTATGCATGCCTGCCATCTGTTTTCCCTTCACACTGTACAGATTACTGTACATATTGTACACAATTGATTTTGTTTCCACTTCACTAGCAACAGGCACTGCGGCACACCATCAGTGGCTTGAATAATTCACATAAATGACTGTCATGCCTGCTCTAAATAGCTCTATGTTGGATATTGTTTTGTTTCTCATATGTTTTTGACATTGAATTAATCACAATTCATCTGTATAAAGATTTTTAAAGGAAAATGTGAGAAGAAGAGTGATTACCTTTTCAACATCAACAACCACTCATTTTCAAACAAAACCCTCGTATGCAAGTAAGGACTCACACTACTGGTATAAAGTTGGTAACAGGAGAATCACTGCCATCAAACATGGTCTTCTTATGCTTGGTTTTTCATAGCTTTCAATTCTTTTAAGCTAAATCTATATGCTGTTTAATAGAAATTTTCTATGCAAATTAATACTGCGAATGGATGCCATATATAAGCTGAATAGTAATATCATTATATGTAACAGTACTTTTTACATGAAGTCATCATAATAATAGTGTTGATTTTTCTAAGGAGAGATGTATTAGTTAGCCTAAATAAGAGAACAGTAGTGGAATTCCTATCTTTGATAATATCTTGAACAGTGCATTTCATTCAAACAAGCAAGTAAAATAAAAATAAAAATGACTCAATACATTAGCATATGATGTGGAAATGCAGTCTCACGTTGCAATTTTTCTCACATCGATTTTTCAACATATATTCCAGTCATTTCAAAGGAAGGACTTTGTAAAAGAGAGATGCAGAATAGTCAGGCATTCAGGTATTTAACTGCCCCTGAAAGGATATAATTTTTCTTAGCAGTTCTTTTTTTCTGACAATTTCCATTATGAATGTAATGAGTCTATTAGAACTATCTCTGCAAATACACTAATAATACAATATTCTTAGAGAGTGTTATAACTGCAGTCCATTTAGTGTGTACAAAGTTCTCAGCTTTGCAATTAATAAAAGAAAGGAAATGCAGCCTGCAATGTTGATTTTGTCCTAAGTCACAGCTAGGAACCACGTACAACATGGACAACTAGCTTTTTTAGCCTTCCTCTCTAATTTTAATTGATGGTCTAGGCACATGAAACTCCACTAGTTAAAGAGAAATTTTATATATATGCCTGTGTGTGTGTGAGTGTGTGTGTGTGTATATATATCTACATGGATAAAAGTAAAATAAGAAGAAAACATGGCTTTCCTTTAGTAGCAAGAAGTATTATTAGTCCCATAATTTGGTTAGGAAGATCCACTACGTCATTGTTCTTTTTTCCCTGGACCAGATAAATGTAAACCATCCTGGAAGAGCTGAGACCTTCTAACCCCTGAATGAATTCTTACTATTCCAGAACAGATTGTAACTTAAAGGCAAAAAATATAATCATCATTGCTTTATGGCCTTACAAGTGCTAAGAAATAACTATGTCAATAAATGAATGCTGTTTCAAAAAGTCGTGATATATTTTTTTCCTGTAGCATATTTGCAGACTCATGATTGGAATTATCAGCCTCATTTCAGAAATTAATCAGGTTAATAATTTTAACAAGGATTTATTAGCTAGATATTTTTATTAAACCTCATTTGTAATCTACCTGAAAGAAAATTAGTCCAATCATAGTTCATCTTTTATGAGCCATCAAGTCACTTGTATGCATGAATTAAAACTAATATTTTTAGATAATTATTTTACTACACTTGTCATTCTACTGCAGTTGCTCAATACATAATATTTCTGATTTGACTATCGATTCAGCCTCAGTTTATGGACCTCTTCAGAATCTAAATAAGAATCATTCCAATTGTGGCAAAACTGAGTATCATCTGCTATTTGAAAAGGAACTGAGTATTTAAGCTTTATAAGGATATAAACTGTATGTGTGATCTTATACCTCAACAACAAGGTCAAGTTCCCAGATCAAGACAATGAACTGTAAAAAGGAAGAGAACATTTATAAATTCAAATTTTGATAAATTTAGTCTTGCTGAGTACTTTGTCATATCATCCTTAGTGATTTGAGGAAAATGCTATTAGAAATGCTATGATAATGTTAATATGTAGCATATTGTGATGCAAACACTGCATACCTTTATTTCTGCTGGATATAAGCTAAAAGGTGTGGATCTTCTAGCAAAGAATTTCTAAAGATTATACTGCAAGATTTCTTTGGCCTTCAACTACTGGATAGAATTAACATGTAAGTGGACTTTTCCTGAAGTTTCCAGGACTTCCAGGATCCATTTTGTAAAATATAAAATAAAATAAAATAAAAATTTCCAAAGCATTCAATTTAATTCAGGTTATCCATTTTTGTCTTATATTTCTTTATTTCTTGTTTATTATCCAAAATATTCATTTGTAAATTTATTGGAGAATAAAATATCTAATTTTATAATATAAAATAAGGAAAGGGACAATGAAGAAAATGACAAAAATCAAGAAAGAAATTGATATAACTGAGAACTAGACTAAACATTTTTTCATTTAAGTTTTTGTTGTTACAGAAAGAAACAATAGCAATGCCATTGAATCGGGGGGCCCAGAAATGGATGGTAAATATCTGTTTTACAGCATCAAACATACTATCTCACAAACATATCTCTCTCAATGACCATAGTAAACGTGATATCTCATAGTCAGTGAGAATGGAAACTTCTTTAATTTTTGTCATAGTGCTGCTTATCGCATTATTTAATGTTTCTTTTAGGGAATCAAGATTATTATTCTGGACTCCTAAATCGTGGATGAATAAACTCTGGAGAAGTACCAAGCACTGAAATCTGCAACATTTACAGTAGTTTTGCTATCTTACTGCTTATAATCTTGTTGAGGTACAAAGGTATACAACTAAACTAAAGTAGCTATATAACTAAAACTAAAACTAAAATCCCCTACTAAATGTCATCAGAAGTCGAATAAGACATTTTGAAATTAAGAAGGATTTTTCTTTTGGTAATATTTAACATTTATGGTTGGACTTGAGCAAAGTTTTGTTTTGATTTTCCTGATTGACCTATGCTTGAGTGCTAAATACACAGTCAGTTGGTGGAATGAGCTAAGCCTTAGTAAGCTAAGCCTCCTCAAGGTAGACAGTGACCCCACTAATCTGGAAGTGGTAGTAAAATGAGATCTTCAGTGTGATCAACTGAGTTGCTGATAAGGAGAAAGGTAAAAAACACTGAACACTGGAACTTGTGGAAATTTCTGGTGACTAGAATCACCAGATCAGACCCAGGGCACAAACATGGACCTTGTTTTAAAAGCCCCCTCGAACACAAACATGTGCAGATGACAGCCTTTCCATCAGCCAGATGCAGTTCAGCAGAACTGCCCCTACAGCACCTATCAGGCAGGCATAGTTAACATCTGCTAGCAGCTTACCTATGAACATATGTAGAAATCCATTCTTGACAGGAAACTAACCACTACATAATGGCAATATCCTGCTTTCTAGAGAGAGGTATGAGGTGTCCCGACGACTCACTAGTTTCTCTGTGCTTTCAGTTCAAGGCTGCTCCACATTGCATGAGTCATCTCAAAACAAAATTCCTGGGTAATAAAATCTCCCAGTATCCCACACACAGCATAGTCTCTCAAAATGCTGTTCAGTTTAAGGCAAGTGAGAGAGAACTAGGCTGTATTTAAACTACTGAAATCAAACCAGCTTAAGAAAATGATTCATCTAAAATTATGAGAATATTTTATGCATTGAAATATATGATTCTACTTCACTAATAGTAGTAGTAGTTTTACTATTCCATTGAAATTATTATTTCATTGTTGCTTCTCTTTATTTCTCTCTCTGTTCCTCTCTTCCTCGTGAGACCAAGAAAATGGCTGAATGATAACCAAGAAAATGGCCAAATCCAAAAGTATTTTGTACTTTTTGCATCCATATAGCAGCACTAATTCTCCTCATTACCTTCAGTTTCAGATATACGTATATCAATTCTTCATTTGTAACATGACTCTGAGGAGAAAGGCTCAGACAGCTTTGGATTTGTCAAGGACTGGAGGCTTAGACAGGTTCCACATCTGGGATATGTGTCAAACCCAGAGAGAGGTACTTGCCCAGCTTGCCAGTGGGACATCACTTCATTGCCTCTCTAACACGAGCACAACAAATAGTAACTGAGAAGTGATAGAGCACTGAGTGACCTACTCACAGCCACTAACACATTTGCTCTCGTGTACTGCAGATGATTAATTGTCCTATTTTTATTCAATCCTGTTTTCTAACTCACTAAGCCACAGACAGTTAACAGAAATTATTTCTTTTTTTTTTTTTTTTCCTTTTTGAACTGCTGACTATGAGCTCATCATCTGGTGACGGTTGGACTCAGGAATGTACAAACGAATACATACTCACCCTGAATTTATGACCTATTTATTCAGGCCTTGTTGCTTCCTGTAACTGTTGCAACATGAACCTTAAAGTGACCTTGTCTTAATAAAACAACAACAACAACAACAACATTCAACTGTCACTAAGCTTAAACACCCAAAACAGGATGAGAAGCAAAACTTTTTAGCAAACTAAGAAGAGGGCATACATAAAAGCCTAACATACTTCACTGAGGCAGTTTTATTATCTTCTTGTGATCTCTAAATACTATAAATGAACAAAGCTTTCAGTTCTTGGAATCGTACACTATAATTTAAAAATCAACTCATCTGCCACAATTGCATTTTTTCAAAATTAAAGGACAGCAGAGACAAAAAGCTCTTTAGCATACAGTAAAGGCATTTTAAACTAAATCTTTTCCTTAGTCCTTGCCTTATATAATTGCAGTTAGTTTTCCACTATTTTCCTTTTAACATGCACTGTGATCAAGTCTGTTTTTATATCCTACTATTCTCAAATTAATAGAATATTTCTTCTGATGTTGTTAAACCTATAGAAATTTAGTTACTGAGAATAATATCTTGGAAATGGTGATCAGGACAGTTCCATGTGAGATCAGGGCCTGAGTTTTCACTTTCACCTCTTTTTTACAACTCATATAGGTTCCTAAAAAAAAAAAAAAACAAAAACATGGAAGGCAAAAGTCTTACCATTTTGGGAAATGAATTCACCTCTTGATTGTCCTGCAAAACTATCACCCAGTGCCTCATCTCATACTTGCACACATCACAGCTAGAGAGTTTTATCCAGAGCATCCGATTGTCACCCACTATCTGTGATCTCTGAGCTACGTTTCGGCTCTGGAAATGAAGACACAGCTCAGAAAGATTAAGTGACTTGGGCAGTACTAAACAATAAATCAGTGTGAAGAGCTGAGATTAGAGATTTTCTAAGTCAGTTCTAATATAGTGAAGAGAGCTCTGTCTAACTTTCCATATAACTTTCAAACTTTGCTCATCCCTCTTTTTATTCTCCTACCATATTATTTTTAACAATACATTCATTTTTTAATCTCAGTTATTTTCTTCTTTCAGCGTTTTCTTCTGTAATATTTTCAATCAATACCTCTGAAAAATTAACCAGTGGAAATCTGAAAGATACCTCCATTTTACTTCTTGTTAAAGCTTATTCATGTATTATTTTCATTGTTTCTCACTGGAAAAACTAGTTTTCTTTGCATTTGGTATGCAAAGTATTTGTTTTCATTTTAAATCATAACTTTGACCAGTAAGTATTATAGATCAATCAGAAAATATTATAAATCATAAAGTGTGTATAGATAGTTGAAAATATCTTATTCAGATGTAGCCTATCAGCAGTTGTTAGGAGCCACAGTTGAGGTGCTGTATATCCCAGAGAAAAGCTCTGTGTCAGGCTCTTCCCAGGGCCACCTCCCCACACCATAGCTTTCACAAGCAAGCTGCCTTATGGGATATCTTTTCTTTTTGAGATGTTATGAGAAAGGTTCTGAAAATAAAGACTGGTTGTTCACATTTTCAAGGAAACATCTCCTGTGTGAAGCAAATATCTTTCAAGAAGTGTTAAATTCTGTTTTTTTTTTTTTTAAAAGACAACATTTTCAATAGAATCATGAAATTCAAATCTTCTAGCAACACTTCTTCTCCCCTTCTCTCCACTAGAACTCACATAACATACAATAACAATTCTTGATGTTGATAGGCTTCTGAATATAGGCTCAGTCTTGACATTTGCATTTCTTTAATCCTGTTGCTTTCTGAAGACTATGACTCATTTAAAAAGAAACAAACCTTCATGATTTCCTCTCAACACTGTCCCTACATGGTTCAGTCCTTAAACTTCTCACATTCCTGTGCATTCAAGATTTTTTCTAGTTAGCATAAAGGAGTACTGTCATTACACCTTCTGTCAGCTGTCATTACACCTTCTTGTCTTTGGTATGTCAACCTATCTGTATTTTCAGTTTCTAAACTCAGACATACAGTGCTCCAGGAATAAGTTGCTGGTCAAGTTGAATAAAGATGATGATTGTCTATGCCCCTATACCTGACCAAAGCATGTAATAAAAAGTAACCTGAAACTGAAATCAGCTACATAAAAAGCAACCTCAAGTGATTCTTCTAGCCACAAACATAGGTTTGCCTCATGCACACCTCATACTCCCACTCTGGTCCTATTATCCTAATCCTGGAACATAGAAAAAATCAAGATTTAAGGTTATTTATAGATATCCTATTTGCAGACCATACAAGGACAATAATCCAAGTTACTTAAGAGTTTCTCCTGATCTTATATGTGGCCCAAAAAAAAAAAAAAAAAAAAAAGACAAAAACAAACCTTTTCCTCTAAACCAGTGAAAAGTAAATCAGTAACTATCAGGCTTTCAATTTTATAATATAACCATAAATAACATATTTATTACCTTCACATTAATTTCAGTTTATTTGAAGGTAGTATTCCTAGCTACTGATAGTGTTTGTAGTAAAATGCATAATTGGATAAAGAGCATTTCTTAGAGTGTACCAGGGTCATGTGTAAGAAACCTTTAAGTCATTAATCCAATCAATGTTCTCATACAGATGATCATAGTCAGATGACTGGAGTTCATCTTGTTATAGCAACCCTGTAAAGAAGAATCTGTACACTGAATCAAAACAACGACTAAAACTGGGTCACTGATTCACTACTGTCTTATGTAGATGACCTAACTGTTTGTATAGGGATCCTGTCATTCACTATTTCTGTTCAGGTCACAGCAGGAGAAATAGCATTGGCTGGATGCTGACTCCATTGGTGTTTTCCTTGGTCAGGCCTACCCTTTCACTGCACCTGGAGCTGATTCTTTCAGGCCACTAAGGCATCTTGCAACCAAGGCTACTAGCTCTATGGTAGAGTTCACACTGTCATTCCTGTCAATTGCTTTAATTTTCCATGGCTACAAGCCGCAGCATGATGTTCAACCAGTAGGAACATATGGCCCTTTGAGTGTGGATCGTGACATAGCTGTTCCCTTCAACCTGCTCTGATCCTGCAGCCTGCCTTGTCTGGCACATATGATAAAACTTACATCCTAAAGGTTCAGCTTTGTAAAGATCCATTCATCATGTGTTTAAATGTGACTCAGAGTCCAGCAATCCCATGTCTTATGTTGTTTTTTCCTGTTCAGCCTGTCAGATGCTTAGGCTTTTAAGCTTAGAGGCAGCTTCTTTTAAGATCTTCTGCATTTCTGACCAACTAATCGCAGAAGGTTTTGCCTGTGTACTTCACTCTCTAGGTTCTTAATCTTATTAGTTTCAGTTGTATTTTTATCTGTTCAAACATATATGTATATAATATATATATGTGTATATATATATAAAATATATATATATAATATATATATATGTATATATGTATATATATGTATATATGTATAATATATATATAATATATATATATTATGAATCACATGACTTTCTGAATCCAAAACATCTTTTGCTAATATATTTGTCATCTATGCCTGTAAATTACCTCACTGTAATTCAATCTCATTGAGTTCTCCAAAGTAAATCAAATGAATTGCAATAAAGTCATTGTAAAATTTGTGATTTGTATGTACGTATCATTTATGTCTTTAAAGGAAAGTTTTCTTTATATTCCCCTTACTCTCTGTAGAAAAATATTCCGCAATTTATCTACAAAGTATTTTCAACACCAAAGTTACAAATCTAAAGTAATTTGCAAGTTTATTTTCATTCTTCTACTGTTTTTTTTCTTCTCTGATTTTTTTTAATGATTTAATAATTTCTCTGAGGTTATGATTTAGAAGAGTTAGGTAAAACTGTAATGATTCAGTAGAAGAGCAAAAGTTTATTCTAGATTTCAAAGAACCCAGTATAAAACTTATCCTGTGATTTTAATGGAGATTGGATCTAGCTTTTAAAATGAAAACCAAACAGGTATCATTACAATCTTCAAAGAAGTCAAGCAATCATAGAATATAACTCAGAAGGCATTGGATTTTTTCATACTTAAAAAATCCTACCAGTGGGTTTCCAGTAAACTGAACAACCTCATGACCCATCTTCATGTATTATATGTGAATTACCTAATTTTCAGAACCAAAGCTATCACTATCTTTGATTAGAACATAGCAGAATCCATCTATGGAAAGCATATTCATTTTATACCAAATCATAAGACCGAACTGAATACATTACTGAAAGATAGTGTCCAAGTATTCATTTAACTTGTACAGGAAATACAGTTTTCAAAGCTCTGAGTTGTTGTTGGGATAAGATAAAATCTGAGATCAGTTGAGAAATCCCTTCTTTTTTCACTTCTTTGAATATGATTGATTGGTAAAAGCAAAAAAAAAAATGCTAGTTTGGCACTAATCAAAGTATCTGCAATTTAGCATGCTTTCCTGAATAATAAACTTACTTCTTTTTTACCTAAGATAAGACATTGTCTGCAATATTAAGGTATATCTCAGTTATACATTTTGACAAGAAAAATGAGCAACAGGAAAAGTTATATGAAAAATAAATAATGCCAGATTTGTTTATTCATATGCTTGAATGGGTACCCAATGTATCTGTTAAATCACTGACTAAAACAAAGTAGACAGAGAGACAATGAAACAGAAATGTTTTGAGGAAGATCTTTTTCATGCAGTATTTCAAAAATAATAAAGGAGATAATGATGTGTCATTCAAAGAAAAAGTAACAGTACAAATCTGTCAAGTAGAATATTGGACCAATCTTGATAATAAATAATAAATGGGAACAGAAATAAAGAGACAATAAAGGACTGTAGTCCAGATTCACTTATTCTCATTATCTGAAAACTAACTTTAGCAAAATCCTATGAGTATCAAGCTGAATTTAAACTTAAAAGAAACCCTACATAAACCTTCCTTATCTGGTCCCAATCTTAGCAATATGAGCTGGCAGGAGTTGTCCCATGGATATCAATATGACTATTTTAGAAAAATATATCTGCAGCTTAATTTATATCAAAAAAAATATATATATTATATAATCTGATATAATGTATGATATCAGAAAATAAAAGAGCAGTACTTTCTCTGAAAATATAACTTAGATCAAGCTCATACTGAGCAAGACTATCTCATTTTCTATTTCAGCATAAACTGACCTAATACATGCAAACACATTAATCCCATGTATTGATCTTTGTTCTCCGGTGTGGTGCTTGTTTTCATTCTTCTATTCTTGCAGTCTAAGGACACAAATCATATATTGTGCCATGTCACCAAGCTTTCTGAAAATGCGCTTAGATTGCTGGACTAAAGCTAAACAAGAACAGTCAAAGATAGTAATAAGATTGGCAGCAGTGACAGTCTGTAAATTAATTGAAAACTAACTCTATCACTCAGTTTCCAAACTAACATAATAGGATAGGTAGAGTATGTAATATTTTATTGACACATTGATTTTTGCAGTATTATAACCAACAAATTTATATACATTTTTCTTAAATTGTCTTTCAATGTGCGTAATTTAATTCATTTAATTCATAGGAACTAGGGCAAATATACTGGGTGTTAAAACTGCTGCCTTCCCTGGATGCTCTCCACTGCTCTGAAAACCCTGCACTTGGAGAAGAGCTTCCCCTATGGTAGCTTTCTCAGTAGGTGGCATAATTAGACTCCAGCGCATAATATTGGCTTGTTGGCCTCAAACTGCATGCTTGACTTTTCCCAGAAGCTGTGGTAATTCCTGAAATGTCAAAACAGATTGTTTCAAGCAGGTCATAAAAACATAACTTGTCAGTTCCTCTAAAGCTCCAGTTGCTGCTTGCTGCTCTCTGCCTCCCCAAAGATGGACAGACGACTATATTTCAGCTGTTGTCTTAGGGGTGATGTATTCCTCACTCAGTGCTATGGACCACCGTGTGCAACATTTGTTCGCAAGTGGAGAAAGGATATTTTCCCTAACAGCACTAAATGATAGCATAAAAAGTGCAGTGCAGTGTGACCTTTGCTTCTTTTGAAGACTGCCTTCTAAACAATCTTTCAGAGCATAATGCTTTGATAAATGCAACTTCTATAGTCAAATTCAGATGAACAGAAACAATACGGAAATGCTCACCTGACTGAAGTGATTGACATTTTATAAATCATTTCCAGGAGTCCAAATTTGTCTGTGTAAATACCAAACATTCATTTTTTTTTCCTGAGTTCTAAAGCTCACAATACAGCTGGATAACATATTCATAAGTTATCATAAAATGGGGAAACTATTTAAACTCTGCTTTACCAGTTAAATACAAAATTTATTGAGAAATTAATCCCCAAAGGTCAAAAATTAGTTGCTCTTTTGTTGATTAGTTAAAAATTATCTGAGTTCTATGTAATAAAAAAGTTAGAATACCTTTGCATGTATTACTGGCTACAACAAGGACACTTGGATGTTTTTTGATATATGTACAAAATCAATATTGATACTAATAGATACTGGTACTAGATAGATAGATAGATAGATAGACAGATAGATACCAACAAATAGTAATCTAAGCTTGGACACATGGGCTTTCAAAAAGGAAGGAAATGAGAGCAGAATGTCTCCTTTGAAAAGGAGAAATTCAAATAATAATGAAAAATTATTCATTAATAAATTAAAATTCAAATATAAATGTGTAAATATTTTATTCACACAATTTCAGCAAAAATAAATTTGACTCAAAGTCCTGCCAGGAGGAATTACCTGTCAGTGTTTGAGTTATTTCTCTCACATTGTACAATTTGAATATAATTATGCATAAATTCTGCCTATTTACTTGAGGTGTCTGTATGCCCCCCCCTTTTTTTTTTTTGTTCTATACATGCACAACAAGATAAGAAGCAGGTACCACAACTCAGCTCCCAAATCATTATTAGATAGATTATTAGATAGATTATTAGATTAGATTGGCTTTACGACAGTCTAAAATATTTTAAACTCCTTGTAATTGCTTGTTGCCATGCTTTGTATAGTACAAAATTTGTCTGATAAACTTGCTTTAATAAAAAGGAAAAATAAACTATAGAAAATTAATTTTTATATTTATTCATATCACCTCTCCAGTCTTTAGTCACAATTTATATTTTATAAATATAATAGTCACAAGTTGTAAGCCATGAGATAGTTTGCAGCTAAGAAATACGAGAAAAGATAAAAAAAAAGAGTTCCTTCACTATTGACTTCAATTCTTTTAATGTAAGCAGGAAAACAAATAGTCCAAAAAACATGCTATCAAGCCAAGACACCCTGAGTTTATATTTTTGAAAACCTCAGTTAACCTTGCCAACAAGAATTTGCAACCAAGGTAAGCAGAGAGACCTCACAATCTAAGAGAGCTTACTTTTTGCAATATTTTCCTTGGATAGTTTTCTTAGACAACAGAAACAAGTCTTCTCAGTAGGCTAGTTGAGAGTAAGTATCTCTTTTAAATTGCCTCAATCATTATTTGGAGGACCCTATGTCAGCATTGAAAGAAACAAAGAGGAATGATGCATACGTCTAAACTGCTAAACCAAACCAGATGAGGAACTGAGAAACGGTTCAAACACTAAGCTGTAGAGTTGGATCCACTGCTTGCATCCACACTAGGCAGTGCTTGGCCTTGGGTCACCACTGGGTAGCAAGTCGTCCTTCAATGGCCTAAAAACGCTCCTTGTTTTGTGACTAATTTTCCAACTATTGCATGACTGCAGTAATGAGAATGCTACAGATATGTAGAAGGGCAACCATGAAAGAACTTTTATAAACCTAATACTAGGAGTAGAAGAATGCCTATAGGAATGGTTTCCAGTCACCCTAAATTTTTGCTTAGAAAAGTGGGCCTAAACTGTAGCAAGAGAGAACTAACAATTACTGAGGGATTATTATGTACTTGAAGTCTGTGCCTTAGCCCTGTTTTCTTGCCTAGAACAGGTGTCTCTGTCTAGTTGGTTCATCTGGTTCAGTAAGGCATCTAAAGCAGAGCAGTAAGAATGCTTACCATAACTTTCTATTTTTTTTAACGTTTAATAATTAAATGCTTTGTTTTTTCTTCTGTGAGAAATTGATACCAATTATCAACAGTTCTAAACTGTCCAAAACACTCAAACAAGATGGATGTGCTGTGTATGATGTTAGATATTTTATTTGTATTAATAATTCATCACAAAAAGGTCCAAAATTCCTGTAGTAAATTGTCACACTTGGAAAACTACTAATGACTTACCACAAAATTCTAGTCTTCTTCAATATATTCCAGTTGTGCAAAGTACTGTTATTTACCAAGTTGCACTCACAGTGGAAAAAGTTATTCTCTACTGGAAGCCACAAGCAAAACCTCAAGCACAAGCTATAGCACAAGCTATCTGCTTGGAATTCTTTTTGAAAATTTCCTTATTGTATGCTACATTATCATAGTTCCACCCAGAATGAATTTATTTGAAGTGTTTTTTCCTAAATAATTATCTGTTGTAGACCCATTGTTGATCTAATATTATCAAGAACAGAAACATTAACTTCTTCAAGTCTGAAGAAAGGATTTCTTTCCCCCATTGCTGAAAAGGCAATATTTAATTTCTGCAGAAGCAAAATAGAATGCAAGAATTAAAGGTCTTTGAGTAAATTGTACCAACAACAGGGAAAAAGCAATAGAAGATGGCAATTTGTTCACAGTCTTGGATATTCTGCAGTATCTCAGAGAAATTTAATGCACTAATATTCCACTATATGCATACCTACAGGAGTACCCCTCCTGTACAACATGACATCTCTTCAGCTCAGCAGGCCAGCTGCAGAAGTGCTAGCAAAAACATACAGTAGTAGGTGATGTGATCTTCTCTTGCATATCCCTGTATATCACATTTTCAGTGATATCTTTCCCTGCATATCACATTTTCAGTGTGCCACAGAGGGTGGTGAGACTTATCATTCAAACCAGTCCAATAATACAGTACAATTGGAAATGACTGATCATAGCATAACTGTGTCAACTCTTGAGAAGCACTGCATTTATACTGTATTCATTTCTTGTTATCTCTCTTCCTGAGTTTTCTGCTATAGAAGTCCCTCTTTTGACTCTGAGAATTAAAGTAACAGCTAGAAAGGGCTTAACTCCCTGGATTCTTACTTGTATGGGATTTGATGTTGACATTAGGTTTAAAAAGAAAGAATCCATATGTGTATCTTGATATTAGTATAATTTGTCAAAATGAAGTCAAAGTTGAAAATAAACTGTATGTGCATCTTCTTTAATAAGAAGCACCCTAATAGTAGTCTCAGATGTTGTACCTAGGCACTATAATACTGTGATTCAGCTGCTACAGTAACATTCACTGGAAGATAGAAGGTCTCAGATAGCCACGACACAAACTTGACCAACAAGATAAAAGAATGTTTTGTTGTTGAAAATGAGTAGGCAAGAGGCCAACACACTTCCTAGAAAAAGTATATTCATTTTTCCTAACTAATCAAAAAAGTGTCCAAATTTTGTAAGTCTCCAAAGTGTCTTCAAGATAGAGAAAATTTAGAGCTTTTCTAACAAAGGAGTCCAGCCTTTAAAAGAAATCACCCTGCATATATAGCTCAAGTCAAAGAAAGACTATCCTGTACAAAAGTGCCATCAGATGCAGTTACAAAGGTACTTGAAGGAGCAGCACAGGAAGGCATTTGCTCTCTGAAATCTGTGTGGCCAGAAGTATTTTCCACATTAAGTAGTGTCACTGGAGCAAAAAACACACCTTTTAACCCTCTACTGAAACCCCACTGGCAAGAACTGCTCCTATTCTAACGATTATACTGAAGGATTATGATGATATTGAACAAATTTAGCAAGATAGTGTGTAAAGGATATCTGACCTGATTGCAATTCACATTACTGAATATAAAAAGGTTAAGGTTATATTAAGAAAAAAATATGAAAGAAGTCATCGGTCATTGTCAGATGCTCTGCTTTTTTCAGTAAGTAATAGAGTTACTGGACATGCTAATTTGCTCTCACACTGTCAAAATGTGTCTATTTGTCAGCCCAAGGAAGATGAGAACAAATCTTCCTGGAAAACATATTGTGTGTTCTGGACAAGCCAGGAGAAGTGAAATCTGGACTAGATTTGGTAGCATTTCAGCTTAGTTTTGAAATCCTAATTTTCAGAAACTGAAAAGATTTCTACTTGTGAGGTCTGCTGTACTGGAATTTTGTCTTTCATGAGTAGGACTAAATCTTAGGCAAAAGTTTAACCGGAATGTGCTGCATATTGTGTGGAAGGAAGGATACAAAGCCACCTGCTTGCACATAAAATCTGTTTCTGTTTTAGCAATCCATCCTCCCCCTCAGTCCCAGGAAGGAAAGGAAAGTCTATCTAGTGATTTTGGTGTTTTACCAAAGCGCAGCTGTTTCCTCTTAGAAATTTCAAACTAGGTATAGTTAACTAAAAAGGGGAAGGTATTAAAGAGTCCACTTCCTGGACAGTAGACTAAATTAAAGGCTATAACAACAGAGGCAGATATTAGTGTCTGAAACTGGTACTTTAAAACAGTAAAACAAGGAAGTCTGGGTTGACATTCCATCATAATAACATGAGGAAAATCAAATGAAGGGCAGGGTGACTGGCATAGACAAGGCATAAGACTATCTATGACTTTACTATAAAATATGACAGTAAAAGATAAAAGCTTACATATTTGTACACATCATACATATATTTATGGGTTTATGGAGTTGTTTTTGGTTCCACTGTAGTGACACAGTCTAAACTTATTAACACACACTTAACAGCAATTGCAGTAAATTATTCAATTCATTTAAAACAGATTTAAGTTGTTAAATCATTGTCTTTCTGAAGTTATCCAGAATTCATGTCTGGTTAGTCACAATGCAAGGAAGATAAATGTTTTGAAAATCAGTCCTGACACTGACCAGTAGCAAAATAAATGTTTGTCACTTAGAAATCTCCTTATGATTATTCATATTTCTTACTAAAAACATACCTTCATTATTAACATTGAGAGCTAGTCACAATTACATATATTTGGAGAGAAAGAAATGAAAACATTATGAGTATTCCTGGGAAAGGCAGCAGTTGAGAGCCGCCACTTGTTTGGAGATCTCAAGAAATTTTAGTGAATATCATGTTTGGAATGTCTATGATCTTACTGCACCATTTGCTTCAAGAAGAAAGAAAGTCTTGTGCAAACTCCTGTGGAAATATAAGCTAGTATCTCATTATGAAGCTGTGTTTTTAAATATAAACAAAAGAAGCAAAGCCAGAAGATAGTGAATTTTTTTATCGACTGTTCTGTTTATGTCTTTCAAATATAAGACTAAGAAAAAAAATAGAGTGAGTGAGCTGTTCTGCTTCAGGCCTGTAGTTCTGCAGAATTTACTCTTGCCAAGTATGATGGAAAATGTACTGACTACATTAGTTATTTTCCTTGGAACTGTACTTGGACTTGAAAAGTGTTTCAGAAGTCAAAAGAGAGAGTAGGCCAAGAGGCACTTACAAGAAAAGAACTTAAGGAGGTTAGCAGGAAAAAACAACGGTGACATTTTCATTATCTTCACTTAAACTATACTATTATACTATTATACTATAGTATTCTCTATGCTACCATCCACACATCACCAATATAGAATGAAGGACAATAAAAGGCTTTTTCTGTATTAAATATTCTCTGTTATTAAATTGTTCTTTATTAACCTCTTTAACATTAGACAGGCAAATAAAAAATGCAATATTAATTGTAAAAATGTAAAAAATGTAAAATAAAATAAAAAATGAAATAAATCCCACTTCTGTTTAATTGTGGAAAAGACTACTAAGCAATCAAATGAGAACTTACCAGAAAATTGACAACCCTTCAAAGTTTTCTATCTCATATAATCACCTTAGAAAAAAAGAATTTAGAAAAGCAAATTCAATATATGGTTTTATTTAATGCTTTTAATGTTTTTATTTAAAAAGACATGTTGAGATTACAAATGACCATCTTGAAATGGTAGGAGTACAGATTTTTGAGTAGTGCTTTTTTTATTGTTATTTTAAAGTGTTATTGAAAGTGGGTAAAGCCATGGGTATCCTGCCCAAGTGTTTGTATGACTGTGTCTTTGCTAAGCATAATACAGTTGGAAGGAGGGTTTTACCTCCTCCCTAGCTCCTCCTAGCAAAGAAATGCTAAGTATTAACTTAGTTTGGAACCTGTTTGCTAAAAATACTAGTTTTTTGAGCAAAGTGTAACTAGTTTGTTGCTTAGTGAAGCACTGACTTTTCCAGATATTCCTGGAATCCACTGTTCTATCCACCAGTTGTACTTTCAACTTGCCTATCTATCCCTGTTCTTTTCCCTGCCATTTTCAGCCATGCCTGTATTTGTCATTGAATGGTGGTACTGAAATGCAACCTTTGTGAGGGTGAAATGGAGAATATAATCAGGAGTATGTGACACTTTAAAAAATCTTTTTTTTTTTTTTTTTACATAGATATTCAGTATAGTACATTTTCATCTTCTGCCCTTCATTCATGCTTTTGCCATGGAAATCATTTAGTGCTGCTTTCTTTTAATGCTCTCCTCGGTGAAACTCTAGCTGTTCTCTTTGTAATAGTGAATCCGCCGAATTCAGAATTAATTGTCTCAGAGATCCCCTTTCATCCACCTGCAATCAGTTAGCAGATCAAAAAAGTCAGACACCATTTGAAGTCCAGAGGGTCCTAAATCAGTCTTAAGCTGCTGCTTTTAATGGTTTGTTGTGACGGCGGGAGGGAGCCACGTGGTTCCCATGTTATGTCTGGCTGCCTTGGAAGTAGGTCACGGCAAGTGCGCCACGGGAGCCATGACTGCACTTTCATCCCGTGCACATGCATGCACTAGCATGGGTGCCCTCCCCAGTGCATTAGCAGCCCAGTGTTGAAAACTGGAACCAGAAGGAAAAGAAAAAAGTATACAGGGCATGAATAATCTTGATTCAAAATATTTAGACTGCTAAGAGAGAAAATGAGCATCTACAATAGGAGAGGGGGCATAAGCAGAGTACAGTTAATGATTGGTTCAAAATCATCAGGTTTGTCTTTGATTTTACTATTTTTGGTTTTTTTTTTTCCTAAATATTTTGACACTAGGCTTTTTTCAGAAATATATTTTCCATTTTAGATTTTCTTTGCAACATATATATTGCTTGCATTAAAGAATGGCAAGAAAATTTAAAATAAATGTAGTCTCCCTTCTGCAAAATATTATCTTAATATATAAAGTTTTTTGATGAAAAATAAATTTTTCTTCCAGCAAATATACAAGGAGAAATGACAGCCAAAAAAACACATTTGTGTCTCTTTAGTGTTGAAAATTTTGAATAATGAAAGTTTTTCAATGTGTTAAGCATCTTGAATAGAATGGTATGAAACTATGCAGTAGGAAGTTCTTTTATTATAGTCTCTGATCTTGATTCAAAGGCAGTTCAAAGAGCTACTAGACTACAAAGACAATTGTTTATGTCCTCTAATTAAAAAGAATAAAATCCAACGTTTGTGATAAACTTTAAAGATAGATATATTCTTGGTGGGGGTGACGGGGAAAAGAAGGGAAAGGAGGAGATGGGGAAGGAAAAAAGCAATAAAATTTAACAACTCCTTTCTAAAATCATAGTCTTTAAGCAGCTAAGTAATGAAGAAAATATTTTTAGTATCATAAAAAGAGCAGGTCATGTTATTGTTACAATGTTCTCATAAAAAGAAAATATATGGAATTAATGGAAAAATACTGTAAAATATCATTTTTTTTTTATATGAGACATTTCCAACATTAGTATGAAACTTACCTCTCCAGGAACTTTAACCAATGAAATATTCATTCCTAATTCAAGAGAAATTTGCATGGTTGAAAACTGCTGTATATCAGTCCATTACTACTAAAGACTGTATTAGGGCTTTTTTATGTGCAGCCTTATTGACTTTTATAAGACAATTCATGGTGTAGGCACCAGAAAATGTGTGTAGGAGTATGATACCTTAGGTCAAACTATTTAATTTGCAATTTGAAATCAGTTACTGTCTGAATTCTTTTATTGGGAGACCTGTAGCAGCTGCCTACAAGAGACATTACTCTTCACAGGCAATGGGCAACCTTTGCGGAATTTGTCACAGAACCTATCGGTCTTAATGAGACTTTGTTGGCATGAGTACAGAATTCATACTATTGCAAGGAAAAAAAAATATAGCATGAAATAAGGTATACGAGTGCAGAATAAGAAATTGCTGTCATCTTATGCCTTCAGATTTCTTCTTTAATTTAGCTTTAGTCTAAATTCTAAAAGATTGTTCAACTAAACTGAGTTTCATATGTTTAAGTTCATGCAGACATTTAAGAAGTAGCAGGATTATGGTTTTTAAATAGAGTGAAAGTTAGTTAGTTGATTTGAACTAAAGCTTTGTCCTTAAAAGAATTATAGCTGCCATTCTTAATGGAACAGATGCAGTATTTATATTTTCTTTACAGTCTGATGATTTGCTGTCATCAGGAAGACTTTTAACACTCTCTTCACTAATGAGTCAAATTCAGGTGGCAGGGAAATTACAGCTTACTTTTCTCCAGAGGAGATAGTCTTTATTCTATTGTTTTTCTTCCTAATTGTGTGTGCTTTTTCTATGCTTCATATGTAGTTAATTGCTTTTCTAAGCTTTGTGTTGTCAAATGACTGATTAAAATAGTAAAAATTTTGTCTTTTTTAACTTCTGCTTACAAAAAAGACATATATTTACAAATGTGGGGCTAAATTTTCTCTACTCAACTGCATGGTAATTTTTTAAGTATTTGCTTTAATATCAGTAAGAAATTATTCCATAATAGAAAAGATGAATAATAACAAAGATCTATTCAGAACATGCTGAAAAAAGATTTGCATCTATATGCTGGCTGTAGCAAAGTGAGTATTTCAGAAAATAGACATAAATCTCTTTCCATTCTCTGTACCAGAGTAAATAGTCAAGTACATAAGTAATAATTAATTCCTGGGCCATTAGCATTTGACCTGTGGATGAGATCTATATTTCTTATATGCGTTTTCTACAGTGAAATTCAGTAGTTCCTAATACATTATAAGGATTATAATATATGGACAAAAGCAGAGAAGGATATATAAACATGATTAGATAACATGATCTAATGCTAAATATTTGCTCATTGTTCTACACATTTGAAGGATGTCCAAGAGTATTTTTGATTCTTTCTTTGGATCTTTGCACATTTCAGCATTTGCACATGAGACTCTGAGATAGATCTCAGTTTTGTTCATTTCCACTAACCTTCAAGGCATGGTATGTCATCTCTGTTCCCTTGAGTCATCACTCTGAAGTTACCCACTACCCTTAGGCAGACACTGGAAAAAGCACCTAATCGAAACACCTCACGGTAACCAGTGAATAACTCAAGTTTTCTGCATTACCTCTGAAATATTAAAGGGAAGCAATTAGTCTCCAAAGCTCATTTACTTCCCAGTTCTTCTTTTGCCTGAGGGATATTGAAAGGTGATTATGAATTTCATAATCACATCCTTTCTATATATGTTTGACCACATCATTAAGCTGATGAGCACAGAAAGTGGTACTGTTTCTTTTACATCTTAGAATATAGCTTCCTCTATCCACATTGATAAAAAAGAGGCACCTCTTTCCTAAATTTTAATCTCTATGTTGCATACATACCATGTATACTGTGAAAGTTGAAGAAAAAACCATCTGTGAGGTCATTTGTTAAAACAAGTTTGAAATGATGTATGCCAGATGTTTAACAAACTCCAGTAAGGTCAAGTTTTTCAGAAATTAGTGTGATAATTAAAGACAATTTTATAGTGTGTGTATACTATACTATTCTTCAATGATGTTGCTTGCAAATATAAAATGGAAAACTACTGAACAATGAACAAAAATAAAAGGATGATCACATCCTACTCTGTCATATTTACTTTCTTTATCTTTTTCTTTATCTTTTCTTTATTTAGTCTATTTCTTACATATAACTTTAATGGAAGACTCAAGATTTCACAGAAAATACTCATATTCCAAAGTTAAAATAAAATGTTTATTTCTGAAATTATGTTCACAAAACAATTCTTTGAAAGTTGTCCAAAGAATAAAGTAGAATTTGGAGCATAGCTTTTCCATTTGCATAAAACAAAACCAAAAATATTCATATTCAGAAAATACATACATACTTTATGCATATTCCCAAAATAAAAATATGAGAGCAATACAACTGACAGTTATATGCACAGTGTTGCATTTTTAATACGGAATACCTCAGATATGTCATAAAAATAGAGAAGTAATAAAATATCAGACTTATTTACAGCATAATCATGATTTACGTTTAAAAATATTTTGTATTGAGTTAAAAAATACTTTCTAGGATTATATCACATTGGCAGTTAACATGGAACCAGTGTCAAATAAAATAATAATAAGATAATAAATCTTTTGTTAATTAAGAGGATGTTGTATCATATATTAAGGCATTTGTTGCTTTAGCCGTAATTTTGCAAATGTACAGATTTTGTCTTTTACTACTCTGAATGACAAAATTACTATCAAATTTCAAATGCACCTAGCATTTCTAACGAAACTATTTCATCCTGAATATATTTTATTTCTATTTACTTACTTTAAGCCAGGATTATGGTTTTTAAATAGAGTGAAAGTTAGTTAGTTGATTTGAACTAAAATCTAACTTGACTCCAACTTGACCTCTGTGCTCGGGCTTTTCTTCTACCTTAGCAGGAATTAGGTAAATAGTTCTCATGAGATCACACGTTAGCATTTCTAATGTCCCTTTCTGTTGTGGTATCAAGGAGTCAGAACTTATTGAAGTATAGCACTAAAAATCAGCATCAGTTTAGTCCAAATCCTGGGGATCATATTTTATTTAATTTACTTAGGCGGCTGTAAAGTATAAAACCGAGCTATATCACACAGTACAATTTATAATGTTGATAGAAGAAAGGTTTTTCTAACATATGGTTAAGGCCTGTCATTTGGGAATAAAATGTTCACTACTGGCTAGAACCCTACAGTTTTTATATAGGTCATAACTGTTTATTTTTTCTGCCCTTTTCTTACCTTAACCTTTTTGCTATGATCACCTTGTACTTTTTCTGAGGTGACTATAACATGCCAAATAGTAAACCTACTGTACAGTACCTTGGCTAAAAGTCAACTTCTTGAGCCAAGAATGTCTCAGTTCCAAGATGTAACAGATTCATCAGAGCATCTCGTCCTTGGCTTTCCTAAAAGCTTCAGAGGTGATTTGTATCAGTTTTCACTATTCTGGAGATGGTTACAGGCTGATAAACTTGCAGACTTTAGGACTCTAATTCTGCTGTTGCTCAGAATAGTAGTAAAAGAACGGCTTGTACCTTTGGAGCAATTCCCTATGAATCAAATGTTAACATAACCAAACAACCTCAATCAGAATAAGTGGAAAAGTATCATGGCCTTCTGATTCTATGACAGACAAGTTGTTACTGAGGTAACATCACCTCCGAAATGTTCTCCTCCAGCTATTAGATAGGTATTTGAAAATATCTTACCTAGAGTACACTTATTTCATAGAAGAAGAAAACAAATCAAGAGGTTAGGTACCTTTTATAAGATTTGATATAATTACAGTAGACCTGACACTAGGCAAACCAGCTCACTCCCTGAGGTCTGCTTTGCCATTGAGCATCACTGAAGATCTCCAAGGATCATTAACAAGAGCATTTCTGATCAAATTGCTTAGTTTTTGCAAAATATAAGTGGCTAACAGAAGAGGATGTGTATTACGTAATATACTCAATTTGTGAGGCAAAAGACACATTCTCTTAATTAGGATAACTGTTAGGAATGGAGAGAAAAGATTTTTAGAAATGCAGAATTCTGCAGGGAATAGACATTTCATGATTTCAAATTTAGCTTAATTCTGAGGAATACTCAGTGCTGAAACTGAAATTATGTAACAAAATAATATGTAATATTATTCCAATGCTTAATATCTATTTATTTTTCTTTGTATTTTTAGATACAAATTAATATAAAATCTAAAGGCGATTTTTATATTTAAGCAACAAAAAGGCTGAAAAACTTTAGTACTACTGGAAGTTCTGTGTTGAAGTAAAGTGTTGAAACAAGGTTCTAAAAACCAATACAAAGTTGTAAGGTATTACCATTCAGGCAAAACTTAAATTTCTCATGCACACACACAGAAAGATTGTCTCTTTTTTTTTTCACTGCAAATCACTGCAAGATTTTGAGACTTCTTTTGTCCACAGATCCCTAAGGATATCAAAATCCTTATATATAGGATATCAAGTCTTCAGTTTTCAGTGGAATAAAAGTCAGGAAAAACCTAACATAAAGACTAGCTATATATGTGAAGAATTGGCTAATCTATTAGATATATCCCTGGTGGCTCAGGAAAAAGAAGAAAAGGAGGAAATGAGCAAAGAAATAATATGATAGAATCATAGAATCTTCAAGTTTGGAAGGGACCTCTAGAGATCATCTGGTCCAACCTTCCTGCTCAAGCAGGCACACCTAGAGCATGTGGCACAGGGTGGTATCCAAGCGGGTTTTGAAGACCACCAGAGAAGGAGACTCCACAACCTCCCTGGGCAGTCTGTTCCACTGCTCTGTCACCCTCACTGTAAAGAAGTTCCCCCCTCACTTGCAGATGGGACCTCCTGTGCTTCAGCTTCCCCCCTTACTCCTTGCTCTATCACTGGCCACCACAGAAAAAAGCTTGGCCCCCTCTTCCTTACAATCTCCCTTCATGTATTTACACATGTTAATAAGATCTCCTCTCAGCCTTTTCCTCTCCAAGCTGAAGAGGCCCAACTCATGCAGTCTCTCCTTGTACGAGAGGTGCTCCAGTCCCGCTGGACCCTCTCTAGAAGCTCTACGTCCCTCTTATACTGGGAAGCCCAGAACTGCACACAATATTCCAGTGCAAAAATATATTTGCACAGAGGGGATAGACTGCCGAGAATACTGCATACTTCCTCAAATCCACACAATATCTCTGAATTCAAAATATCTGATTTCATCAGAATTATATTTTAATCTATGTAATCAAACAACCATACTTGTCCATATACTAGAGGTCAAGGCAATGACTCAAAGGTTTAAATATTTCCTACGATAACTTAAAATTATTAAATCTTTTTAAGGTCATTCTATTTATTATCAAGAAATTGGATCATTCAGGTTTTGTATGAATTTTCTCTTGTACATATCACTCACTCTTGCTTCTTTTGCCTTGAAGTAATATATGAGTTGCAAAACAAAAGAATTATTAAGAACTTTGTCTCCAAGGAACACAAGCAATATGTTATAGTATAATTAGTACAGTAGGAAACTTACTGAAATAGTTCATATTAGCTGAAGTGGTAGTTACCTAAGACTGGAGCATGGGAGAAGAATTCAGTAAGGACCTAAACTGATATATAACCTGGTTTCCAGAATGTGATGCATTCAAGAAGGCAAGGACAAGACACTATGTAAGAAAAAAATGAGAAAGGAAGGGTGATGTGCCATCGTATGGTGTTGCAAATCACAAAACGGAATGTAGCTGAAACATGTTTAGGAAATGTTAAAAAAAGTTATGTTTTCTACTGAGGATTCCCAACTGTTCCACCAAGTGAAACATTCCATAGAGTCACAATTCCCAATTTCTCCTAAAGGTCAGGTACTCAGTCTTCTTTTGTCAAAGAAATATAAAGGTGTCTACACTTCCTGAGAAAATAATACTCGCATATATATTCTAAGGACAAAAAGGTTGAGGGCCTATGAAGATCTGTGGTTTTGAAGGCCTGGTTACAATGACAAAGAAAAAAGACTTTTTTTGAATTCTGATTCTCCACAACAAAAGGAGAATTATACATGGTTGGTTATATCTGCATTGGTGCTGAGTTTTCAGTATTTTTCTAAATCTCTTCACCTTCAATTAAAAAAGTTTTGGAGCCCTCAATCAGTTTTTTTTTTTTTTTTCTTTTTCTTTAGTCTGGGATAACTGGTATATAGTCAATAAAAGCTTCACTCCCAAATCCTGAACCTGAAAGCCTTATTTGAGCCAGAAAAAATAGTACCTTCTAAAATATACAATTACAGAATCCCAGGGTTGGAAGGGACACTAGGAGTTCATTTAATCTATCCTTCTGCCTCAACACAGGATCATCTTAGGTCACGGATACAGATGTTTGTGTAATTCCCAAAAATAAACACCAGCAATTACTCCAGCTGTCCTGCAGTCTTTTGCAATGCTTCACTATCTTCACCATTAGAAAGTTTTTCCTCATGACTAGGCTGACTATAGGGCTGGTGAGGTGGCACAAATTAGAGTTAAACACCCCGTTCTTACTGAATGTCACATATACCTAATTTCAACATACACAACATATATGCCTTTAACTTCTCTCTGTATTTATAAATAAGAATTCTATTGTTTTATATGGACATTTTAATAAGCTTACAAATTAAATATTGCTCTTCTTCCTGAGCAAAGACATTTAAATTATTTAATTACATCTAGCATATGTTTAGCTAAATATAATAAATAGACTTAGAGTTGCCACAAATAAGTGTGAAAATGTCCATTTGACAGCATTAGAAAGCAAAATCTGAGATATGAATTCCAGTAGGATTTCCAGTAGATATAGGACCAAGAAATGGCCTCTTTTTGTGCTATTTAGAACCTAAAGCGGACATTTATTCATAATGATATACTAAATAGTCTTTGAGTAGCAATCTGAAAATGCAGAAGTATCAAATAAGCTGTGGGAGTTCTAACTATGAGATTATAGTAAAATATCAGGAGGCGTAAAAGAGACTTACACAGGAGAAGAATGCTATGCTAATTTTTTTTTGTTCTAATCTGTATTTACATTTTTTGTGCTGCTTCCTCACAATAGCTTGACTTGCTAATCCTTTTCATCTAACACAGAGATTTTTACTACTATATTATGTATTCAGAAGCAGTGTAATATCTCAATATCAAATATTAGATCATTTTTCCTTCACTATGTTATCTTCAATATCTTAATGATTTAAATTACTTCAAGGTATGACTCCCCCATCTAAATGGTTTCCATAATGCAGAGGATTTTGCTTTATGTGTGTGTGTGTGTTTGTGTGTATATGTATGTATGCATATATGCATAGAATCAAAATTGATTGTTGATTATCATTACATATAGAGAGACTGATTTTGCTTGATTTTCTAGTCTGGATGCTAATCATTTATCAGCTCCAGCAATCATTTATGTTTCACATCAAACGATTCTATAGAGTTTCCTACTATGTGTTTGATTTTCCTATTTTTTTTCAGTTATGCATCATTTTAATCACTGTAATTTATTTATATTATTTTATTTTTCTAAAGCACAATAAAGACCAGGACATTCTGTGCATTACAACAAAGTCTTTGTCTTAAAAAGGCTAAAAATGCTTTAGAATTTTTTAAAAAATTCACCCCAGTCTGATGACTTTAAAAAAAGTCACCCCAGTCACATCGATATGGAATATAATTAGGTTCTTTGTTTTGCTGGCAAAAAACCTTATAACAATTGCTATTTTTTTAGAATTTTTAAATCACTTTTTGAAATGTGAAGTAGTAATACATTCATGTTAGATAGTTCATCTGATTTTCATTTTTTTAAAGAATTCTGGGATATTTATAAATCATACATATATTTCCTTATACAACAAAAATAATATCCAGCCATCACAATACCATGTTATGTAAGTGGATATCTAAAACGAAATATTACAGACAAACTCTATATTAAATCTTTTTGCAACTCTTTCCCCATTTCTCCTGATTTAATAATAATTGATAATTAAAAATATTAATATTAATTGATCTCAATTATTTCTTGATAAAAAAGGTAAGGTGGTAAGGTCAGTGACATATTGACATATGGCCTTAACATATGTTTTTTTCATGAACTTGTCTAGTCTCTTCTTTAAAGTATGCAAGCTTTTAACATCAACAGTATCACTCACCAAGGACTTTCACATATTTTTACATATTTTGAGAAGAACCATCTTTCTCTTAGCCATGAAAAAATTCTTTAGTCTCCAACTGTTTTATTAGAAGAGATAGAGAGCGTTTGTCTCCTATCAAACCTCTCAACATCACTGACAGTTTCTAAAGCATATAACCACTCTTCCCTTTTCCAGAGAAGAGTCTTAGTTTGTTTATCCTCAAACAGGAAGTTTTTCTCTAAAATCGATCATACTTGTCACACTTCGTTGAGCTTTTCACAGTCTATCCCTTTCTAAAAAGGAGAGCCAATCTTGGCACAGAATGTTTGATGGGACAGAGGATGAGGCACCAAAGAGGTGCAGATGTGTGATGACTTTTCCTTACTAGTTCATTATTCCTGTGTTAGTAATTCATAAGACTCTACTTGCTTTCTTCATTTTCATTCAAGATCAGTCTTACATTTTTTACAAATCTACTACAGCTTCAAGAACGTATTGCTGAGTGATAAGATAAGGCCTGGTTTTCTTTTCCTGTGGTCCATTTTATGTTCATCTATAGGAAATAATTATTTATTATTATTTATGAATACATGGAACAACAGTGGTCCCAGTACCGAACTCCAACGTTCTTTAGGGCTGATCCTTCTCTGCTATGGAAAATGACTGATCTATAATCATTTTTCTTTCTTTTACCCAGATATCCTTTTCTTTATTGAAAGATGTTCATTGTTCGATTATGGTTATTTAAATACTGTTAGTATGCAATCTTGTTGAATATCATCTGGAAATTCCAGTAGATTTTGAAAGCTCTCTGTTGAATACCCTAGAATTCCCTTTTGTTAGATATCTTAGAATTTTGTTTAACTTTCTTTTCAAAATTGTACCCCTTTTGTAGTATGCTGAAGCCAAACAGATGGCTTTAGAGGGACAAACTAAATAATTTTGATGGCATCTTGTACTAGAATATATGTGCCAAAATCTTTGAAAAAATATGATTACCTTGTGTTACAGCAGACTGTTACAAGTGTACTATTGCTGAAATGTAAAAAATAAGAACTACAGTCAGAAATATTAGTAATAATTTCTTAAACTAAAGTTGCCAAAGTTAGCTTCCATGAACAAGTATAAGTAAAAAAGAACTAAAGAACTAAAAAAATAGATCACTCTGCTTGTGAAGTATTAGGTAGTTTATTGGATAAAATGACATTTTTTCTCTGCCTCAATTTTCTTTTTAGAAAATCAGTAATTATTACTTCTTTTTTTCTCTTTCCTAAGATGATTAACTTGTAAGGTATTCAGAATGATTATAACTTTTCCTGTTTAAATTTTATATAATCAGCTTTCCAGCTTCTGATAAAAATGGAACTGAAAATCAGCAAAGAGGAATTATCACTGAATGAATTTTGGTAGCAGGAAAATAACCATAAATGTAGGATAGGAGATAATTCCTTGAAAATTAGTGATTCTCTTAGAATTCATCAGTCACATTAGATAAAGAATTCAGCAAGAATGCTCATAATCACATTAGATAAGCAGCTCAACAAGAACACTTGTTAGTACTAAGTAGGTGGAAGATATTACAGTTGGAATGCATAAACAGGACACTAATGAGTAGGAAATATCCAGTACGTGGAAAAGTTCTGCATTTTCTTTTAATTATTGAGGTGTGATTCATGTTGTCCTGACACAGACATTTAAAATAGGCTAAATGAGTCATGCCCTGAAAGTGCCTATTTGTCTATAAAGGAAGACAGACTATCTCAGTTCTAAATGTCTGTGAAGAGGTTATCTAAATTCTGCCCGACAAATCCCTTTGCAGGGCTTCCCTTACCTGTGTATGGTCTTAGTGATACCTTTGGGGGTTCTGGGTTCACATACTAAAAGAAAGGTGTACTATTGGATAAGTTATAAAAATTCTGGGGAGATGAAAAAATATCTTCAGGAACTGTATGCTTTGATAAGTCACAAGGTAGTTGTGAGCATGACATGGCCTAAATTGGTTGAAATGTACTTTAGTCAATAATCCTGCTGGGAAGAATCTAACGAATGATCAAAAAATGTGGGAGTTAGATTAGACAATGTAATGACATCATAAGAGTGTAAGGTAACTAGGAAGTGCCTATGAAGACAATAAGGAGAAGCAGAAAAATAGAATAATACAGATTTTATATTAAAATATTTTTATTTTTCCCCTGAGAATAGAAAGCGTCCTCAAATGAAGCACTTAAAAATTAGCTTAACTTGGAAGAAATTACTTCAGAATGAAAACAGAACATAGCAAGGTAAATCTTTTTTCTATTCTCCAGGAATTAATGCAAGAAAAAGTTTAAATTATACCCGGCAATTGTCACTATTAAAAATGTCTATCGATTTTATACATATACTGATTTTATACATATATTGATTTTATACATATACCTAGGAGACATGTACAAATCATAGAAAGAGCAAAAAAATTATTAGAAAAAAATGTAATCCTCTTACTTTACCAAGTCTTGGACAGTATATTTATGATGTTGTATTGAAGTATAATTACAAAGCGTAACTGTGTTTGAATAAAACTTGATGTATTTTCGGTTCTAAAGCTACCTTCCAAACATGTCTCCACTAGTTCATCACTCACCTGAGTGTGTTGTTGCAGTCACTCTGTGCAACTCTACTTAGAAACACCATGGTAGAAGGAAACCTGAAACCAGTATTACCTCACAATAATTCATGCAGTTTAACCCCTGGATATACTCCATCTCTAATGGCTTTGCATGGAATAAAAGAAAGCCATAAAATAATCAAAACACTGTACCCTGGGATGACATAGTTAAAGAGTGAGGGAACAAATATTTACATTTCCTCTGTTCCTTGCAAAGTGAAAAAAAAGAGGAAAAACAAATGTTAATGAAGATACAAATTGTTACAACATAGAACTGAAATACAGAGCAAGATCTTCTGCTAGAGCCAATAACGATCAACAAAGAAAAAAGATCCCACTGCCTTGGAAGGAATTATAACAAAGGAAAATACATTAGAAAGGAAATATTTATTTTCCTGATGCCAAAGAATTCTAAGTAAATGTCAAAGTCTGAGAAGAGATTTGAAAATAGAATCTTTAAAAAAATTCTAATATAAATTGAAGTAAATACAACATTTTAAGAAATTAGGATACTAACTAAATGGAGTAGCAGATGGAAAATAGGCAAATAAATAAACAGAAATAAAATAAAAATTTAAATCTTCTGATCTATGTAAAACAGTGAAAAGTTTTACAGAGAACATAATTAAATGAAGGATAAATAAAATCATGTTTTAATAAGGAAGATGGAGAGAATTTGATGAGAAAACAACAGTTTGGTTTTGTGAGAAGATATTTTCCTCTTACTAGAAAAAAATAGAACAAAGAATACAGCCAATGTGATAAAAATTGTGTTCCAGTTTCAGCAGCAGGGAGAAACACCAAAAGCTTTACAGACTCCATTTTAAATAAAGTGCAGACAAGAAGAATTAAGATAAAAACATCTCTCACCAATAACAACTGAAGGGTAATAAAAAAGTATAAAATTGTTTTTAGATATAGGTTCTGCGTAAAGGATAGTTTTTGATTTTACGATGAGTCCTGAGTCATCCTTAAAGGGAATGCGATGCAGATACATACGAAAAAAAGTTTAAATTCTTCATTGTTTTGGAAACAGTACATAGCAACTTTACTCTGGTCCAATATTAGAAGAAATTACAACTGTTTTCCCTTCTCACCCTACTCCAAGCTAGCTGTGCTCAGTAAATCTTTTGGAATTTCCCTCCCACTGCTGCTTCTTCCCTGCAAGTAAGTAGTCCTCAGGAAGGAGCCCAGTAAATGCATGGCAGCAGCCACTCCTAGACACTTTGGGGGCAGTGTCAGTGGGGCTGTTCTCCAGCTTGGGGTTTGATTTGACTCAGTAAGCTCTAGCCACCTGTCAGGCAGAAGAAATTAGTATAGCGTCCAGGCTTTTTTCTAAGGGAAGGATTATCCCTCCATTAGGTTTATCTCCTCCTGGATAGGTGACTTTTGCACTCCGATGGCTGTTTGGACAGTCTCAATGACTAATGTAGAAAAAGGTCCCACATAGATAGTCAAAGCAATATAAAATGGAGATACTCCTTCAAGACATCAAATGAATAGAAAAGAGTCCTTTACTAAGTATACTTATGGAACATGCACTTTAGAAGGAGCCTGAATGGCAAAAGAGACCACTCAGAAAGCTGATTCTCTGCACCTAGGTACTTGTCCTCTTGGGCAAGGTAGACACCAACTGAGGAGCCTGCCTGGCTCTTCAGGAGAATAGCAGCCTCTTGGAGCAGTCAGTTCCAGGACTCTGTAGGCCTTTGAATGCACCATCTTGCTAATCGTTAGGCAGTGAGGAATGCTGGTCATTACCAGAAACATGTACCACATAGCGATGAGGCTACCAAATTCTGTGCAATGTGAGTGAATTTCTTCAAAGACTCTAAGGACAGTCACATGTGGCTTATATTACAGAAATCTAGTATGTTAGGAGGATTGTTGCCAGCAAATCAAGGGAGATGATCCTGTCCCTCTACTTAGCTCTGAAGAGGCCACACATGGAGTATTGGGTGCAGTTCTGAGCTTCCCAGGACAAAAGGGATGTGGAGCTTCTAGAGAGGATCCAGCAGAGGGCAACCAAGATGATTAAGGGAATGGAGCATCTATCATATGAGGAGAGACTGGGTGAGTTGGGCCTGTTTAGCCTGGAGAAGAGAAGGTTGAGAAGGGAGCTGATTAATATGTATATGTACCTGAAAGTATAGGGGAAGGGATCAATCTCTTCTCCGTGGTGACCAGTGACAGCACAAGGTGTAATAGGTATAATTTGAAGCACAGGGAGTTCCACCTCCATGTGAGGAAGAACAACTTTGCTATGATGGTGAGAGAGCCCTGGTACAGGCTGCCCAGGGAGGCTGTGGAATCTCCTTCTCTGAAGGTCTTCCAAACCCGCCTGGATGCTGCCCTGTTCCCCATGCTCTGGGTGTTCCTGCTGGAGCAGCAGGGTTGCACTAGATGATCTCTATAGGTCCCTTTCAACTTCAACCATTCTGTGATTCTATGATTTTGTGAAACAATGTTCTTCGTTATAGTAGGCACTTCTTAAAATGAACTTTATGGGTAGTTATTTAAATATGTTTCAGTCTTTTTAGAGCCACATATAAGTGGTGAAGTGCTGGAAATAATTCATGGCAAAACGTCTTACAGGACTACAGAAGTCTGCTACAGGAAAAAAATCTCACACATTTTTCATCTTTTCATCATCCAGTATTTCAAGATCCAAAGTATAGTTATTAATTTTAATTGTGTTTGGAGGAAAATGTACAGTTGTATGTACTTTTGTTAGTATGAAAAGATTTAAAGAAAAACACAAATATAATTCTACATATTCTCCATTTGTGAGACTGAACTTTGAAGTTTAATTTAAATGTTAACATTATTAACTTTCTCACAGCTGACAGTCATCTCACCACTATCAATCAAGTGTAGATAAATACACCTGTCATGCTACGATGGTTTGTTATTTTGAAAGAATCTTTTGAAGATTTATTTAGAATATGCAAATAATAATGTAGTTTACTGTATATTTCTTTAAATAGTTGGAATTCTACTGCTCTGAAAAATTAGAGTAAAAGGGTGCTTACATAGCTAGCTGCTGAAAAAAAATGAACTCCTAGAAAGCAACATACTTAGATATTGGTATCTGCTTCTGAAGAAGCAGATCAGCAGCTTCAGGTTTAGACAGTGAAAAGGGATGGTATAGAGATGAATTACTTAAAAAATTTCTGTAAACATTAACATGAAAGTCAATGAAAATATTATTTACTACTAAAATTATATTAAATAAAATTAATTTGATTTTTAATTTTTTTAAAAAAAAGTTTAGTGTTGTTTTTTAGACCATAATTTTGTGGAGAAAATTGCTCACTGAAATTTGTCATATTTTCATTCAGGAGACATTTCTCTTTTTTTAAAAAAATATTGTAAACAGTAATACTGAGTGGAGAAAGAAGATTGTCAGACTACCTTAATCACAGGCACGTTTAATCTTTACTTTCTTTAGTCAAGTGTTATTATCAAAAACTCTCCATGAGCACATCAAGGAACACTCAACATATTCTCTGTAATGCTAATGGATACTTAAAAAAAGCTGCATTATTTTCCCACATCTTGCAACAATGTGATGAAGTAATGAAAGGTAGTTTTCCTATATTTTCCCACTCTTTGATATTTAACACCTTAACTGTTTTTCATATTGCCAATTTTTTTTACACTACTCCACAATATATGGAAGTCCATGAGAATTTGATGGTTAAAAGTTGCATAACAAAGGAATCAGCATTACTCTCTCAAAAACTTGTAATGACTATCATGTCTATTACTTATGCGTTCCAAACAAACAGTAAAGCATAAAAATTTCTGACTTGCAATCAGATAATATTCCTTAACTTAATCATTGTCACTATGTATTCTGGATCCTGTCACACTTCCAGGCCTCTGCTATAACTTTTCTACCTGCTTATTGTGTTATGATCACACAAAACACCTGAGGTGCTCTTCTACATGCAGCTGAATTGATCTAATCGTGTGCTATGCTGAGAAAACACAATCTTGTTCTCTTGTTCCTTCTTTACTCATCTTCTGTCCCTCTGCTTCTACTGACAGACCTGTCTTGTGTCAGCTGTAGTGCTCTTGCCATCCTTCTGTAAGACTGTTCAACTAACCAGGCAGAAATCTAACTTGTTTCTCCTAGTAAATGAGTTCAATCAACTCTTTGAGAGATGCAGCAGGATCAGAACATTTTCCCAGATAAGTTATCCTCCTTTTTTTCCAGGGGTGGTAAGTTGTTATATATCTGTTCAACCCACCTTTCAAAACCATGGCTTTGCTTATAGGCCTATTTTATAGAGGATATTTATGCAGAAGGTAAAGAGCAATAAGGACTTTCTGGATTCAAAAAAAAGATAGCTCAGCTGTTCTAGAAAAACCTACTTCACTAGTATAAGATCAGAGTTTTTTGCATTTGAATGCTTTACTGAGGCTGTTTGGTCTGGATAGCTCCAACTTAATAGTCTATTTGTTCCTATGCGTTTGCATCCTATATGTAGCATCTAAGTGAATGGAACTCCAGGTGTGCTTGAGACATCTTAGAATATTCTTAACACAAATGAATTATAACAAGGAATACTGAATCTTGAAACGTGCTTAAATGAATTTAGGAAAATAGTAACATATAAATAGATAAAATCTGTGTGCATATAGGTCAATATATTCTAATTTATTTAATATTTACAAATGTAAATATATTGCATATATATGAACATGATATCTATATGATAAATGCTATGTATACAAATAAGTTGTTCTATGTACTGTATATACATTTTTAATGACAGAAAATTTTAATACTGTTAGCATCAATGATCATCCTGCTATGCACAGATTTTCTCTTCTTTATAATCTATTGCTTATATTTATTGATAGGGAGGCAGCAGGCAAGTGAAAAGTCTAAATAGGTGAAGCAGACTGAAATTAATTAAATAGACAGTGCTAGCTGAAGCATCTGCACACTGTAGAGGCCCTGACCTGGGAACGGCACTTAGCCTCAGGCCCCATGGCACAAACCCGCTGTCAGATCTAAAGGCCTTTGTTAACAACAAGCTTATTGGTGAGATCAGTCACACAGAATCCGTTTTGGTTCATTCCAAGGCAGTGAGGTTTTGTGTGTAGATGTCAGAAGGGATTTAGCACAGGAGAGGTTATAGAGAAATATCCATAGGATAACTAATTAAGTTGAAAGATTTTCATCTGTTGCTGGAGGAAGATACTTAGAATCGATAAACCTTCAGTCTTTGGAGTCATGTTGATCATTCTAGGAATTTCCCATCACTTCAGAGGCATTAGCTGCTAAAGAAGTGAGCAAAAGAATCTGGCAGCAATAGGAGATGTTTCACTGACTAACCTGAGGAGAAATTTCTCTTTCAAAAATGAACAAAAATACAATAGGCAAGAATTCAAAGGTTTTGTCCACTGTAATGATCAGAAAAATCAGAAAAAAACATTGGTAGTGTATGGTGCTGGACTCTAGACATCTTGCTAGTCTGAATAAAAATGGATATCCGGGTTAATGAAAGTTATACTTACTCTCCACAGATAACATCATTATTTAATTAAAATCAGACCAATAGCAATAGCCTTGTAAAATGATGACTAAAAATCCCACGTGAATATGTAAAATATTGGAAATAGTAAGAATAAATGCTCTACTACAAAAAACTATGTAGTTTGTTGCTGAAATATTTTCCTTTGATGCATTTTCTGGAAAAGAATAAGAGAATCTTTCTCTCATTAAACATTATTTTACTTATTTGCTCAGTGATTGGAAAAGAAATTTTATACGGTTGAAATATTGGGGGGGGCAGGGAGGTGGAAGACTGATGGATAGGATATGTCAAAAAGAGGCAATCTAAGTTTAGATGACTCTACAGAAACAAATAAAAGTTCTACAGAGAGCAGTTCTGGATAAAGCCTGGTTTTATATTGCTTGGCTGGATTATCTGGTAAATAGAGCAGGAACTGTGATCATCAAAGTTGCCCTAGAATTTTGAAACCTCTTTTCACCCTGTGAATTCTAAAGTGTTTAATAATAATAAAAAGGAGTTCACAATAAAACTCTTCTTCAAGTGAAGGTACTAATAGAGTTACTTATCCTAATCTAATTTCTAAGAATGTAACATTTTGAGCTCTCTCTTCCTCTGTCAAACTTTATTAACATCAGTGAAGACGTTCAAAAGTTGGAGGACAAACACAGAATAGGATTAATGCGTAACAGCCTTTTTGTCTTTTTAGAACCATATTAAGCCTATTTAAACCTGAATATCAAATAAATAAATATTGCAGACTCATGTCTACTGAAATAAATAATTAAAATGATCATTTCAAAGAATATTTGGCCTAAGGTGCTTTGCAATAATAAATTTAATAATTATATGCAATAATTATCATAACAAAACAGTTGAAAATCTCTTTAGTCACAAAACACAATCTGCTGAGGAATGTCAGACAATGAAATAAAAGAAAATATAGAATTATTTTGTCACTCTGGGAGACTCTAGGAATTTTATTACTGGGAAAATATACTGTAGTAAATTCTGCCATTAGTTTAAGTACTTTTTGAGTGAGAAACAGTATTTCAGAATTTAAGGGTAATTGATAGATTTATTTTTCATTAACTTGTCCAATTTCTTCTAAGACTGATGCAAACATTTGTATCAAGTGGAAATACTTCTGACAGTTTCATTACACATTGCATGTAAAATGTACATAGTTTAGCAGTTTAGGCCTGCACATCTTTTTCATTTTTTAAGGAGGTGCCACAATTTCTGAATTATGAATGATTTTCAAATCTGTGACCTCTTGCATGAGTCTGTGGCTATGCTTAAATGTCTCTGCCATCAAAGCACACCTGTGCAGCTCTACACTGCTTCTTTTCTCGGATCAAATATAGTTCATTGTACACAGAAAATATATATGTGACTGTGTGTATAAGTGTGTACTTACACCTATAGGTATACACACACACATAAAGATATATGCCTATAAATACAATAAAAAGTGTTACATTGCACTAAGCAGAAGCTATTTGAACATTACATGATTGTTGTTACAAGTTAAAATAAATGTTCAGACATGCCCATAACCTGTTACAAGGAAAGGTAACTCCGTATTTACTAGTCTATAATGCTACATATCTGTGATTTGTATTTTCTGTTGTGTTCTTGTATTTTACTGAGCATTAGTGAATGCTTTGTAAAATTTTCCTCAGAGGCCTTATGAGAAAATATCTTTCTCATTTTGGTGAAATATCTACATCTTTTAAGAAGGAGCAACATGATCTCCTACAAAATACTCTTGAAATGTTGTCTTTCTTTCATGGAAATATAAAACCATCTAGTTAATAATAATAATAACCCCCCCAAAAAAACCAACAAAAAAAAAAAAAAGAAAAAAAGTCTATTCATGTAAATTCCATTCACTTCCTTCTCTTTTGCTTTTATTTTGTCTCTGAATCTCTTTCCAAATATCCTCTTCCATCTACGACCTGTTGCTTTTAAAGAGTTCTCTGCTTTCTGGAGCATGATTCTTTCTTTCCTTTCCTCTCTGGCTTCCATTATAACTCTTCCACTTCTGTTCATATACAGCCCTTCTTTGCACTGCTGGACAAACAGTTCTTCTTGTGTACAGTAGCAGACTAACAGTTCTTCTACTAAGTCTCTCAAAGAACCCAATCAGTTATAGTACAGTATTGAGGTAGAACCAAAACATAAAGCATGGCTTCCTCCTCCCCATAGCACAGTCTTGAGTCACCCCTGTCTATCTCCAAATGCTTTAACACAATAATCAGTATCAGATGTTGTAGATGGAATAACTATGAATAACTAACAAATTTATTGAGCAAAAAATTCATACTGAATTAATTGTGTCTGAACAATATACTAGGAGTATAAAGGACATTATGAGAAATATTGGCAAAATTATTACTATAAAAGTTGTTACAAACTATTATAAATAGTTACAATGGTTATTAGTAGAAAACATAGTATTTCCTTTCTCAGATTTTGCTGGCAATATGTAAATGTCTACAAATCTGGGCTGGCTATCCTCATCCTCAGCTAGCCATCCAGAATTTGGAAAGAAATAGTCTTTTGATTTTATTTTAGGCATAACCAAATATAAGAAGCTATAGTCAAGACTCCATTGGGTATCTGCTGAATATCCTCCAGTTATAGGAGAAAGTAAAGGTGAATACATCTGCCAGATATCTACTCTAGAGATGTCTACTCCGATAGTCAAATGAATCACTTATCCAAATGAGTGCAAAATTATGAAAAAAATGGATCCTGCCATGTACAGCATGATGAAATGGTATAAACATGTTTAAAGAAGGGAAAAAAAAATAGGCAAGACTAGAGAGCATTCTTTTTTAAATAAGGATATCCATTTGCAACTGCTTTTTCAACAGCATAAGTAGAGTCTTCCACAAGCTGCAAATGACATATTGATGTAGTTGACAAGAACTACAAGTCATCAAAATCAAATAAAACAATAGATATTGCCGATACCTAACAAGAGATAAATTAATTCTTTTACATGCCAGCTAACCAATTTATCTCTGTCTTTGACCTCCTGACACATGGTTTTGCTCTTAGACAAAACTATTTTATGATGGTTCTTTTTGGGGTAATGTTGTAATAATGTTGTAATAATCCTGTTTACATATTGACATGTGAAAAATGATTTTTATATGTCATATGCTGATACTGAAATTGTTAAAATTTCACTTAAATACTTCTAAACTAGAAATTTATTCCCTAATCTAGACCATTTTTTAAAATGCAAAGTCATCCTCATCTTCTCTGTTCTTTTCCCATTCAATCATGTCTCTACTTAATGAAATAGATGGCAATGACACATCTAAATAAAATTCGGGAACACTAATGCTATACCAGTAAATCACCTACTTTACAAAACTAGTCCCTCTCCTCCATTTTTCTCTCTCTCCCTTTTAGTTCAAAATGCTTTTATTTAACATGCTTTTAGTCATTTTAAAATCATGAGATAAATCTAGAGAACTTCAGTGGTAATTATATTCTAATACATTATCATTACATTTTAAGAATAGTATAGAATCATAGAATCATAAAATGCTTAAGGTTGGAAGGGACCTTAGAGGTCATCTAGTCCAACCCCCTACAAACACAGGGTCACCTAGAGCGTGTGGCACAGGGCTGCATCCAAGCGGGTTTTAAAGATCTGCAAAGAAGGAGACTCCACAACCTCTCTGGGAAGCCTGTTCCAGTTCTCTGTCACCCTCACAGAGAGGAAATGCTTCCTTAAGTTCCTGTGGAACTTCCGATGCTTCAGTTTGAAGCCATTTCCTCTAGTCCTATCGGTGGCTACCACTGAAAAGGGAAAGACATCTAATCAGGAAAGACATCTAATTGAGTCAAAAACACCTTCTACCAGGAGAATGGTATATAACTACTCCTGAAGAGGAGATCTCAAATTAGACTCAGAACTTTCAAAGAAAGAGAATCTGGCTCATGCCATATCATTACTTGCTCTAATAGTTTTAAACCACTTTTAAATTACTAGTTGTTATGTATCATTTCACAGCTTATGTGAAATGACAGCCTACTCTAGATTGTTGATTTTGCTGATTTTCTTCCCTTTTAATTTCATTTTCCTCTTCAGTGAAAAGGAATAAACATATATTTATTATGTCTTTATTGCAGGTATCCAGTCTCAAAGTTCAAGTAACCTTGAACAGATACAGCAGAAGCATCTGTACAGCAGAAGCAGTAACCTTGAAGCAGAAGATACAGAGATATTCCTATTTTTAATTCACAAAGAAATTACCACAGTCCCAAAGTCTATCACCAGATATCTTTATAATTATCTTGAAAATCCTATGATCAAAAATCTTGTGTTGAAATCTTGCAAACTTCTTGATTGAAAAATCTATTTTGGAATTAATCTGTGCTTTAAATATAAATTTCTACCAGGGAAATTGAAGCATACCTAGATTCCTCAAATCACTTTATACTGAGAATATTTAATTTATTTTTTCTATCTTGGGCTTTATATGTTTTTCTGAATTTCCCATCTCAAGATTTTCCCAGCAGTTCTCAATTGGCAAGTCTTGAAAAGACAATCTAGGTCTTACCAAAAGCCAAAGTCTAAATGAAATAACTACAGGCTAATTTCTTAGAATATTTGCAGGATACTTGATTAGAGGTGGAAAAAAAAGAGAAAAAAAAAAAGACAGAAGACTGTTTTCCCTTTCAATTGTATTGGTGAGATCATGTGATGTCTAAAGCTTTCCCTGTTAGTTCTCTGATTTTCATTGTTTGACTACACAGTTTGAATTATGATTTGTCAGGCTAAACAGAAGAAATGTCAACATTTTCTGTTATATCTGGATGCCCCTCATAGTGTAGCAACAGCTCAGACATGGATTTTGGCTGCCATTGGAGACTAGGGCCTAGTATAGAAGAGAAAACCCTGGGAAATAAATTGTATTGATTTTTCTCAAGAGCTTGCTTTGACCCAGTGACCACACTTCAACATTTAATTTGTCAAGGGACAAAAGAATCTTCTCTATTCTGTTTGTGTGGTGAATGTGTAGGAGTGTTGTTTTATTTACCTTTTTTTCCTTCTTCAGTACTCAATAAAGGCCCTAGAAACCAGGATAACATGATCAGAGTCTGTAGACTTGAAAATATACAAAAGAATGATTTTCCAGGGCTTGTGGAGTTAAATCTTCCTAACCTTTTTCTGGCATCTGAGGTTAAATAATTTGAAACTGTTAGGACCATTGCTAACTACAGCCTATGCCATTTTCAATAAGTGTTATCTTAAAGTGTTTCAATTTATTTCAGTGTTGGTCAAAGCCTGATGGGAGAAAATACAGGATCAGATCAAAAAATATATATATTTAGATAATTAACTCTTAATGGAATACACAGCAATTTTATGTACCTAAATAAAATGTGAAACACTAATGCTAAAATCACACAACTAAATCACTCACTCTATAAAACTGGCCCTATTCCATGGAGACTCACACTTTCATATGGAGTTCTGCAAGAAAGGAGGACCAAATGAAACAACTGACATTTCTAAACATTTCTAAAATGTTTTCCTGCTGCAAGACTGGCTGTTAAAAAAAAAAAAGGTGGGTTTTATTCCTTTTATTCATGTGAGATCTGCTTTGGGGTAATTAGACAATGTATGCCAGTATTCTTCTCTTATGGCAACTTGGTAAAAGTAATAGAACAGCAGAATAGACATTCAGGGAGAAGATATAAGGAAAGAAATATGATTTACTTGAGATTTAATAAGGATTGGTTTTATACTTTACTTTCAGACTACCAGGGTACTCAAAAGAATTAGGTTTTGTGACAGAATTACCAAGCCTCATGATATTTAGATTTATTTTAAAAAGACTTATTTGAATATAACAGTCTATCATTTCAAAACAAAAAGTAGGCTCTTTCTAATTCTCAGAGATATTCTTAAAATAAGTAAAACATGAGAGTTTAGGGGTATCAGAGAAAATAAATATTAATAAAATTCTAATAAGTCTATACACATACTATTTTTAAATCTCATAATTTGGGGCTTATTTCATAACATTCACAACATGACTCATTCACATTGCACAGTAGTAGTTGCAACATAAAACCATTCTAGTGACTTTGGGAAAGATTTACTTGAATTTCACTCTATATAAAATGTGACTAATTGACTGATTCATTTTGGCATAAATGTAAAAGTGTAATGACTCCTGTCTCCTCAAATTTGGATATGAGGCATACTGGAGCCTGGCAGAAAACTCCTCTTCTGTCGGCACTGTGTTGGGTTGCCATATGCAGCTCCATCTGGGCCTCTTTCCAGGTCTCAGCCTAGGCAAAACAGGGAGAAGAGAAGAATGATGGAGTAACACTGTACATTTCTTAATACAACGCCAGAGCTGCTTTAGGCTGTGCATGCGCAGCTTAGAATCACAGATAGGAAAAATATGCTTTGGCCATGTCTCCTTGCACTGGGTGCATGTTACACTTCATAGAAACATGAAGCATGAGAAGTGTTCCTGTAGAAAGATATCAGAGGGAGAAAAAAATGAATACAGACCAGACAGGCTACAGAAGGATGACAATGTCTTGGTGAAACAGCTTGAGGGGAGAGGAGGAAACAGATCAAAAGGCCACCAGCCTCCTGGGCTGCATTAAGAGCATTGCCATCAGGTTGAGGGAGGTGATCCTTCTCTTCTCCTCAGCATAGAAGTAAGTAACATCTGGAGTTATGGATACAAGGAGGGGCTGGAACAGGTGGGATGGTGTAGTCTACAGAAGAGAAGGTTATCAATGTGTATACACAGGTATTTATAGGAGGAATTGGAAACATGGAGCAAGACTCTTCTCACTGTTGCTCAGTGAATAGATGAGTCACTGATCTCAAATTAAAATACAGAATATTCCACTTATGAAAAAAACAACCACACAAACAAAATAAACTTTATTGTGAGAGTGGTCAAATACTGGAACAGGTTGGCTGGTGAGATTGGGTGTCTGTCCTCACAGATATTCAAGAATGGGCTAAATTCTAAACAGCCTTCTCTAGCTGACCCTACTTTCATCAGGGAAGTAGGACTAGGTAATCTTGAAAGGTCCCTGCCAATCCCACAATGATTCTCTGATAACTAGTCTCCTAGTAGGCTCTATGTTGCTACACAATAAAACGAAGACAAGGAGGAGAAGTCTATACTTGCGGTTTTACAACAACTAGAACTACCAAAATAGGGCTTTAAATAAAAACAGGACCTGCCACTTTCACCTGTTAACAATATTGGAATTTAATATCAGAAAGTAGAAGGAAGAGTACAGAAAGATATATGTGTGTGAACAGAAGCTTGATTAATTCTCCTTTAGAATCATTTTCCTCTTTAATTAGTTCCTAGCTTGCTAGGAACTAATTTTTGCTACTTGAAACGTTCAGAAATTAATGAAACCGACTTGAAAAATTGAAAGTTATTTTAGCCAAAATCAAGATACATTAATAAAAACAAAAATGTAAGTAAGCTTCAGACTATTTTGTCTTCTTTCTGACTCCTTTAACCTATCTGGAAAAAGATGAAATAATATATAAAGAGATTGTAATGGGATAGAAAACTTTGAGTATTAGGCCATTCCCATTCTATCCCATTACTAACTATAAAATAATGAAGGATTTATAGAATCATTTACATAACCAAATAACTGATTTTTGAATCTAACTATGAACAATAGGAACACTGAAATTGAATGGAGACTAATTAGTGGCTCACATAAAAATCCATTCAGTTTTTCAAAAAAGAAGGAACACTGACCATAATAGTATAAATTAGGAGTGTACTTTCTATAATTTTATGTGTTTTATCATATATTTCCATTGAAAACACTGATAGCAACTCCCTTCTAAGTGAATGGTGATCTAAGACTAGACAGTTTCCTGGCAACTGTATGTAAACTTGAAGATATCATTAATGCTTGTCTATTCTCATTCATTATGACAAATTATTTGTTTTAGTCATTCTCAGAGTCTGATGCTACATGGACAGTGAAACAGCATTTTCTGGTATTGGCAAGGCAGAATAGTTAGATAATTTATTAACAAGTCACATAGCATTACTGGAAAACACAATCATAGTATTAACTCAATAAATGAATATATTGAAAATTCTTGCTCTTTCCCTCCTTTCCTTTCCTTCCCTTATCTTCCCTTCTTTCTTCCTCCTCTACATTTTATATCTCTATTTTCAAATCTAAAAAATCTAAGTTCAATTTTTTCTAAATCCTAAGTTAGCCCTAAAGCCATCTGCTTAAAAATATGTCTCATGTTCATATTTTCTGACTTTTACAGTGGAGTTAAGATGAGAATTATATCCAAGAGAATTTTCAAAGTTAAAGAAATTGAATAAAAATAAAATGCATTTGAATTTTCTTCTCTATGATATATCCTGAATCATTTCATCTTTTTATATTTTTTTTCACTTGTGTAATCAGAAAATCTTGTATAGAATATGTTTCACATTGGGCCAGTAACCAAAGATCTATATCTTTATAAGACTATAAGTAACTTGGAAGCATTGGTTTATATAATGACTCTAATTTGCAGCACAGTTTGACAAGCAACATCTTACATCTCTTGAATTAAAACAAGCAAACAAACAAACAATATTCTGAAAGGGCATTGACCGCAGGATCTTGACCTTTATCAGTCTGACCTTATAGGGGATATTGCAAGATTCGTGTGGGGATCCCATCCTATTTTGTCTATTTCCCCTTCTAGTCTACTGAATCATTACTCTGTGCTTTTGAGGAAAATGCTAGCAGTCAGCAAACCAAGTATCTTCTACTCAACCTTATCATTAGAGGCCCAAAAAGGAAATAATTTTTCTCTTTTCTTATCTTGAATTTCTAAATATGCTTTTTTTTCAGACTGATTTAGTTTAGTGGGTAAATAGCAGGAAATATGTTTGTCCTACCTAGGTTTCATTGGTTTTCCAATGTTCAGAAATATCTAAATCCTCTGGGAAACATTTAGCATATATCTGTCTAATAAATTTCATAAACATGAGCTTTGTAACACATCCATGACATTTAAGTTGCATTATTAAAGAATAAAGTAGTGTATATGTTCAAACAACAGGGAGCTTTATGGTGCAATGCAATTAAAAAGACAGCTAACTGTACAAAGTTTATATGCTACGCATGTATGATTTTTTTCCATATTTCAGACTCCTGTAGGTATCATTGTGTCTCATTCTGGAGTGCAGTAGCAATAAAAATACACAGAACTTCACTAACAGTTTTCTAATAAACTTCTTAAAAGAAGGCATTAAGGAACTTTAAGTTTTACTGCTACAATGAATATAGAAGGCTATGGAAACACAGTTTTCAAACACAGAAGAAGAAAAAAAATCCATATAGTTTCTTTCTAGCAACAATTTATTCCATTTCACAAATCCTTATGTTCGATTCTATTTCAAAGGAAATAGGTGAACCTGATTTCCATTTTTTATCCTATAATGAATACTTTAACTATTGTCAAAGCACTGACCTACTGCCATTTACAAGAGCTGCAGTGACTGATAATCACCATAAATAATAGATTCTAATCTAAGTGGGTTAATTGCACAGATTGAAGTGTCCAGTCATTGCTGCCTCCTGAATTCCACCTGAGTGACTGCTAATAATGATGTAACAATATCTGTCAGGCACCTGAGGTGGGACTCCACACCTGAAGAAATTATCCCCCAAATTGTCCCATTAGCCAGCATGCAGAGTTGTTCTCATTACTATTCAGATTGTTGCAGTTTGAAGTGGAGGGACAAATTTGGTAAGGGATGAAACCCCTTGCATTCCAGTGAATCCTTAGGAGTTAGAGGGACTGGAGGCAGCTCTACTCATCTTAAAAGGGATACCAAATGCTGTGGTAGCTACAGGCGCAACTCCAGTACCACCAAATTCACGAACAGTCTGATGACTGCAGGTTTGATTGCCTTCAAAAAAAAGGAGTCGAGTTCACAGATAGTATGATCTATGGGCCTGACTCTAGCAGTACTAGATTCAAATATAGTATGATTCATTCAAATGCGACATCTACAGAGCAGGTTTCAGATGTCCATACAGGAAATTCTCTACTAAAGCATGGGGTTCTTAGCTAGCACTACTCTACATATGCACAATCATCACTCACCCAAGAAGATGGGAGAGGGCTCTCAACCTCTCACAGAGGTTATCTTCAACCATGTAAAAAGACAGTGTAGTATATCTGAATTAATGATTATTACTAACACATGAGCAATTGCATATGTTTGACACACCTGAATAATTCTAAAACAAACAATTAGCAAATCCTAAATCTTTACCTGAGGCAATGTCTGGATTTCTATTTTATTTAATAGGAAGAACTTGCTTTAACCAAATAATATGAGCAAAAGAGCAAATGATCTTCACATCTTTATGTGAAGACCTCTCTGAAAGTGCATTGGTATACTGCCATGGTGAAATGATTCAGTGAAGAGTCTAAGACTGATAACTGAGATTTGACAGAGTGTAATATTTAAAGGGCTAACAGTCAATAAATATCCTCTATCTTTCTGCCACATTAATATATGGTTTCCATTTTGTCTCTAAAATATGGTGTAAACAATATTTTTAATGGCCCAATTTTTAAAGATAAAATGAATACAGCTTTCAAAAAGGGATGATTTACAATAGACTATTTGACCATCAGTCTTCATATCTCTAAAAATAATGTTCATAGACTTCTTTTCTTGACCATCAGATAGACCAGATACCTTTCACAGGATCTGTGTCTGAGATTTTATGCTCCTCTTCTTCTAAATCATACCTTCTTTACTTAATGGCACCATAATGATCTAGAGATACAGGCAGGTATATCATGACACTAATCAATCCTCAAAAATATGCATAAGAAAGAAACCTTTTTTCAGGTTAAAAATGATATGAGAACATATGCTATCAATGGGGAAAAAAATGGGCAAAAAATGTTTTTGAAGGGAATAGTCTGTGCTATTCTGCCTTTTCTACTTTACATTACACTGCTGTCTTAAGTTGCTTTAAGTTACTCTGACCAGTACAGGTTGGATCCAGCTGTGTAAATATGGGCAGCCAGCATCACTAGAGATGATCTCAGGTATCCACAGCTGTATAGGGCTGACAGAGAGAAGGACTTCACAGAATTTGTGAAGAGGCTAGCAGTAGCACCTAGAGTCAAGGCAGGCTATCTGGAGTATCCCAAATGATAGTAGATGCCCTTGTTTAAGCAAAGCAGATCTATGTGTCTTTTAAACTGAATTACAGCAAAATTAATATTTTCTGTAATAGATATCACAATTCTCTTCTTATGCATATATAAAATACCATACGTCTTAAGTCTGTTTGGCTTTACCACTAGTCGCAGTATGAAGATCAAACATATGAATTCTCAGTTTCCTAGAATTTCATGATTGTTTTATTTTAAATTTTCTTTAATAATTTAATATTTGCTTCCTTCTATCCCTACAGTTCTTGGATAACGGTAAGGAATGGTTCATAGCTAAACTAATAGGTCCACAATATCTTACTTTAGTTTCTTGGAACTTTTGAATGAATCACACCTCATCACCTCATTACTGCATCACACCACAATTCTCATTACAGTGAGAATTTATTTTTCATTTTAGAAATTTCTTCTACGAACTCTTCTTTCACACTCTGGATGATAAAAGTAACTTTCTATGTTCTTTCTATCAAGAATCTGATGCGCCAATTGCAGCTATATTCTTAATTAATATCAAATATGAATCCTATTATCACATCAGTGGAAATTCAAAAGTTTTTTATTCACTGGCTATATTGATTCAGAGCTTCTCTTTTGCCTTACAAAGAAAAACTTGGGATAAACAGATCCTTTTTATAGATAGTACCTATATAAACTACCTATACTTTTCTTGTGTAAAAGGTGTGACTGAAGAGCACATGATTTTGATGATAACAGAATACCATGGCTTATTATAACATAATACAAATACAATATTTGGGGCAACAGAACAAGGTAAATTTATTATGTTTTCTGAACAAATAATCTCTATTTGAGTAGTTTGGTGAATGCTTGAGCCTGAGCCTGCTGTGATGCTCTTCATCTTCGGACTGAATATCACTATAACAGTCCCACAAATAAGTAGTAAATTGTTTGCATTAGAATTTTATGGACCTGGATTATGACCCTTTCTGCTAATTTGTTTTTGTTCTGTGGAGTTCTGTGGTCTTTCAACAGTTTAGGGAAATGGAAGGAGGAGGAGAGGGCTAAGAATGAGACTTTGATGTTGTTCAATAATAGTATCGCTGTCTTTCTCAGAATGGCAAACTAAAGCAACTTGGCATAGATGAAGAATTTAAAAATGGTTTCTGAATAGAAATGTGCCAACTTGAGCTTCAGAATTACAACATTTTTTTCTTCATTTTTAATGTGCACATTTAGTTATTCATTTATTTTAAAAGAAGAAAATTAGCAATTAGCCTTCATAGAAGTGACTAAGAAGAACGGAAAATCAGGAAATCTCATATGCAAAACTATTGCTTTTACTATTTTATATTTAGATATAGTTACATTGCTTCTTGTTTTGAAATAGAATTTCAAAAAAAAAAAAAGAGAAGTTAAAGTTATAAACAGCCACTAGTAAGATTTATATGTGACTGTGTATATGTATGTATACAGAAGTCTTTATGCTGGAAGAATTCTAATGAAGGATGATTCCATTCACTTTTAAGAACAAGCCAGTACAAAATTGATGTTAAATATAGCTATATTAAAATGGAAATATTTTCCTAGTTTTCTCTATTTTATTATTTCATGTTGCTCTAATATGTTTTAAAATACTTGTGAAGAAAAACAAAAAACACAAGAGGCAAAAGCATTATGGAATTATGATAAATGATCTGAAAGAGAACTAAGAGAAAGAAATGAAAATATAGGAACATGAAAAACAAGAGTTTACTCTAGATGCTCCTCAGCAGGTATTTTATTAATACATTTTTATATTTAAGTAACTCTTAGTAGCACCATCAATGAAAAAAGGGCTATAAGACAGCGTTTCCAATTAATTAATGCAGAAGTCAATTATGAATGTTAGAAGTGGAGTTTTTCATATGATTAAAAGTTTTCATTGGCTAGCACTAGCAGAAGTTTACTCTTTGCTGTGAAAGCTGATGACTCCTTTGCGTTAGTTCTTTTCTAGTTTTTTTTAAGAGAAAATTATTAAATAATTGCTTTTAGACTGGAATTATTAGGTTTTTTTTAATTTCATGTTCATGGATAGGTTTCTCTATGTGTACAGAACTTTAGCAGACACATTTTCATACACTCTTTGAACAGAAAAATACATTTAAGTTTGGGTTAGCTACAGAAATCAGCATCAAGATTGCACTAGTAAATATTTATGCAGCAATCCAGAAGACAACAGCTGAGACAATAGTCCTCCTTCTTAGAATGTCATGTACACACAAAACAGAGGAGATTATAGAGATTTTTGAAGGGCTAACTTGAGTGTCCTGCTATTGCTGAGCTTCTTCAAGTACTTAGTCCTGTGAGTCGCACTCCGCTCTCTTACTTGCAAAACTTCTGCTACGTAACTTTGGAAGGTTTATGGAAGTGCCAAAAGATCACAAGTGTTAGATTGTCCCACAGTATATAATTATCAGTAAGCTATGGGATTTTTTTATATGTTTTTGTTAGTAGTAGAATTTGAAAATTAGAGATATTAAGTTGGTACAAAAAAGTGATGGAAACAATTTTAAAAGACCATCCATATAGACTTTTGCTTGTATTAGTATTCTGTACCCTTGAAAATAAAAAGGCTGTATTGTACTCTGTTTACTTAATTATACTAATATGAGCCAGTCTTTAATAAGAGTAAGGCATTATTTTTACTTGGAGTCTCAACATGAAGAGAGAAGTGTGTTTTTTTGATAAAAGATGGTGTGTCTGTAATGTCCATGTGTTAAAGGAACAAATGTTTGCCCCTTACTTACAGTAGTGTCTTCACAGCATGACATAAATCAGTTCCAGTTCGTAGATATTTTTAATGGTGAGCATTTGGGGAACTGAAATAGGCTGATGAAAATCTATAAAAAAATGTCAGGCTGAGTATCGAAAAAGTCTTTAGAAGAAACACAATATAATGATTTAAATAATTTAAGACCCAATGCTGAATGTGATTTAGGTACTATTACAATTGTTATGGTTAGCTTGTTCTCATCAGGAACAGAAATAGTGAATGCTAGAACATTTGAAGCAGGAAAACAGATAAAATTTCTTGCAATCAACAAAGCTATAGACAGTAGCTAAAAATATGTCTGGGTGCTTGGTATTCCTGGGTACTCTCCAGTCTCCTGAGTATGCTAAGGAAGTTTCCTGTCTGCTTCTAGATATTCAGACAAAAAGGAGTGATTGTTCTTCATACAAAGGAGAGGGAAAAAAAACCCATGAAAGAAACTTGTTTTTTTTATATTTTTTTTTGTCTTGAAGCAGGTGATAAGCCCGGGAAGGACAGATGAAGACAAATGACATTGTGCTACAAACTTCCTAATCAATAAGATAAAATAGAAAAAAAACATTTTTAGACAACCAAAGGGAACTTCATTATTGCAGGACCAAGTACTCATAGGAGACTTTAACTACCTTGCTATCTCCCAGCCATACAGCCAGCCACAGGCAAATCCAAGAGATTTCTGGAGTAACTGATGTAATCATGATGCAGTTGGTTGTTGACCTGAACAGGAGAGATTCTCACTGGTTATTTACAGACAAGAAGTAGCTGGTCAGGAATGTGAAGGATGAGGGCAACTTTGGCTGAAACACCCCCAAGATTCTAAAGTTAGAGGCCTGAGAAAAGTAATACAACCAGTAGAATCAAAAAACTGGGCTCCTAGAAAACAGATTTGGACTTGTTCATGGATCTACTTCACAGGTTTCCATGGAAGATTGCCATGGACAGCAAAGAGGCTAAGGAAACTTGTTTGATCTTCCAGAACAACTTCCTTCAAACTTGGCTTGTCCATTCTGGTGTGCAGGAGGCATGGCAGAAGACCAGCATGAGTGATCAAGGCTCTCCTGACTGAATAAAATACAGGATAAAAAGTGAACGTAGGGATGACTACTAAGATGGAAACATTATCTGAGTATACATGGATGAGGCTGGGAGAGGCAGTGATCAGCTGGAGTTGAAGCTCTCGTTCCATGTAAGCAGGAACAAGAAGGGCTTCAGTAAGAGCCTTAAAGGCAGAATAAAGTTCCTGAATATTTGGCCCCACTACTGAATGGTGCAAGAGACTCAGTAACAGAAGGTGCAGGTTGAAAAGGTTGAAGGAGCATCACTTTTATGTTTTGCTTTTCAGTGATTAGATTTTCAGTCTGTTCTCCCAGACTCTAAGACTACTAGCAGAGTCCATGTTTGTCGTGTGCAGTAGAGGAAAACAACATTAAAATAATTAAACATATGTAAGTTTATGTCTATAGTCTTCTATGTAGTCTATGTAGAATATGTAGTCTATATAAGACTATGTAATTAGACATATGTAAGCCTTGCCACCCTGGACTTCAGGAGGGCCAACTTTAGCCTCTTCAGAGACCTACTGGGAAAGATCCCATGGGCTAG
>JAUBOD010000001.1:13247946-13305029 GCA_032353885.1 Nothura maculosa
GCAAGCTGAGGCACCAAAAGTTCCACAGGAACTTAAGGAGGCATTTCCTCACTGTGAGGGTGACAGAGCACTGGAACCGGCTTCCCAGAGAAGTTGTGGAGTCTCCTTCTTTGGAGATCTTTAAAACCCGCTTGGATGCAGCCCTGTGCCACACACTCTAGGTGACCCTGTATGTGCAGGGGGGTTGGACTAGATGACCTCTAAGGTCCCTTCCAACCTTACGCATCCTATGATTCTATGATTCTATGACAGAGCCCGAATTATCTTAGATGGTACAATGGTAGATCGAGGCAATAAAGGAGAAGCTGGTGCATGGGCAAATGCAATTACACATAAAGCTTTTCATCATGAGAGTGGTTAAGCTTAGGAACAGGTGTCCAAGGAGATTATGGAATCTTTATGCTTGCAGAGATCCAAAATTCAACTAGGCAAGGACCTGGGTCACCTAGTCTTTAGGTAGTTTGTTTTGCTTCAAGCAAAAAGTACAATCAGACATTGAAAGGTTACTTCTAACCCAGAGTATTCAATGTTTCTGTAATTCTGATTCTTCTGCACATCCCTCTTTAACACTGTTGCCTAGAATGTCATATGCAGTGTATTGGAGTAGCATCCATAGAGTCTTTATTTCCCTAGAGAATTGTATTGGGGTTATGTTCACTATAAGAGCATTGCTGAATCTAAAGAGTTGGACATTATCATACTTTATAGGACTTTATGAATAGTATTACAGTGTGAATCGAATTTTTGTCTTGATCAAAATTAAGCATGATGGTAATCAATCATTAGTGATTGTAAAAGGTTTGGAGTGTTGATAAATGTGACGATTTTCTCAAGGCAAACACCCTGGAAGCACAGTTAGTATGCTTTGGAGAGAAATCTCAGCTCATATAATGTAGTAGCAGATGAACAGATATTTTACTGAAAACACAAACACATTCAATCTTATGGAAAAGAAAAGATGCAAGTAGGCTTGCAGAAAGTGTTTAGGTATGCATTCCAAAGAGAATTCATAAGCATTATTTGGAAAAAATACAGACACAAAGCATAGCCATCACAAATATTAAACTGTGACAGATATACGAACATTTAGAACTGAGAAACCCACACAACTCACAACAAAATAATGGCAGCAAAAATAATAGTTAATACATGCGGTGGTGTAAAAGTTAAACACGGAACTTTTCTGAATCTATTGCTAAGATATAGGTTTCACAACAAGATAATCTATATTTTTATGCTGTTAATAATACAATTGGTTCTTATTATCTCTGTCTCTATATCTATCTGTATATGATATGATAAATTTTGGGGAGTGCTTCAGATATTAAAATTATGAGTAATTTTGTAAATATGTAACTTAAGGATTATCTGTATTATAACATTAGTTTCACTCCTCTGAAGCTTGTTGTGGAAAATAAAGTGAGGCTATAGCCTCGATGTTGGTGGACAGGAGTAACTCCTTGGATGTTACAAATACGAGTGGGATAAAATTTCTGTGAATTTTATCTGGTCTTGAGAAAAAAAAAGGATTCTTTCAGGGTACTTCAAACAAATAGCTAGATTTTGCAAGGTTAGAGCTCTCAAGAAGTAATCCAGTAAGCAAGTCTTTCATTATTATTAATATAGCTGATATTTTTGCAAATGCTAAATTGATTATTGCACACACTACTTGATTTGTGCAGCATATCTGCTTTAGTGCCTCTGCTCTGCAGTTATTCTTTGACTGACAGAGTTGGTGAAACACCTCTTTCACAGTGAGAATAAAAAGAGAGAAAAACTGAGAGAAAAATAATAAAAATTGGAAGCATATCAACAGTCTAAATATTTATTGTGATATTTCAGTTGTCTGAAATATTGTTATATTTAAATAATCTGCCTTTTTTAAAAAATTCTGCAAACCCCAGTTACAAGATATACAAACCTCTGCTCTCCGTATCCACCAATATTAATGAAAATAAAATCAAAGACTCTGAATTTGCAAAGCTCGCAAAAATGAGGTCATTTCTTTTCTCTAACAAAACTGTCTATAGAACAAAGAAAAGAAAGAGGAGAGTATTTGACAGGGCCTGCCAGAAGCAGTCCAAAGTGTCTGGGCTTTCTGCCAATAGTCCCTGAACCTAAAATCACGGGTTAACAAAATAGCTAAAATTTCACATCACTCAAGCGTTTTTTTTCTTGACAGCTATAAATTACCAGTGCAGCTCCCCCAGTATGCTCACTGGTCCAGAGGATGTTATTTCAGTCTAGAAACTATACTTTCTGACTTCTAGAATTTGTATTGACTTTTAAAATCTCAAATAGAGTAGGCCAAATGATTTTCTGAGTATACAAGCCACTGAAGTGCTCTGACACAAAAGGAAAAATTATTTGTATTTTAATGTATTGGTATTAGTTAAAATAAGTCAATTGGTATTTCACTGAAATAAAATAACTGAATATCTCCAACCTTAGTTAATTCTGCTTCAGTTTATAGATGAAAGATTGTGGTATATAGCCATTCTGAGAATAAAGGAAAGATGCAGGACTGTCAGAGATGCCTGAGCACGTACTCATTCTGTCTGGAAAACTTTCTGTAGGCACTGTGGTATTTAAAATTGGTACTTGTTTTTCTATGTGGATTATTTATTAGTGATGAACATAACAAAAATTGAGATTCTAAGACTCAAAATGAAGATGTCATACACTTGAAGTTCCTAAGTTTAAACTTAGGAACTTCAGTATAAAATTGCAAGAAATAGGCTTAGGATTCTGCTTTCATCCTATTACTTATTTCAGGAATACATTTAGCAACAAGACCAGAGGATGTTCAGAGATAAAATACCTGGAACTCTCTCTGTAGTAGGTGTTAAACTTCATGCTCAACTTCAATTGGTCATAACTTAGGGCTACATCTACAAAAGAGATTTAATTATGCTATTGTGATCCATAACATACAAGAATGTCGATATGCAGTCAAGTTCCACTGTCATTCCCAATGTGATGCATAGAAAGAGAGATGTTTGAAGATCAGATTCGGAAATTCCGGCTGTGGAAGGAGTTATCTTGGTATTTGACCAGTAGCAAATAGAAAGGAGAGATGTTATGTCAGGTGAGTGTATGAATACTGTAAGAAAGTATTTTGCTGGTAATTCGTTCTTGTCCTATTCTTTCAGTATCTCACAAGGTAAGTGTATTCAGTGCTCACCATCTATGTTATCATCCTACATTGATTGTCTTTGTGAAAAAATCCTGCTCTTATTCACTCAAAAAGCAAATCTAAATTATTAGTACCTTAACAAATGTAAATAACCACTTGAAGTGGCAGTTTTAAAGAACACAGTCTATGCACTTATATGCTCAGTCTCCCAGAGATTTTGGGTACTGGTTTTTAGCTTAATTTCATTTTTTTTTTCTATATACCTGTACCTAGTTATCCTCCCATATTTCAAGACTTATTGTGAAGGAAATACCACAAAGAGTGACAGGCTCTCAAATGCTAACATCATGGGTCAAAGCAGTAGCTTTGTAAATAGTTTAATATAATAACGAGTTTATTTATAGTAGAAAAAAAAGATTATATTAAAATCTTACATATGTATGCTGGGTAAATTCAATTTGAGATGTGTGTGTGGAATTTGTGAGGAAGCAAGTGGAGGTAGCTATGTGACTGCGTTAAGTAGCTGAGTTCCTACTTCTACTACTACCAGTTATCCTATTTCATGCTATGAAGCTGAAATCTCTTTACTGCAAAACTTCTCAGCAATACTATGACCTGAAAAGACCTAAAAACATTTTTTGCTCCATTTCTGTTTGCATATTTTCTTGGAAGCCTTATCCCTACATGTGTATGATGGGAAGACATGATACTCTTAACAGGTATTGCCAAAGGTCAAATTATTGTATATGTTAGAAGGTGCTTTCATGTCAAGAAAAATATATTTAGAAGATAATCACAGGCTTTAAGCATTATCTTCTAAATTAGTCATTCTTTTCTAGAGAGTTATTATGTTCACATTTAGTCATTAATACTTAACCATCTGTATCACACATTTATTTCTAAGAGGCCAGTATGTCAGAAAATTGTTCTAGTTATATCACCATGTAATATCTGAGTCAATTAGTGTAGAAGGATGTTGTATCATTATTGACCTAAAATTATACAGCTCTCATTCCTTTCTGTAATTCGTTGTGTTATGGCCATGGATATCTTTTTATATATAGCTTTCAAATGTATCTGACAAAAGCCAGGTCACTCCTGCTAAAATATTCTGATACATGATCAGATTATTGATGTCTTTGAAATTTATTTTATTTATGGAAAGTATCTAAATATGTGTATTAATATCCATGGTTAAAATATATGTAAATTCCACTGAGTGATTGACAGCTATGATCAGCCAGTTAGAAAGAGTCCAAGAGGATTTTCCCTGCATTTCCTACAATAAATCTTTGCTATTTATTTATGTTTGCATTATTTGTTGAGCTGGGCCAATTTCATTTTCCTTTGATGTTCATCTCAACATTGCAAAGTGGACATTTATTCAGAAGGAAAGAGTCAAATATGCTCCAAAGAGAAAAGTCAGAAAGTATAAAGTCAGATTAGGGAAAGATGAGCATTGTGAATAAGAGCAAAGAAGGTTAGTGTTATTAAAATATATGTTTTATTAAGCAATTTATTTTGAAGATATTGTCTGTATCATTTTTCAACATTTTTTCCTAAAACTTAATTAAATCTAATGATTTAATTAAAAATGTCAGTATAAAATAGTGACAAGAAGGTGATGCTTACTAATTCAGGATTTCTACTAAGACTGAGGATAATAAATTTTAAGGGTTTTGACCTAACATATTTCCTGGTAAGAACACCTTAGCTCATGGATTTATTGAGTTGTCCTTTTAGTGACCAATACACTTTACTGCCCACTGCTATTAAAAAGTCTTTCACTATTTGTCTCTCCTATGAGTTATATATTATTTTACTGAATTTTCCTGCTCGCAACAGAAAAAAAAAAGTTATTTTAATAAATGATTATTTGAATTCTTTCTCATTGCATATTGTAAATTGAGCCTTAATATAATCTAACAAGAACATCAACAATTTGGGTCTAGATGACTTGCTTATTAAATGCAGTGTTAGAAGAGTAAGTGGTTAAGAAGGTGTCTTTCAACATTTAGCTATTATGTTGCAATTCATTCCTTAAAATATTAACAGATCAGTAAAACAAAGACACTGTTAAGCTAATGCAAAGTTTAACAGATTTGTTTGTGTTTACATAAATGAGTCCTACTTTTGACTTGTGTATGGTGTTATGAGTACTTTCATAATGAAATAAATCAGTATTGTTAACTGATTATATTATTGCAGGTCTTGCTCAAACCATATTTTCACATTATGCAAAACATTTCCCCTTAGAAGAAGTGCCACAGTGAGAAACAGTGATTTGTGGAATCACATTTCAAAGTAAAATTATTAAAACAAAACAAAACAAAGCAAAACAAAACAACAACAAAAAAAACACTTCTAACAGTAAAAGACTCAAAGGTAACTTTCATGATAGTCTTTAAAATAGATCACAGTGGCTATTAAAACAATTTAATCTATCAGGTATCATTTGTTCTCTGTTAGTCCCTCCTAAGCCATTGAATTAATAATAATAATAATAAACATATTCTGATCTCTGCTTAAATTTGAACAGAAATGTTGTTGAGTGCTTACATATTTTCTGGATAAAATTAACGGCAATAAGCCTGTAGAGTGTAAATCCCATTTTAAGGACATTAATACATAGATTAAATAGGTTGTGTGTTATTTTCAGTCCTAAAGTCTACTGACTTGTAAAAAAAAGTTCATAGTTTATTTATAAAGTAAATCATTTTGTTGCAGAAAGAACATAGAAAATTTGGAAGGTTCAAAACCTAGAAAGCAAATAACAATGATCCAGTGTTTGTTTTCATTTGTCTCCAATTCAATTCCATGAGTTCTCTTTAAAGTTACCCTGAGAATGCTTAGGAGTCTACAGAAACATACTTTTAAAAAGTCTTAACTACATATATACACATATATAGAGAGATAGATATAAAACATATTATATCTATCTCTATATATTTTCAAATAGAGGATAAGGCTTTATTAGATATGAGACTTAATATCACCTAATGGTCTGGGTATTGGCTGTTAGGTTGCAGATGAAAGGAAGAAATGAAAATGTGAAAATGTGTGCAATACATGTTTCTTCAATAAAAAAACTGACAAGTTTTGTAGCTGACTTTGAGATGTTATTCAGGATTATTTCTCTATTAAACGAAATATAAACATTACAATGCTTGATATTGTATATTACCCCAGTTTTGTCACTCTGTTCTGTCACATACTTTAAGTATTTTTAAGAAACCCATTCCCTTTGAATCTGTGGCAAAAGAAATCTTTAATTCTAGCTAAATAATTTCAACTACATAACAGGATATATTTATCTCCATTTCATCCTCCTCTGAGAAACATATTGAAAATAGGTCAGAAAATTTTTTTTCTGGGTTTACCTGTCTGTCTTCATTGTCCACAGAGTGAATCTAGATAAAACTTAAAAGTTGACATGCCTATACATTTCTATGTTTAAATAAAATAGATCTTCTGCAACTTCACAAATCACAATACATAAAAGGAGCCTATGAATTATAAAAACCTCTTTGCAAAATTTTCACTTTTGTTTTCTTTTTATTCACTGATATTTTGCATGTTGTAATAATGTTCTTGAAGAAAACCTTTCTCAGATGTTAACCCTTATAATTTAAAAAAATACAACTGTTATTCATGTTTCGATTTATTGTTTAAGAATTAATATTTTGAATAGTTCCCTTTGCATTTTCCCTTCAAAGTGAAATGATTTAGTCTGGGATATGGTAACAATGTCACACTGAGTGACATTGACAGGGGTAGATACATAGGAGTTCAATCTGTGGAAATAATATTATTAGGTCAAACACAGAAATGGTGCAACTGGCATCTAATTTTGACAAGGTGATGCCAGTTTACCTCATGCAAATACTTAGTTCTGTTTATTGGGAGATTATTTTGCTACTTTTTCTCATTTCCTAGTAAAATGACTTTTTAGAGGTTAAATATAAAGTGGGTTTAGAGGAACTAGTGAAAAGTGTGAAAATAATGAAATGTGAATTTCCAGGTTCTTTTATGCTCCAGTAAACAGTTCTATAGCATGTGACTGTGTAGATCTCATTGCAGAATACAGAATGCATAAAACACGTGGACAGAAATAAATTCTTACAATATAAAAATTAAAAAACTTTTTTTCTCTTCTTGTCTTTTTTTTTTGGTATTTAGCATTTTTACTAATTTTTTTTTGTCATTCTTCCAGTGTTCGTGTCTTATTTAGTAAATTTGTCCTCTCATTTTTAATACTAACTTTTGTAAAATAAATTACTGAATTTGAAAAGTCATAATTTTGTACACATAGGCTATTTTGCGTTGATAATATGACTTAAATGGAAAAGGTTTTGTTTTTTTCCTCTTGGAGGAAATCCACACTGACATCTGCATTGTACACTTTTGTCATTTTGGGGGTGAAATCTATGAAGAGCATAGTATAGCAGAAATAAATGATGCATACAATGAATGAGAGTTGGAGAAAAAATATATATGTACTTATTCCCCTTTTTACTAGCTACAACTGCCTAATATAGAATATGTAAGAAGTATCTATATTGCTACAGACTCTCTAGTTGAATTTGTTTCTCTTTATTTATTTCACAATAGCCCTGGCATTATCATAATTAATTACTCTTTCTTGTTTAACTTATTAACAATATGTTAACATTTCATACCTGAGCATTTCATGCTACATTAGCATTTGCTCATGTGCTTCTGAAGTGGAGGAAGTTCTTGAATTTTTTTAAATGCTTTCTCTTTATCAGTGTTCTGTTGCATTGTAGGTAGTAGAAAACAGGAGCTATTTGGATTAAGTACAAGGGAATACAAAGAGGTGAAATAGCAATATTCGAATGTAAATTTCAATTGAACACATTTGCAATGTGGTGAGAGTTGTACATGATGTAGGAAGATTCAGAGCCAGAAGCTTATCTTTATATTTTCTAGTATGGAGTCTGCTGTAGACCCTTAATTCTTTAGAAGGTAGGGGAGCCCAAGAAACAGGTCTCTTTTAAAATAAATTGAAAAAATCCAATGTTTTTTCTTTTTCTTCAATTTTTTTTTCTTCTTTGCCATTGGCGATAAGGGTTAACAATGCAAAGCTCCCAACAGCTGGTGTTTCACAATGAAAAAGCTCTTGGGAAAAGGATTCTCCTACTGACAAAAGCAGCCTGCGATCTCTGCCTCGGAAAACAAGGCTATTTACATAATCACAACAAGGCAAGGCACAATGTAATTAGCCATATCAGGATCTCACCAGAAAGTGTACGGCTTCTTTACAAAGGTTCCCCCCTACACTGTCATGATGGTGCTTTATGCTTTTAATTAGAATACTCTGTTATTGACTTTAAGGCATTTATTCTCTGGGGTCTAGTGACGATCAAGTTATGAGAGGTGATTTGCTCCATTCATCCCCCTGTGTGATTACTCAAAGAAACAATTTTTTCATTATATTTTCTTAGTTTCTTGATAATAAATTTATTTATTAAGCATTTCATTATTTGCATTTAGTGGTTTATTATTAATATTACTTAGTAGAGAAACTGAATATTGTTTCTTTTTTAACTGACTGAAATACTTTGGAACCAATGGAGATCAGGTAGTAATAATGAATAACAACACAGTTCTACTACAAGTTTTCAGATATGAGTGTCTTGTTAGGAAATTTAAAAAAAAAAGTTTTGGGAACTCTCAAAAGGTTTCTTAACTATTTTGTGATTTTATTTTCAAACATGTCTGGATAACAAGTGGTATAATCTGTCCATAAGTGCCTTACAAAAATGGGAATGTTCTTTAGCTAGAAAAGAAATGCGGTTCAAGATACTTTAGCAATCAGTCAGCTGTTTTTGAGACTGTAATTTTTCTGAAATGCTAAAGCTCTTGGACAAATGAACAGAAAAAGTCTAGTTCTATAATGATTTTTCACAAACTCTAAGAACTAGATTAAATATTGTCACAGGCCTTTCAGAGCTGAGAGTCACAAAAAAACTAGTCAAGAGAAAATATAAAAATGAAATTTATGGTTGTATCTAAGGTTGTATCTTGGGAAGGTGCTGTGAACGCAACTCATGATCTCCTGTAATTTTCATATTGAAACTGAAATAGAGTATAGCTAAGGCAATTTTAATAGGGATCCAGTTAACTTGGACCCAGTTAACTTTCAGGACTAGAAAGGAGATAATTCATGAATTCTAGACATTTCTACATTGACAATCTATGTGTATGTGTGTAGGAAGATGGCTTGCAATTTTAAACAAACAGAGCTATCAGAGTTATCAACCCACTTAAGTCTCATTCTGGATCTTCAAATTATACAAAAAACTGATACTGAGAACAAAGCAGTTCAATTTTTTCCATATGTTGGCACTTGTGACAGAACTGTTAATTTAGGCAGGAACATTTAAGTAAGTCCAAATATGTTATGAATAACAATTTACATCCAAGGCCTTAAGAAGTGCTTGTATGACCTCAAACTCATCTCTTGTTCAGATTAAATGAGTCAGTCTAACAAAAGATACTATCATCTCTTCCGTCTTTCTACCAACTTTACCTAACCTATAGTCTCAAATCATCACAGATTCAACATGCTACTACTATTCAAAAGACAAAACAATCTGTGCTATGCAAGACATATTAGGCAATTTTAGGGAAAAGTAAAGCTCATACTAAAAAAAGATATATATACAATTGTGAGCAGAGTAGTTTATCTATTATGAAATATGAAAAAGAAAAGAAAAAAGAAAACAATCCTGAGTTTAATATTTAAAAATAGCAAAATGAAAATACGTTGCAGCAAATGCTTTGATTGTTGCTAAGTTGGTTGGGCTGACTCTCAGAAATGATTATCTTTTTATCTTTTTTTTCCTCCATATGTTTACATTTTTCAGTCTGAGGGATTTCTGAAACTTCGCATAAACTAGCACTGTCACTATACTTTCTATATTTAAAAGTAAAAATGAAAACATGGATGTTTTGATGCTTTTTTTAAATAAAATGAAAGAAATACCTTCACTTGTGAGCCATGGCTTACACGTACTTGAGGTTAGCAGTGAAAGTCAAAGTGCTCTTAAATTAGCACGCAAGGAATGAACTGATTTCGGTCCAGTTTTTCATAATATTAACTAAAAGAAAAAAACATATATCAATTTTGCATTTGTCATTGCAAACAAAGGTGTTATTGATAAAAATTGTAGGAGGATGGATCTTCCAAATGTAGGGAACATCTTCCAAATACTTCCAGAATTGAAACCATCAGAAATTTTGTACTGTTTTGGCTTCTCTTGTACTAGCTCTGTGGATATTTGGAGGATTTATAACTTTGTTTTCTGAACAACCTTCTTTGAAAACACCAAATTAAATATAGAACAAAGCTATTTCTTGGTACTAAAAAAAACTCACACTTTCTCGTCTCTTGCAAATAGTCTTTAACATGGCTTTTAGTCTCAAATTAGGGCTCTGGCACTGCCAGTGTCACTTGTTTTGAATTGATTTTAAGGAAAGCAGCACATTTCACAGAGCTGCAGCAACACAAAATTTTGTTCAGACATCACAAATAAACAATACTAGTGTATGGCTAGATGCATGGACAATCACAGTCTAACAGGAGCTGGTGGGCTGTAACAGCCCCATCTCCTTTTATCTTCCTTCTTCATTAAGTTCATCAGTGCAGTTGGTGACCCACTGGTGTGAAGGAGCTGTCTGCACTGTAAACCAATGAGAAGGCTGCTGACATAACACAAATACATCTGTAGTTACAATCTGAGTTGTTTTAATATATGCCAAAAGCTGTCAAATATCCCCTTTGGGGCTTCAAATGTATTTTTAGAAAATTCTAATCTAGAGTAGCTGTCAAGATATTCCTATATTTAATGCAGATGTAGAGATGAACAGCATCAAGAGAAAAGCTTCTCTAAGTACTAACAATATACAGTATTTTCATCATTCCTCTTGCACATACTGTGGCTTATTTCTCTAATAGTATGTCTTTATATAAACTTCCCTGTTTACAAGGAGGAGCAGCTCTGACATTTTAGCTGCTGACATTTTTTCTTTATCTTTTCACAGAGTTTAGAAAACTGTTTTTTATTTGTTTGCTTTTTCATGTTGCACAAGATTTGTCATCTTTTTCTATTTCACAAATGCTTGCTGCTCCCCAAAGGTACTAGTCTCAGTAAGTGTATTTTAAAAAAATCTTGTCTTGGTATTAATAAGTTTTTTTCTATCCTTCTGTGAGAATGATGTATTGTTGGAACCCTTTCCAGACAAGCTGTGGCAGCATGTTATGTCACACAATGTATTGAGAGATGTCAAAACAACTCAATAACAATCAAATTTATATAAACAATCAATAATAGGGAGAATAAATAATGAGAAACCAATCAAAATACAGGCACTTGGTGCAAGTCGTTAAAACTTCTATTACTTTCTCTGACACCAACTGAGCAGTCAACCAATATCTTTCTAAAAGCTCAGCTAAAGTAAAACTCACCCAACTAAATTATACTAGTTTTCTTATGATTAAGCCTTTTTATTCCTAAAAACATACAAGCGAGGGAACTGGTCCAGTAAGCAAAGCTCTGAAGGAGTTTAAGTGTATGCTGGTCTGCAGACACATCTCCAAACCTACTGAGAAGATTAAAAAGCTACATAAAATCTCTGTTGCAAGTTCGTTTGTCTGGAAAACTATCAGGTTATATACACTGAGATTTAGACTTCTGAGGCCATGCCAGTTCGCCTGGTGTAACAATGCATCTAACTATTCGTCCCATAATGAAGTTTTAGAAATCAAGTAAAGCATGAGAGAAAAAGCAATCCTAGTAATGAAATGTTAGAAAAGTCTAAAAATCCCAGCAAAGATTCTTACAAAGTGCTTCATCTAGTATATGGAAATAAACATAACTTCTCTAATGTCACAGGAAAACCTGAGTTAATCCTGCTTTTGGCATAGCAGATACAAGATTTGAGTTAACTGAAATCCTTTCAGCATACTTAATGGTATCTTTTCCAGCAGGGTAACAAAGACAGATGGGAAGGGATTAATGAAACAGCTCTTTAGAGCAGCTAACTCACTATGGATGTGGCCTTCCCATTCACTTTGGCTAGAGCTGTGTCAGATTAACCTCACATCGCGCTGGCCAGACACCATCTTGCCAGGTAACAGTCTCATACAGGGTGATTGTAATGCATGGGGCAATTGTCTATAAACCCTTTCTGTGGTTATGGAGTTTAGACGCGTTATAACAGGCTTATCAGTGATTTCAGGGAGGACAGAAAAGCTATGGTACTCATCTTTGCAGAATTGCCAGGTGATTCAAAAATTACATGCCATGTCCTGCTAGATATTCCAACATGTAGCTTTTTTCAGCAAATTTCAGTTCTTGCACAGTCCTACCACCAAGTGAAACTTTCTTAACTGAGACTGAAGATCTATGTATGTCTGACATTTCTGTCTGAATTTCTTTGTACAGAAACAATAATCAGTACTGATTTTTTTAAAAATTTAATACATGAAATAAAACAAAACGACTAATGCAAGAAAAGAATATTAGTTATCTGCCTCACTGTGAGAATGAACACTTTTATAGACCTGGATGATGAAAGTCCACATTTCCTGACCATTTTCATTGGTTGTCTCCTATGTGGACATTTGTTTCACTAAAACATGAAATGAAACCAAGACCTACTTTCACATAAACCATGGAATAGTTATTAGGCATGAGGTAAACGAATGATGAAGATTATGCTCTTTATTCTGTTTATAATATTTCTCATTTATGTACAAAAAATATGCTTAAAAATGCTTAACTTAAAACACCATTATGCTCTGATTTTGTGGCATTAAAGAGGGTAGATGCTCTGTTATTTCACACACTTGTAAATTGAATCATAACAGTATTTCAGAATTCCGAGGAAAAAGAAAGATTCCTTGGATAATTTAACCTATATCTTCCTTATCTTGCAGCTTAAATATTGTTCTCTAGTCCTGCTTTTAGCCTAGTATACAGACAGAAATCCCTATTCGCGTGTAAGTACCACACTGGAAAAGCCCCTGTGCTCTGGGTTATTGGTCAAACTATGATGAATATTATCACTGTGAATTCATGAGTCAGTCACCATCAGCTCAGTACAGAAAAGACTGCAAATGAGTCTTCCTACTCTTCTAACTCTCCTCTATAAAAGTGCACTACTCTTTTGTTCTACTAATAATCACCTAGGTCCCATGGCTAGGTATACTGTTGTTTGGAGGGATTCCACTTTTATACCACTCTGTTTCAACATAATACACTCTGTTTCAACATAATAAGTCCCATCGTGTGATTTCTCCAATCTCTAGACAACAGCCTACTTAGTCTAGAAAGGTAAAAGATGAACAACCATCCTATCAAGACAAAGCAACAAATCTACTGCTGCCCTGAAAAGTACCTTTAGATGCCAATAAAGGCCCTGTGCTGATTAATGGCACCTGCATAAAATTATTTTTTAGCACAGCTGAGATCAGCTCTAGCATTTGCTTCTACCCAGCCTGTTCTCGTCTGTGCAGCTGGGTTCAACATAACTTCTAAACATTTATTACTAGAAACAATCTCCTCTTCCTATGGGAAAAGGGAGTCTAAAAGGGTTCAGAATACATTCACAAGATTCTCTTTTATGTGATACACTAGGCAAAACACGGGAGAGATCTCTTAGGTATGTCAGTAAAGGAAGTAGGTGTATTTGTTATTACGAATATTTCAGTAGGTTTATCATTTTCGCTATTGCTTCATGTGTATCTCAGTATCATTTAAGGTTTAACTTTGTATCTTTCAACAAATCTCCTGTCTTTTGTCCTTTCATTCCTTTTTTTTCCTCTCATTTTTTCTTCTTTTGGTCTATTTCTTTTTTTTTTCTGGCAGCCCCTTATTGTCACACTTTTCAGTGAGAAAGTTGATTATCATCCCCCACGCACATCTACCTGTCTGTGTGGTAGACAGACTCACCTTAGCTAACCACAGCTATATCAAAAGTAAAGATATAAATCAATTTTTTTTGGGAAATGACAGGGAAAGGAGAGGCCAAACACAAACTAGCACTTTAGAGTTAGCTCTGAAAGGGAGTACTTTTAAAATTAGAAAGCCTATTAAATATCTAAAAAGTCTTTAGGAAACCTTCTGCACAAAAGTCTGCCAATCTCCTGATGCAAATGTAATTGTATTTTTTTCTGCAATCTTGGAGAATAATAAACTACAAAGTCTTCTTCAGTAAGTGTTTCAGAGGATCTTTGGTATGCTTCAGTAAGAAACTTCTTTGAGCAGTAATGTAACTTGCAGTCCTTGTCTTATCAACTATTAAGTACGCAACAGGGAATGACTTTTTTTTTTTGGAAGAGAAGAAATCATCTTTCTTTTCACCCCTTTCTTTAATTCAGAATATTTAGGAAGGCTTCAGCATACTTAATGACCCCTGTTCCTTCCTTTCTGACCTTACAACATCCAGTTGCTTCTTATTAAGGAACTGCTCATGAAATTACTGACATTCTCCGTAAAAGCTTTTACATATCTAGACTGTAAAATTACAGCTATTTTCTCTTGAGATAAATTCTTTAGAAAAATTCTAAGCAACAGAACTTCAATTGCAAAATAAATTTAAAAAAGAGAGATTTTCAGATAGAAAGAGTTACTATTTTAGCTGCAGAACCAAGAATAAAACTGAATGAATTCATAGCATTGATCAGATGTTTTTCCTCTCTGTAATGTAAACAAGAGATTGCTTGACAATTAGGAGTCTGCTTAGTCTCACTGAATAGATATGGATTTTGCGGGCAAAGTGACACAGGATTAGATCTGATTTGAGATGGGAGGGATATAAAGAATGCCTGAATAGATTGAAAAACACATGAAGGCTAGGAAAGCAGTAAGAAAAGGAGAAAAGGGTCTTTAAGGAGAGTAAAAACAAGGTGAATCCAAAGGAAAAACAGAAAATACTGTTCTGCTACAGAGTTGATCTCTTATTATGAAACATAGTTTCACCGTAAAAATACTAATACATGAGCTCAAAATAGTTTCTAAAAAGCATATTGGATTTGATTAAATTTCTGAATTGCAGAAGGGAATTCAGGAAGGAACTTCCAGGTGCATGCTATGAAAATACAGATTGTCATCTACTGGCCTCATTGCTGCCTGAGAGTCACGTGCCCTCAAATTTCCAAAACTGCTCAGTAAAGTTAATGTTCTTGTCCATTTTACTACTTCTACTTACAGGAAAGCTAATAGGAAAGCCACTTTCACAGAATAACTGCAGAGGCTCTTCAGCTTTTTTTAAAAAAATAAAAAATGGCATTTTGGTTTTCTATCATTATTAAGTGCTTTGGAGTAGTCTAAATCCGAATATAAAATATTGACATTTCTTGTAAATCAGAAGCTCTACCTTGTAAACCCAATGATGCAATGTACGGACTCGTGGAGATTTTGTAGTAAAGGAGCAAGACATAGAGTCTCAAAAGGACGTATAAGAGGCTGTTCCAGACGATGAGCTTGTAACTGTGAACCCTGAGGAATGTTGAGAACCAGACAAGTGTTTCAGTACTGAGTGTTCTGTGAAAAATTCAGACCAATGCATTTTCTGCACTTCTAATACGTATTCTGGCACTTTTCAGGCTAAGGTTCTGAGGAAAATTCATGCTAAATGACTGTTTTTCCATTTTTGACCACAGAAGCTGGAGAATGAGTCAAGTGTGTGAGTAAAAAGGCATTCCTTAATGTCTTTGCTATAGCAGACCACGTAAAATTTATTACCATATAAGTAACAACACAATCTGCAAATTTTATATCCTAAATGGCTCACCACTAGAGCTGTAGCATCCAAAGCTTGAAGCTTCTCAGAAAGTCATTTTTTCATCTGGATGCTTTGCTTTTTGGGTGCCAAGATGTGCTCTCACATAACTTCCGGAATGTCCTTCCTATTGGCCCTGCTATTGCCTTGTGGGAATCAACTTGGCTACACACCTACATTGAAATTAATGTCCTAAAACTAAACTAATTGCATACACTGCCTTTAAAAACAATGTAGGAGATTATAGTCAATACAAACACAGAAATAGGCACTGTCAGAAAACAATTCTTCCCACTGATATGTAGGAAGCAAAATCAGTGGAGTAAACCATTTTTGGCTAATTCCTATTTTTCTTCTTAGGCTTCTATAAAATAGAACTTTAAAATATAGTAGGTAAAAAAGTATAATTTAGTCAAGGTAAACCCTGCACTTCATACCTCTATCATACAGGACTGTCTTCAGCAGAATAAACTAAGTGTGTATTTATGTTCCTACATTTAGAATGATGAGCTGCCTTCAGGTCAACTGCCATTGAAAACAGCATCACATGTCTCTATGTCTTCATATTCTTCTTCAGATTCTCGTATTTGCAGGCTTCTGCCCTCTCTGCACCATTGAAATCTTTGCTATTATACCTTAATAACACATCCTGTAAAGACACAGAAAGAGAAATAGCCCACAGACATAAAAAGTAGAAGTTTCCAAACCTGGTGCCAGTTTGGATGTGACACCAGCATATGATTTTAAATGTTATGATTACCCAATGGTAGGTTGCTCCAAGTAAAAAGCACATAAATAACTGTCTAGAATAGTTATTTATGTCCATTATGTCTGGTCAGTCCTCAAAACCTATGCCTCTCCATGTTTCTTTGATTTACCCGGGAACTTCCATATCATGATCACTTTTGCTTTGGGCCCATGCCTCATTTTCACAACTATATATGCTCCTAATTTGAATACTTTAAGAAGCAGAACATCTCTGCAGCCAAAGAAAGGCCCACAATAAGACCATGCAATGGATCAGTCAAAGGAGAACTGGAAAGGCTAATTCTCAAATTCCTGATCTCTTCCCTCTTTCATATTTTTTTCAAAAATTTGGAAGTAGTTTGGAGTATTTATCTGTGTTTATACCTTCTTAAACCTATTTATAACAATGTATTCAACATCAAGCAAACACTTGAACCCTGCAAACTGCATCGGATTTGAATAAGCTATGGAACTTTTTAATATGCTATCTGATCTTAGTATCTCTTGTTTGTTATAGCATGGTTACACGCTCACACATAGTCTGCCTTATGTAAATGAACATGAGGGGATTCTGTTTTTTGCAAACAAAATTCTGCTTTGGTACAATAGTTCTTAATAGCACTGGACAAGTAAGCGCTGAGTAAAATGACAAATTATCATATAATCTAAGAGAAGTGCTATTTGAACAGATGAAACAAAATCTCTTTGATTTTTAATAAGCACTCATAAACTTAATAAATTTATTATGAGTTTATCTTTACTGGTAACTATAAGTTCATACTTAGAAATCCCAATTGTACTTATTTAAGATATATTCAAAGTTATTTAATTAAAAAAAAGTTTTAAATGGAGTATTGATAAGGGATGTATGTGATTATAGCATATATTCTTCAAAAGAATGCCTCTTAAATAGTTGGAAATAATATTAAGAAGGTTTTAGCTTCCTTCATTTATGATCTTTTTTTTTCTTTTCAAATATTCAGGCCAAATGGTTCTGGGTTGCATATTTTTTGTCCTCTGTCCCATTCTCAGTTCCTCAGCACTATGGAAGTTCTAATATATGTTGCTTTTGGTTCACATCCCAGTTACCTATCCACTCACCCATGCTAAAAGCATATTTCCTGATATTAGCAACTAAAATAAAAATTAATTCATCATCATATACTTTGCCTGCCTGTCTTTTCCACCTAAAAACACAAATATATAAAAGCAGAAGAAAGGTTCTATGTGTCAAGACAGGTTTTAGGTGTTTGAGAAGAGCTATAGATGATTTTACACTGGAGACATTTTGCTAAAACTGTAGCAGTCACTATTATCCTCTTTAGTAATTTGCATTAACTCATGTTGGTATCTGCCACAGCTTCATTGAGATTTTTTTATTCATGTATTTTTTCCACAAAACTAAAAGATATCCCAAAAACTTTAGCCAGAAGATCCTGGAAAGTATCGAAAGATTGTCAACAGATGTAGATCACAGTTCTCTTCATTGGAAACTCTGATGTTTGATAAGGGTGTGACTTCAAACTCTTCAGATACACTGGATAAATATAGCACGGTAGTCAGCACTTTATGATAATGCTGCTAAGGCCTGACTCACCCGCTGGCACAGACTGTCTTTTTGTCTGTCAGATTAACCAGGAGTAGTCCTATCATAAATTAAAATTTGAGAGTAGAATGGTGTTTACTTAAAATAAGACTTGAGATAATGGAACAAAGTTCTGAAAAGATACGATGGAAAATCAGTATAAAGATTATATTCGACAATAAGGATTTTCCTTGGGTACTCCAGTGTTTATCTAGGTTGCCCTAGCTGGCTAATTAGCCTATGCAATGTGCACTGGGCCCTTGGGAGTTCTTCTAGCTACTTCAATCTTTTTCCTATTGTTAAAGATGACATCTGTGGCATCTAAAAACAGCTGCCCTGCATAACATGCCCTTACTCTCACCCAACCTAGAATGATCTCAGCTTTCCTCTCTTCCAACGTTTACATTCCCCTCATTTTATGCAATTGGTCACTGAGATATCATAGGGTAATGGAAGGGATTAAATCATTTCCTTTCCTCTTCTTGTTCAATTCATTAGATTAGTATTTTTCTTGTATATTTTAATTAGTGCATCTTAATTATTCAGATTGATATCCCCATTTTACAGTTTTCTGAAGATTTCTGAAAGAAACTTCTGAAGAGTTCTGGTAAAACTATTCAGTCATACCATCAGAAAGATAAAATGGGACATTAGCACTATTTGGATTTATAGATTTATTTTCTTTCTGACATCCTTATAAAGCACAGATACACTGTAACAGTGGGATGAGTGTTGGATATGTGATGCTCTAGCAATATAACTGCAGCTAAATCTTTGTCACTGAAGTCTGTGTAAGGGACATTCACTATAACTACTGTTTTTTCCTGGTTCTAGCCAGAAATAAAAAATATACCATGAACATATGACTTGATATACCCACTTCTAATTTCCCTCTGGCAGCTGATCAACAGAAACTAGAAACTCTACAGAGATGCAGCTGCTTTTTCTGCCAAAGGAATGAGTGAAAATGTACAGCAAATATCTGTTGGGCAGAACAAGGATGGGACTGGGGAAACAATTCTCATTGTTTCAAGATAAGAGTTGCTGATCAACAGTGCCTAGATATTTGAGGAGATATGTGACTAACTTCAGGCATAATTCCCAATGAATTTTGTGAGGCTTCCCATAGAGAAGTCTGAAATTTCAGAAGAAAAATGACTGACTTACTGATCTTTGAACCTGGAGATGGGGAGAGGGCAGCAGCATTTGGCAGATTTTGTATGGCACCTCCATGACTTACAGGATGTACAACTGAAAACAATGGAGAATAGACATTAAGTTGATTGAAAATCTTGAGCAGCACTTCTTCCCCTTACCATACATCAGTAGGTGGAACATTCAAATTGATATATATGTGCCTGTACAATATTACCTATTCTAGTGAATTCCATTAAAATGAAACACTGATTGTATGTTCTTTTTAATCATTGAACACATTTTGAAAAAGTTCTTTAATGAGCTTTTGTAGAATACACTGTTAGTTTAGTATAGAGAAAAATGTTTCCTAATGATAAATATAAATACAAAATAGTGGAATTTTTCTTAATCAGATTTCTAAACTTACTCAGAAGTCCTGAGTATTTGGTCCACTGACTTTTCTTATTGATTCTGCAAAGCTCCAAACACTTCTGGATCAAATTTGCTTCATCAGAATATAAAAGTTTTTTGCATTTTGTAGAAACCAATCTAGAGCGAGTTCTTATTACATAAGTGGGTTTCACCAGCCTCAGAGAAACATTGCTCATTATTCACAACCTATGCGATGGAGAACATTTGAAATTCAAGACTACTTTCCTTTAGGATAACCCAATTTGTTTGATTTTTTTTTCTATTTCTTTTAAGATTTTCTAAAATATTTCTGAATATGAATATACAAGCAGAAAATGTTAGGTTTCCATGTAAAGGAAAATTATTTTCCTTTCTTAAGATGTGCTGCTTTCATCAAGTGACCATGATTAGCCTTGTTTACATTTAAAATGAATTAACTTAAAAAGAGACAGAATGCTAAAGGAATATATGCATTAGAATTAATGGAAATTAGAACAATGGAAACTATAGTAATGCACCTTCCTTTTGCATATCCATTTTAGTAACACAAAAGACCCATGCCATTGCATCTATGTTGAAACTTGGTAGGAACCTAGTTGGTTCTAGGTCTTTTCAGAATCATGCACAGTGGAAACTGTGGAAGCTGACATCCTCTGCTCAAATTAAAAGATATAGAGCCGGAAGTCTTCATGCTACTTGTGCTGGACTGTTTTCAAGAAAGAAACTGAACATAGGATAGTACAAATTATTTCCCTAGATAAAGCCAAATTGAAACATGTTTTGAGGTGAAGAGTTGATTCTGTTTGCTAGTTCATTAATACTCTGAACTTCCCATTTCTCTTGGGATAGAGATCCTTGTACGGTCTCTATATCAATTTTTACTAAGAAGTATTTCTAAGAGGCAGCAGATATTGACACAAGCTCCACAGAAATAAAGGTTGGTTTCAAATTTTCTTCCGCCTTTGGCTAGCATAGCCCATTAATATCAGCAGCAAAAACAAGAGCAGCTTATTTTTATTTAGGCATGTTTCTAGGTGTGAATTGAAACTACCTGCATGCCCCTCAATTTTCAAAGCATCTCTGTAATATATGAGAGGTTTCTGTCTCCAGTTTATCTACCACTGCCAACTGGGACTCCACCTGCACCATTTCTGAATCTTCTCCACACAGAATTTAAGGAGCAATGCTTCAGTCTGAAGTACTCTGACAGTTCTGAAATCTTTCTCCAGGTAACCAAGGAGGATAAATGTGGTACTGCTTAAGGCCTTTTGTAATATACAGACAAACAAGAGAAGGTTACTTGCCATTAACTGGAAGGTCTGAAGTCCTGTTGCCCACATGCATGTCTGCTATCCATCTCAGTTTTCAGTGGGATGATGTATCACAAAAATGACCCACCAAAAAACTCATAATAATCTTCTCCCATATGCTGTCATCATAAGCCCACACATGATAGAAACTGTCCACATCACAACTGGGGGAATTTCTGGTATGAATAGAATTCAATTGATTTAGCACTTTTTGTAAGAAAAAGCAAACCTTCAAAGTTTGGAAATGTCTTGGCTTCTGAAACAGTCTACAGAAACAATATGCTCCTATAGGAACCTCTTCTCATAAATTTATCAGTCACATTAAGTACTTTTCAATTTCCAAAATGTCTTTAAGAAGCTGATTTTGAACAATGTAATGGGTTAATCCAAAACGTTAGTTAGGTGTTCTTTATATATGTGTGTGTGCATGTATATATTTTCAATTACCTTAACTCCCACAGGAGCAAGGTATGCAACTGAAAATAGATATTTTAAAAGGATATATAGGTTGTTATTTTCATTACTCAAGGCCCTCGCATGTACTGCAGAAAGCACAAGAGACAATTTGAAAAGATTACATTACAATGACACTTAAAGTTTATGAGGTATTATTTTGGATCTCAGCTGTAAGAGGCATGATGAAGATTCACAGCAAGTCTAGTTGAAGCATCACGGTTTGAAGATGCCTTAGTGGCTGTTTGGATGCCAGTTCAGTTACTTTTATAATTTATGCAACCTGATGTTTGTTTAAATTATAACTAGACTAAAGATATTGTTCTCTCAGTTTTCTCCAGATGTATTCATTTCATTTTCCAGCTCCCTGTATGGCAGGATCATTTTGTTCCATTCAGTTTAAAAAGGACTTAGAAATTTGCCATGGATTTTCCATCTACTAAATTCACATTAAATTGTCCACATGAACAGGATGGACTCTACTGTGGGCAGAATCAGAACTGATCAGAATTCAGATCAGAATTCTTCTGTTTTGTCAGATTGAAAAATTCAAGATTCAAGAAACATAATAGGAAAATATACTTTCTATACAGGTTTATATAATTATTTATGTAATTCCATATGATATAGTGAAGTTCTGTAAGTTGGTTCAAAATCTACATAAAATAAAATATTTAATGGAATTTAATTTTATATGTGGGAATTTTCCAGAAAAGCTATTTAATGAATTTCAACTAAATAGCTGTAATGCTTCACTTCTTTGTGTTACATTTTCAGAAAAAAAATGGTAAAAGGCATAATAAAGTTCAAGATAATCTGAAAGGTAATTTTTTTCAGGATGGATAAATTCAGGCTAGCAGTAAAAAATTAGAACTAGACCTAGACCTAGACTAAAACTAGACTTGTCATTGGAAAAAATAGTCACATCTGGTGACCCTAGTAAAAGGATAATGAGCATGACTCCTTCACTCTAAATCCTTTTAATATCTAATTTTACTTCAAAAATTCAAATTAAACTTGCCCATAATGATAAATTATCTAAGATAAGGCCAACTTGCTTTGTTTGATGTATTTTCCTCATCAATACAGTCATCTTTTATCTTTAGTGCAAATTCCTTCAGGAATTTAACTTATAATGCCTTTCTGTGATAACATAGAATATAAGTAATCTGCAACAAAAATTCCTTTAGGGGGAAAAAAATTTAGAGATCAAAATGACATTTGAAATTGGTACAGAGACAAAATAATTTAGCAAAAATACTTCAAAATATTTTCCAAACCTCTTAGAAATGACATTTAAAAATAACAACTCAAATTCACATTTTATTTTATTTTCTGGACTCAACTTTTAGTAAGATTCTATGGTATATCATTTAAAAGATATAAAGAGTACTGGCTTTGTTGCTCTTTACAGACAGACATATTCATGTCACCACTTTTCCCTACAGTGCTCCATTCTTGAGAATGTCAGAAAATATATTACCTACTGGCTCCTACATTTCAGGTTCTTTACTGTTCTTTCTAACCTTTTTATTTCTTTTTCTTGCAGACTGCAGAGGGTGTCAGCCATTGAATAGGACAGACTCAGCATGAAAGGATTAGATAATAGAAATAAAATTTGGGGTTAGAGGAGGGCCTGACACATAGCTTGTAGGTTACCAGAGATACACAGGGAGCTTAATTCAAACAGTTACAGGGTTTCAAAAAGAGAGACGTAAAAGAATCTTGGCAATAGCTCTAGTTTATGAGGCCTGACAACCTTTTGGCCAAGAAAAGGAGACAGACACTGTTCATTTTTAGAGGAAAAGAAGTGCTGTGAGCTTCAAATGGGAATATTTTCCTATTGTTTGTAAAAGGTATCCTCATACACAACTACATCTTTTAAAATATCTAGCCTCCTTTCAGAATGTCACAGTGCTCCTGGTTAGTTCTTAAGAAAGAGATCAAAGTCAGATTTTCAGGTCTTGATGTTCTTGTTCACATTATGTTCTTTCTGTTCCGTCTTCACAACACTGAACAGAACTCAATTTTCCAAGCAAGTGACAAGAGAACACATTTGTCACTACTTTGTTCTTTTGTAAACCCTTGAGTGCACTCCAAAGGAGTAATTTGAAAAAATGCTCATTGACTACACATTTAGGAAGCATAGTTTTCTTTAGTGGACTAAATTCTTTCTTCACTGATGCCCTGGTAACCCAAAAAGAGATATGACGAGAGAGATCTTAAGCAATAGTAAAATATGACAGTTTTTTTTTTTTTTTAAGAAGCCAGCAGAGGATCTGCCTAAATTGATTTTAGTGCATAAACTCCACATTTACTCTACGTTTCTTTTGTAATATTATTTAGTTTTGATCAAAATAATGTACCTGATATGTGAGAGCTTGATCGATCCATTTCTGAGAATGCATGTCAAAATTCATTTTATATGATTAGGTTAACTAAACGACTCCTTAAGTTATATTTGTTGTCATTGTTCTATAAATAAAGAAGCATAATTAGCTAATTTTTCTTTTCTTCCAGGGATTCTGATTCTGTGATTTCTTTTCTACAAGATGTTTAAAATGATATTCCAAATTGGAGCACTGGAAATAAGGGCATCCCGAGAGCAAGAGGTATTTCTGGCAAAAACTTATAACTCTAGGAAGAATCACAGATGAAAGGGAAGAATAAAAGAAGACCATTTTACTTGACTATTGATATAATAGCAGAAAGGTAATTGCTTCCAAGTTTACACGGCAATAAATGGCTCTTTGGCTGATGAACATCAAAGCTGCAGAGACTAAAGGCAGGAAAGCTCTTATATACTTACCAGACCCTTGAACTTTAAGTGCAGTATCTAGAAAAAAACAATATTGGTTTAAGTTTGATTGCTTTTTTATCTTATAGTTTATTGAAACGTAGAGTGTACTTACAGGGACCCATCATATAGACAGCAGAATGAGAAAATCAGCACAAATGAGACAGAGCCAAAAGAGATTGTAGAGTCAAACCAAAACAACGAGCTGACCAATTTAGGATTATGACATTTGTGTTTGTCCTAATTCAAATGGAATAAGGCATTCTCAAAATAGGACACAACTGTATGGTAAAGAGGACTACCTTTAGGTGTCCTCAAGAGTGAAGAACAAAAATCACTGAATTCTGTTACGAAAATATACCATGTACCACAATCTATGTCACATTTTAAGTAACAAATACCTAGTATACAGTATAGACCATGGCTATAGTCATCATATATTGAGATAGGAGAATGAGAAATAACATCACTGGATAGTTAACTGTTCTCAACTACTTGTTCTCAAATACTTCTGCTTCCAAAGTATAAAAGACCATCTGGAGGAATATTGACTTAAAGATCAATCCTAAAAAGACGTTTAGAATCAGTCCTACATCCAGAAGAATCCTAAGGGGATTCATTTTGATGAATTCATTATCCATAATGAAGAGACCAGGCATAAAGAGATTTCAAAAACTGCAACCTGAAAACTCAAAATGATTATTTCAAGATTAGTTCCCAAGATACATTAAGATGATGGCCACTCTCAGCATCTAACAGGTGAAACTCAATGGCTATGTCGGTTTAGATTGGCCAAATATGCTCTTGTTCAGCCCATAGTAGAAGCTTAGGAGAAAAATGATCCTTTTCTTTCAGTTCTGCATTGCAGGTTTATTGTCCTTTGGAATTCTGAATCTATCAGTATTTGTTCCTTCTAAGTCTTCTGACATTCTAAAAGGCCTTTTTTTTTGTTTAAAGTATTGCATATGTATTCAGAAGTCTCTTGTGATTTTGGAAAAATATACAACTCCATCAAGAAACAGGTTGTCATGTACTAGGTACTCACTTTTAGATACAAACATAAAGTCACACATGGGCTGTACCTCATAAAATAAATGCTATCTTTTCCACAAATTCTATCTTTTTTTACTCCATTTCACTCAATTTTCCTTAACAAATAAATTTCAAAGCAGGAAAACCTGGGAAGCCTTCAATTCTTACTATTATACTCCTTTTCATATTTAATGAGTTAGAGGCTATTGTTATCTTTAAGGATTTTGGTTCACAACTTTCTGCTCAGAATTTTAATGTGTGGTATTGGCATGCATACATATCTTTAACTGATACTCTGTAGGTGCAAATGTATTTCTAGCAGAGGGTGGTGTGTCTTTCTGCTCCATTATTTACTCTGGATTTTTTTCTCGGCTTTTTTATTTTTTTCTTTTACTTATTTGTTGCTTGTTTGGCTTTTAACAAAAGGCAGTGAAGTGCTTTAGTAACACGGTCATAGATTTTTCTTACTGATAAGGATTTGTCAAGATGACACTGTTTCTCACAAACATGCTTTCACAGCAGCACCATAAATGCAGAAAAGCAGCAGTTCAACCACAATTTGAAGACATAAACCAGGCAAGGCTTGAGGGAAAATTTATGGTCTGGGATATGCTGGCAAACAGATTAAATAATTATAAGGGTTCTTTTTGCTTTTAACTCCAAGGGTCTACATGAGAACTTCAGCACTTACAGAAAAATAGTCAGGCATCATTGTTGCTAGGGCCACAGCTCCAAAACTGCGAGCCATTCTCTCACAAAACAGGCATTCAACAACATGTCCATTCACACATTTTGCGTGGGGGTTGCTATGGTTTTGTTATGAAGAGCTGAGGAAGGCTTCTGGAAAGTCCTTTTTGTAAATGACCACAAAGGGCTCTCGCCACCAAACAAATTTTATGTCGCCAGCAGTCACTAAACACAGTTTCCTGGGCCTCAGACCTTTTTGAATGGCACTACAGTTCCTTCCTTCCTTCCTGTTGAGATAATGTCCTGCAGGGCAGTCTTTGAACATCTTCCAGTGGAAACAGCTCCCTGCATACAGAAACACTTTCGAGCAATCTCTAAAACCACTTGCACTTGACCCAGGTGAAATAGTTTCTACTATTGGTTCTTATCCAGATGAACTCATCTGTGTGGCAAAAAAATCCTTTTTCAGGCTTTATTTAATAATATCTATTATTAAAATAGATTTGCAATTGCTATTGTGTGAATAAAAACATGCTTGGCCAAATAACACCCAAATTTCAAGTTTACAGTCATAAATCAGTGTCTTTCAGCTATAAACATGGAGATATTCTTAAACCTTTCCATTTTTGCCTCCTGTTTGTAATGTGAGATATTCTCAGGCTCATAGAATCTTCTCAATATTCCAGTCAAATTACTTGTTCAAATTACTGTGGTTGCTCATAGAAAAATGGTCTGACTTGAGATGTGATATACTAGATGAAGAAGCCATAGGTGTCAATACCTATTATCTGTATCTGCAAAATTCTTTATGATCATTTGAGATGCCCCTGATGAAAAGATATTTGAATGATGACCACCATGAGTCTGTTGCTTACAGAATTATCAAAGAAGTCAGATAACTGACTTAAATGAAAATACTTTCTGCAATTTTTGCTTTCTGCGAGTTTGATAATATGAATGACCCTCTGTTCAGTTGTATATCTTCGGCTACTGATATCGAAATTAGTGTTGTTTTTAAACCTCAATATTAGTATTTAGTATGCTTTAGTATTCTGAAGTAGTCCAGTCTAGTTTTGGGATTCTGGGTACAAGAAAGACATGAGTATCCTGGAGTGAGTTCAGTATAAGTTGACCCAGACTGTTAGGCGTTGGAGAACCCAACAGACAGAGGAGATAGTAGAAGAACTGGATTTGTTCAGTCTTAAAAGTGAAGGCTAAAGAGATCTTAAGAATAAACAAGTAAAGGTAATTTCACTGCTCTCGTCCACTCCATAAAGGAAAACCATAAAGTGGATGGAACTAACCTTTTTAGAGGTGTGCAGCAGTAGGATAAGAGTCAGCAGTCACAAATTGTAACACAGGAAATTCTGCCAATATACTAGGAAAAAAAAACCACTCTGAGTTTAGTCAAATATTGGAAAAGGTTGCCCAGAGAGGCTGTGGTATTTTGCTTCTTGGAAATATTCAAAACACAGCTGGAGGAATGCCCAAGTAACTTGATCTACATTGGCTCTCCTTGAGCTGTGGGTTAGAGCGGGTGACCGTAAGACGTTCCTTCCAACCCAAAGCAATTCCATCATTCTACATTTTTGTGGCTGACGTGCTGCCTAGACGGCGCCAAGCGCGGTGTGCCTGGTCTCTGCTCATCAACTGCAGGTACTCCAGCTGCAAAGTGGACAAACAGTGGCATGTTCTCTAAGGTGCCCTGCACTGTACCAAAATATATTTGCACAAGGCTGGTCATCGTGCAGCTGAGCTAGATACATCATGCCTGAAAACTCCAGGTATTCTGTGGTATTGGTATTCTGTGAATTATTTTGCAGTCCTCAACATAGTTGAGACATCCAAGTTAAATGCAATATTTCTCAATCACTACTGTTTTCATCCAAATATTTATATTTTACCATGCATCACAGCATCCTTTTGAGTAGCTGCATTGCATAAGTTCTTCATGTATTAATATTTTGATTAACAATTTAATAAGAAATAATAACTCTTAAGAACTAGTACCAAAGCATATTATTTCTGAGCAATTCACTTGCTGAAAAAATAATTTCCTTTTTTAAAAAATATACATGTGTGCCAGAGAGAGAATTGTAAAACTGTGAAAAATGAAACTGTGTAGGTGCTGTTAACCTCTGAGTCAGCAGCTAACATTTCACAAAAATTAGCATTTTAAGCCTAAGTGCTCCCCCTACATGCTATGAGCCACCCTTCCTGCGTAACTGCATACCTATTGACTGCTATAGTCAGCCGGTGTCTCAGAGTTGATGATAGGATTGGAAGTGCAACAGACTGATTCACTGTAAATTAGCAAAGTGCAGCCAGTCACGCTGAAGAGACATTTAGCACAGGAGCAACCTTTGTCATGGACGGTGTAGGAGGAGCTGACAGAACATGTATTATGGCAGAGAGACTAGCGGATTTCTGGATCTGAAGGTGAAACACGTGCAAGTGGGTCAGACTTTTTTTTTTTTTAAAACAATGTGGGCAACCAGCAATCAATAACTAACACAAACATAAGGAAGGAAAGCATTTGTCGGGACAATTCAATATTAACTTTCCCCAGTTTGAAGTTATTTACACAGCAGTGGCACTGCATAGCAGTGGAGCAGCAGTAGAGCTGCTTTTTATTTAAGACGAGTAGCTCCTCATTACTAAAGCACATTCCCAATAAAATATCTGTTAGTTGAGCTCTCCAGTGGCAGTATGCCAGCCTAGAACACGGTCACAATGCCCTGGAAACTGTGTTCTCTTCTACACCCATCTCTTTTGATAGCCGGAAGACACGGTGACACAGAGCTCTTCTACTCTGAGTGCTCTGATAAATCCAAACAGTCAAAGACTGATGGTCAGAGGTAAATGGAACGTCAAGGAAAAAAAAAAAAAAAAAAAAAAAAAAGAAGTACTGAGCTTTATCTTAGTGCTGTCTCTGTCTTGGAGAAGGGCACTAGTTTAGCTGTTCACATGGCACTGAACAGAAAGAAAAAAGGCTGCTTTGCAAACAGAGCTCTGCTCTCTTGGCTATTCTTTTGTGTGGAATAGTTACCACGGCTTTCAAAGATGAGTAAAATCTGGCATAAAGATACATCAATAAAATAGAAGATAAGAATTCTGAGCAAGCTTTAAAATGGTCAGAGGAAATATTGTATGCACAGTCTCATTGTTTCCCCTGAGTTTAAGCAAAAAACTCTATACATTGATCATTATGTTGCAGAGTAGAGAATAAAAAGCACTTCTAAGGTGTCTAAAATAACACACTGAACCAAAGAATGCCTTTCTATCTAAAAATGTAAGAGGTGACTTGAAAACCGATAAGAAACTAGTGGAAGCCAGCTTCAGAGGAAAAAGTCTTGTAAAAAATAAAAGCTGTCTGCAGCTACAAAAGGCAGGACCTACAAGATCTAGCTGTCAGATTGGGTCTGGGAGCTACCTCCTCTGTGAGGCGTAGGCTGAGAGATGGTGCAAATGCAGTGAAAAAAAAAAAAAAAAAACTTGTGCAAAGCAGTATTGATTTCTGGGCAGACATCTATGGCCTTTCTAAATCAGAATACTACATGCCATGGTTTCTCCCACAGAAGCAGAGCTTTGACTCACTGTAAAAAAGTGGTAGGAAAATTTTGTGAAGTCTCAGGAAAGTAGGCATCCTTTAATATCACCTTTCACAATGTCACCATCTGCCAAACCTCATGTGTCATTCTGTTTGTCATAAATATTTCCAGTGGTTTATGGGCAAGAAACATCAAGTCCCTTATTATTTTTAAAGGTGCAGTTCTACTGCAGATCATGTAGAATTGCCTTTTTAGATCAGATCAAAGAAGACTTAAGAGGCAAAAAAAAAATCACATAGACAAGGTAAAAAACACTGGCTGGTGAGCTAGAAACAACTATTCATTCAAAACCATCTAGAGTTTGTTAGATGATCTATCTGCATAACAAAGCTGATGATTTGTCCTGTTTTGCTGAATGCATGATTCATGATTAGATGATTACTCATGAGGCTTATGAGAACAAGATTTGATCTGATCCAAAAGCAATCTAAGGAGGAAAAGCTGAAGCATTTGGACCTTGATTCAAGCATATGTGTATATTTTAAAATATGAACAGTCCTATTTAAGGAACTTGATTACTCTTCATCTTAAAGTTATGCACATATTTAAGTACATTTCTGGGTAAGACAGAACACTTGAAATAGGCTGGATAAGAATAAAACAAAATGGTGCAGATGGGATGATTTGACAAATGTATCAGTTCAATCTGTACAGTTATATAATGTGGTGGTCAGTCAGACTGGACAGGTGGCATGGGTTACACCAATGTCCCCTGGTCTGGGAGGATCAGACAGTGAGTCAGTAAGGTGTTCCAGCATAAGATTTGTGTTGCCTATCATCAGTCAAACAAAAATAAATATACAAATAAATATAATATTATTTTGTAAATAACTTCCATATATTGATTGGTGGAATGAAGGAGAAGGAGGGGAGCTGCATAATTGCAGATGGAGGGCAGAGCTATGATTGGTCTAATACATTTATTTTGCTATTAAAATACAGACTATTAAATAGGTTCAGAAAATGCTTTTTAGGTGTTTAAATGCTTCATAGTTCCATGCTTCATGCCAGTTCCATGGTTCTTTTTTTTTTCAGCTTCTTCCCTTGTACTGCTTAATTGCTGTTTAAACCTCTTCTTTCTTAGCAATTGTACACACCAGAAACTTTAAATAAATGTTCATTGCTTATGCTTTTGATTAACAGACCAAAGATATCAGAAGATTTTGCTACAAATCAATAGGGGTTGACCCAATTCACAGAATCATAGAACTGCAGAAGGGATCTTTGGAGATCATCTAGTCCAACCCAAATGCTCAAAATAGCATCAACAGGTTCCTCAGAGTCATGTTCATTTAGACTTTGAATATCATCAAGGATAAAAAATCCACAACCTCTGTGGGCAACTGCTTTCAGTGTTTTATCCCGTTGGTAGTATAAAAAGCCTTTTCTTACATCTAATTGGGATTTCTTTTATCTCCATTTCACTTGGAGAATGACATCTATGATTCTTTCTGTACTATCAAAAATAACTATCACCAGTGCCATCACTAATGTCATCACTACTTTTAACTTGAAGGAAATAATGGACATCATCATTACAGAGTTTAGATTTGCCCTCTGTTTCTCCTGTGCTTGGGAGATACCTGGCCTTATTTTTGATATATCAAGCAGATTTGCTGAAGCAAATGACTCATTTCATCTGAACCATCAGATGAAATCCCATGGCACTCAAAATGTGTTTTATGCTGTATTGTTAAATTGCAAGTTCATGCCTTTCATAACATCTAATAACTGTTCCATTATTTTAAAAGATCTCCATTGATGGAAAAGGAGATTTATTTTACAATTTGAATAGACTTATGTATTTTATTTTCTGTATATATTGCTAATTTAACATTTTGAAATCTTGCCCAGTCTTTATTCATGTCCAGAATATAAATTTGGTCTCTGTATATATGATCCTCAGAATTTAACACCAAGAAGACAAACAAAAAAAAGAAATAAAATGTTAATTTGGTAGAAATAAATGATTCATGATGGATCTTCAATTCTTCTTGATTATTAGAATATTTAATGGTTTGGAGGAGAAGAGAGTTTATCTTCTGGGAGGGAGACTTACAAAACATTTTTTTTTTGCAAAAAAATACTGGACAAATTCAGAGCCTGAAATCCTTTTTGTTTATCTTTGTTTTTCTACTAATGCACTTTAACAGTGACCTGTAGGAAATCTCTTATAGAAATGAAAAGGCACTTTCAGTCTTCAAGCTGTCCTTGACCTTCAGCTGATGATGTGAAGTGTCAATTAGTACCAACCACAGTAGTATTTTGTGAATGCTTTCCAACTAAAATGATTAGCTTGCTTCACAGGGGGAATTAATGTCAGTGGAAAGTAGAACTGTTATCTGATTTCAGCTCCTGGGAAAGTTATTAGTATATGCTGTATATCAGAAACTTTCTCAGAAGCCACTGCTGTATATTATTGGTCAAAAATGCTGCCAAAAAATACTGCAAAAAATCACATTCACATGTGACTATGTTTAAATGAATATGATACAGTTACAAATTTATTTTAGTAGGTCAAAAAAGAAAGAAATAGATACTGTGAAGTATCCGAATATTTGTAATAAAATACATATTTCAACATCAAGAATCTTTCAGTGTGATATGGACAACTTATTTATGTGCACCTCTCCAGAAGTAACTGCACAGAGATTAATTTCTAGCTATCTGTAAGTTTTATCCATGGCCTGATAGGCATAGGAATGTACTTTTGAGACTTAAGAGCTGAAATTTTCTCGTAAATATTATATGCAAACATCAAGTCTGCCCCAAAAAACATATGCTTAAATTTTCTATGAGTTTAATAGTTTTCATAATATTTCTGTCAGCTTGTTTTCTAAAATATATGATCTGTCATTATCTTGTACATTTGGGATACATTTTTATTCAGTACATAAAAAGGTATTCACATCTTCTTTCATCCATTTAACACAGTCAATGATCACATATGGTATGGTGAGAATATGAATTATATATGCCCTGCTAAAATGGGATGAGATTGGATTTTATATAGTACACTTTTCCTTAAAAGGGGAAATTGGGGATAGAATATTGCATAAATGATCTTCAAGGTAAAAGGAAGCTAAACTCACCTTTAGCTCATGGACATTTCAATTTTGAGATAATATGTTTGAAAGGATTTAAGATATTTAGGAGCTAAATTCCTAGTGTATGTCCTCTTACAGTCAAAATTAAGTCTGTATTTCTTTTTCAATGACATTATCATATACATTTTGTCAATATGGACATCATTTGTGGAAGTTAAATGACTCTCTTCAATAAATGAAATAATATAATATCTAAAAGTCAGCAGCAACAACAACAACAAAAAAATAGACTTAAAACTGAGATATCCTCAATTCAAGTAGAAAGTTTTGGTAAATATATTGAGTGGCATTCCCTTATCTTCAGGCATCTAGCATCAGAGGCTTTACAACCAAGTACTGAAAAATAGTGAGGCTTTGGTACATAGTCAAAAAAGTGCATTTTCCTGAAAGCCAGGGATATTATTGAATATAAGTGTCTTTGTTCAAGATCTTGCAAGGCCTGCTTTGAGTGTAAGAACATGACACTTGGTGTCAACTGGACCATGAGGAAATGGCCTTATCTCACCTCTCCATTTTGAGAACCTTTCACCAGAAAATTATGCAACTTCTGAGAATATATTGAAGGAAGATCTAGGCACCCAAACGTATAAAGGTATAGTAGCAGCACAGAAGAGTAAAATAGTTTACAAATTAAAGGTTTTTTTTTTTTTGAGAAATAAAATCAAATAAAAAAAAGAACATTGTAGATATGGTACATTTTGGTATTTTGTAATCACACAGCCATAGTCCTTAAGGTTGGACTCTATGACTAGATGACTGTAGAGGTCATCTAGTACAATCTTCTGCATACACAGGTTCTTCTAGAACAGAAGATCTGTTTTGAAGATCTCCAGAGAAGGAAAGTTCACAGTCTCCCTGGGCAGTCTGTTCCAGGACTCTGTCACCCTCACAGGAAAGAAGTTCTTTCTCATATGGAATTAAACTTGTTGGCCTTCTTGGCCACGAGGGCAGACTAAAGCAAATAAAGGCATCTACTTTGTAGATATTCAAAATTAAGTGGCTACTGTATTATTTTAGTGTATTACTGGCCTTTTCTTTAAAGTACTTTTTTTTTTCTTATAAATCTTGTACTACTTTTACTCTATCATAGACATCATAGACTTTTTTTTAGAGATCTATGTAAAATCTACCACTTCTTTTACTCTTTCTTCTTTCTCCTATTGTCCAGACAGGAGTGGAGTGGTGGAGACAACTGTCTCACAGATACCATTTTCTCATTGTTTAAAGCCTGTAGTGGTTACGTACGAGCTATTTGCTTGGTTATTTGCTTGAATCACTGAGATTAATCACATAGACTTGGGAAATGTAATGTACAAGACAGGGACACTTTTTAAACACACAGTTCACTTGAAGGTGATAAACAAATGGGGAAAGCTCCTGTGAGATATTTTAATCTTATATAGACTTAAGATATGCTTAGTTCCCCTTTCAAATTCAAAGGGCTCCAAAAACGATCAGGTAAGAGGCAACAGCAGAAGGCCACAATGGATTTATAGATTACTTCTTATTCAAAGACACATCTAGATAGGCCCTCAAAGTCATTGATGGTAACAATGGTTGACATTGACAATTTTTAGAGATATAGGGTAATTGATGTAGTTTGTAGTGCCTTATTTAGAATAGCCATAGCTGCCATAGTAGCTATGACCAATAGACAACATCCTAGCAAAGAAGGCTGCAATTTGATTAAAGATTTTTTTTTTCCTATTTTCCCCAAAGTTTCCTTGAAGAATTAACTTTAAATGCTATTATTTTTATTCCGACAATGATCTCAGGGGTTCTGTACCATGTTCAGCCTTTCGAAAGCAGAATAAAATGAGTCCTGATCAATCTGCTTTTTATAACTTTCCCTTGCAATAAAATACAGTGTGTACATACTTAAAACACTCTTATACATTCAAAGTGCATTAGGACGTAATGGAACATCAGTCAATTTCAACCTTCAAATATCTGCTGACTGATATGAAGATGACTTAGCAAGAAAGCTTATAATTCCATGATCTAAGTATAAATGTTGTGAGGAATATTGTAAGTATCTTATAACCATACTGTTTAACTAATGTGTGTGATTGTGTAATAGGGCATGATGATCATTTTATGAGCAGTAGAAGGAATATGTGCTAGGAAGAGAGGAGTCAGGAAAAAGCTCCATGTAGGTACAGTTATCCTGATTAAAATAGAGAGTCTGTAAAGATTCAATTGCTCTGGTTTTGTCCCAATATCTTTAATTGCAGAAGACTTACATAAATAAAATACTCAAATATTATTAATGTGTTTTTTTAATGGTAGACACAGTATGACATGTTAAATGTAACATTAATGAAAAAAGATTGAATTTGCTATCATAATCAATTGCCTAATTGACTGTCTGAAACAAGCTACATGTGAATTCCAATTTAACGTTCACCTTATGTGAAAATATATGAATCAATGCTTAATGAAAAAAAAATAGGGCTTTTGTGAAGCAATAGTACAAGCAAATTTGCATATTACCTTATGGAGTAAGGAGAAGACTACAATGACAGCACTGTCAGCAACTGACAGCAGTCTGGCAATTTACTATCCAACAGAAGAAAAAGAAATACTAACAGACAGAACAATTAAGTTCCCAAATGGAAGAATGTTTAAAGTGATTGGTTTTAAACCAAAATATATCACAGAATCCTATCCAGATAGAAAGGATATTGTATTGACAATATATCACATATATATTTGATACACTGGAATGGATTGGTTTGAGAAGGAATAATAAATTGAGGAAAGGAGCAAAATATAAGAAGAAAGTAAAAAGAAAGGAACAATAAAGAAAAGGAGATAAGAATGAATTTTAAAAAGTAAAAGATGAGAGAAAATTAAAGGAATTTAAAAGAAGAAGAAAGACATTGTGGAGTAGAATAGAATAGAAGCATACATATGCATTACCAAAAAGAAAGAAAACTATAAATCATGGGAAAAAAAAAACAAGAACAAAGGAGGAGGAAAAATAAAACAGAATGAGGAAAAAAAAACAGTTGCACCAACTTGTGAAATTTGAATGGGTACCAGCCAGCTGCTGGGAAAAGGCCAATGAGCTGCTTGGCAGCTGGCAACCTGGTATTTCACATGTGATGAGCATCCAATATGTGACACCTGATCTTAAGCCAGAAACATGCTATGGTCTGAAATTTCTAGCAGCAAATCAGAGTATATGGTGACTACTTTTTTTTTCTTATTTTAATTGCATATCCTGCACCAAAGCATATTTAATCCAGTTGCACATAGATTTAGAAGGAACAAAATTGAGACAGCTTAAAGCAACTGCTCACAGTCCCTAAAACATAAATTCTCCTCCAAGCAGAAACCTTTCCCTTAGATCAAAGATCTATAGCCATTCCATAATTTTTATCTTTAATAGAATATAATCAGATAGCCAGGAACCATATTTATTTAATTATGTATTTATCTGATAGTCTTCAGGCAGACATGCCTATCAGAAATGGAGCCAGTAGTAAACCCACTTGCTCTTGGCAAGGTCTGACTTTCTGATCCTAGAGCACTAATTCATAATGCTATTCTAACGCAGGGCCTGTAATCAATAAGAAAGGTATCATTTTATCTTAATCATCATTCCTTTACTAGTCATTATATTTCTTTTCATGGAGTAACATTTGTGCCTTCTCCATACATGATTAGAAATGATGCAGATTTTTTTTAACCTCTTGCCACTAATATTCATCATAAGTCATGTTAAAAAATGATACTATAAAAACTTTCCTTTTAAAGTCCATTTGCAGACTGTCTACTGATGTGTAAGGATTATAATTTTTAGAGAAAATATTATGTCGAGGAGTAAAAGGATATATCAGTAGAAGTAGGATGAGTTCTACTCTAATTTCTCTTTTCCTACACATATTTCTCAATACTGGTAAAAATTCATCACTTTCAATCTCTTGCACATTAGTGGTACTAAAATGATGCAAAGACATATGAGTGTCTGACCATAAATAGCTGCAGAGACTTTAAACCCTAAAAGGATACCTACAGCTCTGGAAGAAGGTGCCTAATTTACTAATATACTTTTACATATTACCTTTGAATTTAGTCTCATTATTTATTCAAGGAGCTATAAGCCCTTGCATCTGTTTCTGTGTTAGATAGGCATTGCAGGGTCATCCATGAGCTGAAAATTTTTCACACTGGAAAGCCTGTTTGCATTGGAATTGGTTATTCTTCTTATAATACTATTTTAGTTTCTGAGTATATCTACAATAGAGTAACCCTTGTGGAGAAACTCAAGTTATTTGGTAATAGAAGGAGTCTAGAAACATCTAGATAGCTCTTCACTAGCCCATTCACCAGTCTTCAGAGTGGACTTTCTTTCTAATATACGTTTAGGTCTAAGAACTGTGCTGAAAAAATCAATGAATTATTCAAGTGAGGAATCTTGCAGGATACAACACAGTATTTCACAACTTTGAAATGAAGTCACACAGTAATATAACAAACTTTGCTGATGTTGAATCTCTGTCAATTTCTCCTAATACTCCCATAAGGCCAGTGCCTTTTTTATTTTTTTTTCTAGTCAAACTGGGACTCAGGAATGTTTGGATGTAGGATTTTGCCTCAAGTCTATCTGTATCCATCATAAGACATAATTGACACTATGTTTATATAAGAACTTTGTATGTGACAGAGAAAGATTTCCATCACGTCCATAAGCATTCTGAAAGAAATGATGCAGTTTTCTCTACTTTTGCTGAAAAGTCCTGATTTCACATCTGAAGTGAAATTAGGCTCTCCTTAGTTTGGGTGAATCTAAATATTTTGTTGTGAGCTTTGAGCATAATGCATTATATTCTATCATACAATACACTATTTCTTCTGAAACATAGACTGAATATTATTTCCGTAAGGGAAGAACCCCTGCCACCATACTGGATTCACATGATCTAACTATTTTTTTCACTATGAAAATATGATATTCTGTAATACAATGCAATAATTTTCATTCTTGGTTTTAATCTAAAAAAATACAAAGATACTGAACAGTTAAGACCTCTTTCATTTTTTATTATATATAATATACATTTAATCTACTATGAATAAACACATTCTAACTGTGCTTTCTATACTAGAAGATAAAACAATATAGGGAAGCTGATGACCATATTCAAATAAGCATTGGTAACAGTTTCTGTGAGTTGATTATTCTGCCGAAAAAATGAAGCAACTGTATTTCATACCACAAGCTCTGCATTAAGAAGCACAGTGCTTTTATTCCCCCTGTGACTTTGATAAAGGTACTGCACCATGGTGACTGCAAGCATGTGACCACAACAAAAGTCTCAAATGACTCCCAGGGGCAGCTCAGCGTGAGTAAGCAATTCCAAGCACCGTCCAAAGCTCCAAAGCTACATTCCAGTAAGAGATTATGTTTTTTGTACAGCCTCATGATTCCTGCAACCATCCCTCCCCCCAACAAAAACATCATTGTTATGATTTCCTCTATATCAGGAGAGTTAATGACTATCACACCTATTATTTAACATTTCTTAGGAATAATATTAGCAATTATGTTCCATGTCACTCTCTATTTTGATCCTAGAGGATGACAAATGTGTGCTGAATTTTATAATGGTCCCTAGATAAGCTAAATAAAGGTTCATTCAATCCAGGATGTCATAATACATTTGAAAATAAAGCAAAGTTTTTCCAAGAAATATGTGCTAATACCCGTCACAAATAACACAATTATTTGACTTTTACAGGGAAGCCAATAGGAATACAGGAATTTGCTCCCAGTGAGTATAAATGATTTCCCAATCTTCAGTTCTACCCTGAACTAAGACAAATTAAGTTAGAAATTCTTAACAACAGCGAGTTTTTAAGAGAATTTTCATAAGAATAGCAGCATCCTACCCCTCCCACTCCTTAATAAGTGAATAAACAAGTAAACCCAACCAGTTTTAATATTCACTGACATCTCAGGTCTTTTTCTCTCTCTCTTTTTTTTTTTTTTTTTCTGTTTCAATAACTACTGTAAAAAACCAAGAGTGAAGAAATACCAGTCTATTTCTATTAAAAAACTACCAATAGGACAAGAGAAAATCACTTCAATTTGTGCCAGGGTTAGGTTAGACAGCAGGAAAAACTTCTACACAGAAAGAGTAGTGAAGCATTGGAACAGACTCTCCGGGGAACTGGTGGAGTCACCGTTCCTACCAGTATTAAAGAAAAGGTGTAGATGAGGTACCTGCTTTAGCAGGCATGATAGTGACAAGTTTACAGTTGGAATTGATGACCTTAAAGGTCTTTTCCAACCATAATGATTTTATGATTCTATGATTTCCTGCATCAGAAGTTCCATAGCTGTCTACATGTGGGGCAAGGCTGCCGGGTTGCAGACCCATGTGTGCAGTAGCACACAAAGGCTGCTATGCATCCTCTCTCCATGTCCAACTTGTTTGAGCTTAATTCAGAGGCATCACACTGTATTCTGTGGTGCAGAAACATGATTTGAAAGCTGCTCTCTACTGTGTCTGCAAGTACCACACGCTTATGTACATCAAGTCTAATTTACATACTATTTAATGTCACCTCTCATTAACACAACTAATATCTCATGTAAAGTCCACAGCAGCATAATGCTCATCAACTAGGAACCATAGCTATTTTTTTTTCCCCAGATGCTGTCAAAAAATCTCAGCATCATCTTATTCTTAGGCTAAATATTAACTTTTTTCATCATATCTCCAGCACACTTTCTTCACTCTCAATTTTCCTATTTCAAAGAGGAAAAGTTTACAGATTAAGTTCCATATGTTTCTACTTGTATGAACCTTTCTTGACATCTGCAAGTTCCAAATTATGGCCTCTGCTACTTCTTTTTACCTTGCTTTCAAGATTTAATTCAAATAAGCTAACTCGTGCTGCCAGATGACCTTTGCACAGCAATATCCCAAAATATTTTGAAATGCTCCTTCCTATGGGGCCCAAACAGGAAACTGAACTAAAGCCTGGTTCATGTTGTACAAACCACCAGAAAAAAAAATGGTCTACATTGGTTTCTGTGAACTGGCAGCCAAAAACTAAGGAACATTGCTTTCTGTCTTTCTTTTATTTGTCATCCTAATGTGCAGTCTATTCCCACAAGCTTTAGCACTCTCCGGATGAAACCAATTTAATCAAGGTGTTCATAAAAAAAAAATAGAACCCTTATTTTTTTTTCTGCCTGTGTATATCTTTAAATAGTTTCCACTCTTTTTTGCTACTTTTCCCATACATACAGATATTAATATATGAGGGTTTTTCTTGACATGTTGGCGAAGGCTTAAGCTTATTTGCCTTGCATTTTTTCTTTTATTATAGATACGTATTTATATTTGTTTTTGTTTCTTTGTTCTTTTTAGTATCTCTTTTTTATTTTGTTTTGTTATTTTTCTTTTACATTGTGGTAATGCTTGAGATATTCCAAGTGGAAGTATGGATTACCGCAGTATAGTTTGTGTATTTACTGGAAAATAAATTGCATATTTTCCAATAGAAGAAAGATTCTATTTATAGGGCAGAATAATTGATACAGCTGTGGAACACCTGATACAATATGATTGCAGTCTGTGTCTGGAGTCTTATGTATTATTAAATAACAACAGTAGGTTAAATGCTTAGGAGTGGAGGCAGATAAAGACATGAAAAGGTTACTGAGAGGCAGGTAACAGACAACTATAACCAGCTTTGGGTGTCTATTGAGGGTTCTAAATATGAAACTAGGCACAGCAGTTTAATCCAGTAATAGATGTTACATGAGTAACTGGTAGAACATATTGGAGCACTGCCAAGATGTATCTGATGGTTACATTCGGCCCTCCCAGGCTCAAAAGCAGTGCAGTTTTATTTCTAAATGGGCTCCATTTAACTTCTTGCTGAGGACTTAGAATGGGGGATAGGACAGGGAGGGTTTTATCCTGAGTTCCAGTACTAGCATGGATGTTCTTGAGACTTTTTTTCAGTATGAAAATTATTTAAAAAACACATACCAATCACACAGGGTAGACTAATTAAATAAAGTTTGTCTAAATGGACAGTGTTTGGAAAACATTTCAAATATGAAGAGAAATGTGTTGCTCCAAGATTTATTACCATCTGAGCCTATGACTTCAGCAAATGACCGAAAAGCACCTTCCTGATTATCTGCAACTAAGCTCCCATTTAGTCTACTTTTCTTTAAAGGAACTTGGTGATTCCTTCTACTCAGGGGCTTCAACTGATCTCCTAGTACTGATGTAATTTTTGCCTCTACTAATCCCAAGTTCTCCTTTCACTCTTTGTGTGGTTTTTTTTTGGCTTCGCTATATGAGATAAGGAGTAAATGGGTCTTGAATAGTTTACACAAGGTTGTGATTTGGCAAAAGAATACTAGACATTAAAAGGATGCAATTGGCATCAGAAGAAAAGCAACAGTTCTAATATTGGCCCTGCAGGACAAAATGATTAGCAAAGGTGACTATCTTGATCTGCTTCAAGTCTTATTTGTAGAATTCCATATGCAAGCAAAACTGCTGTTCAAGAAATGGAAATGCCTTTAAAGGAAAAATATTTCTATACGTTCAATAACAATATAATAATAGTGTTCAATAATAATGTTCAATAACAATATAATTTTGAACCTTTGAGGCTGAGTGTTAGATATATTTTTAGGAACAGGTTTCTTTTTATTCTATGAATAATAATTTTACAGATATATTTTAAATTGGTCACATGCACCATACAGAGTTCAGCTTGATTAACTGGTGTTCAACTCCGATTTTTGAGGGCCACTCTGCTATCAGATACTTTTAATGGTGACCCTTTGTGCTACAATTCACCAGATAAAAGTGAGGATTCTTCAGCTCAGAGCAGCCCCTTCTTCAGCTCTGTGAAAGATTTTAAAATGTATTGCACTTAGGCAATTGGGATCATATACCTGCATTTGATAGGTGTTAGTCTAGGCTAGCTGCAGACATTAAAGATGTCATTTTTTTTTTTCTGTATTCAGTATAAGAATGTAAGAATATATTCTGTCTGGATAGAAATAAATGTGCACAGCTATAACTGTTCATAAGACAGATGGGTCAAAGTTTGGCTTATATTTTTTGTAAGCTAAATTTCATAGGGTGGTCAATTTCAGTCAATTTTGTTTGTTTAAATTTTAATACTCCATCAAAAAGAACAAAAAAAAGGAGATTTGCTTGTTTTCACCCGACTGAGTTAGAAAGATTAGCTAAATTACATTATATTATTCCAGAATATTATTATTATATCCACCAAACAGGTGATACAGTATGGACAAAATTATTAATAGGATAATAGGAGAAAGAAGAACCATAGTGAGCCAAACCACTGACAGTTTTGATGTCTGCATAACAATGACAGAAATATGAGCAATAAATAGAAAGAGCTTAATACTTTAAACTTCATTTCAAAAACATCAGAAAACTCAAAATACTTTTAGCATAATATTTATGAATATTTTGTCTTAAACAAATATAATTCTGCTTTGGAGAAGCTAACTAAAGATTCTAAAAAGAATCTAGATTAAGTTTAAAAAGCACATTTCAAATCAATTGAGAAAAATTACTTCACTCAGTATGTGGACACGATCTATGGGAGAGGGTCAAGAAAGAAGCTAATGATGTTGTTTCATCCACCACAATACCACTTTCTCATATTAACTACAATTCTTTGAAATAAAATTCTCTTTCTAATTTTTGTCAGCTTTTCCAAAAAAAAAAGGAATAAAAAATAGTGAATGATCACTCAACATTGTCACACTCCTTTAAAGGCATTGTTTATACTAAATCAATTATCCATTTTTAGCATACTAAAGCTATTGATGGTATTATACAATAACTTCATTTATAAAGAGTAGAAACGATGATTTTATAATTAAGACACAGGCGGGAAGTCAAGAGACTTCTTTATTCTGCTCTTTGCTCTGCCATAAATGTCTTACACAATATTTTGCTAAATCAATAGTCTTTTTTCTTGACTATGCCTTGTTTTCTCCTTCCTTCTCTGGAAAGTGGAAGCATTATTCAGTTTGCTAAAAGGAGGAGTGAAATGTTAATCTTACATAACAGCATTTACTGAGGACCACAGACACTGAAAAATTAAAACCACAACATCAATATCATTATTATATGTTCATTACTATTTATGCCACTGTCTTTTGATGACATAACTTCTGAACATATAGTAAAGTCCCTCATCTACAGAATTTATATAATTAGTTAGGAGAATAAGAAAGAGGAGAAACACAGACTGAGAACTTCTTAGTAAATTAGGTGGCAGAAATGAGACTGTGTTTTATAAAGTGATAAATTGAACCTCAAGAAGTTTAAGTGATCTGATTAAAGATATTGAGGTGGCTTATGAAATCAGAAAGATGGAGTAGACAATCTGAAAACATCTGATATTCAGAGAAAAACTGTTATTTGATAAAGCTATGATGACTTATGTCTTTTTTTTTAATTGAAGCAGTTAGCACGAATCAATATTTGCAGGCCTACAAGTCTTAATTTATATCAGTAGAGGAGAGGGCTAAAGCTGAAACACTAACAAGCCCACAAACTTTTCTAAATATTCCATTTTCAAATCGTTTCTGTGGAATCCCTTATATTTTAAAAAGCAAACATAAAAAGTGGGATTTAAAGAAACAGAACTTCTAACACTATCAAGATGAGGCTCTCTTTCTTTGGAATCTGCAAAAGGTCCTTGTATGCAACAGCGTTTTAGAGGAATGAACATATAATTTGACTACAAGTCTGCACCCTAGCTATCTACTTTACTTTGGAGTATCATCCCACATCTAAAGTCTCATTCTGGTGTGTTGGCTTAGAAATGTTTGATTCCCATTTCACTGTAACTGAAGTTTAGATCTGAATAATATTTCCAGAAATGCAATGTCTACCTTTAGATATAAAATGTCTAAAACTTGGGATGTATTTTCTTCATTTCTCATATCCTATATATTATAATATCTGTAACTCTAGTAACAGCATAATGCTTCCTCTCAAAGATTGAAATAAAGAAGCTCTTAGAAGGACTCTCATTTTCCACTTTTTGGAAATTCTTCTTGAATCTCTTAAGAACTTCTAGCAATTAAGTTATTTTTAGTCTTTAGATACGATCTATTTACACTGCCTTTTTTTTTCTTACAGTGTTGACATTAAACCTTCATGAACTAGGTGGATACCTAAGCCAACTTTCCTTCAAGATAATTACCAAAAGCAGATAAACTCCTTTACAGCAGAAAAATCCTTCACTGAATCACAGCTGGAATGTAGGCATAGTGTAAGATGTTGGTAAAAACTTTATCACTTACGTCAGCAAAGTCTTTGGGGAACCACCCAGCAAACTCAGGAACTGAGGCACTGTTTGCTGGAGCTGTGAATGGGTGTTTATGAGGCTAGGGAATGCAAGAGGAAGATCAGTTGCCAAATTCAGAAGCAAAGTATCCTGAACTGAAAAAAACAAGACCTTTAAAAAAGTTGTAAAAAGAGCATTTAACTCTCAGCACTAAACAGAAAGGAATTTAGGACTGTGAGGGAAAAAAAAGCCCTCTCTAGTTTGAGAAATGAATGCATGTTGAATACATGAAATCTTTTAAGTACAATGTATGCAATAAGCATTATATTCCCCAAATATGTTAGTACTTAATCTTTCCTTCTTAACAGTGCCAGTTCTGTTTGTCTAAGAATGTGGGTAAAGAAGAAACAGCTGTATTGCTCCTTTGCTTCTGCTGTATATCTCAAGTGCCAAATATAACCTACAATTAAATTTGACTTATCACATAGAGAGTATTCCAGCAACTGCAGTATTACTGTTACCTGCTAGCACTATTTTTATCTTTCAACTTTCATGTAATTATAAATACCTAGTGTAAACCAAGCCATTCTCAACTTATCTTCCAAAATTTTTGTATTCTTGAAGTTTACTGATAATCTTCAAAGTCACAGTTGCCAACAAAATGCAGAAAAATAGTATTTGAAATATCAGCATCACATAATTCTGTGTTAGTCCTAAGAGGTTTTCAATAGCTTATAGAATTATCCTGGGACATTTTTTTAAAAAAAATCCAATCTTAATACAGTTAAATAATCTACAGTTAGCCTTTATATCCATGTTTTTTTATTACTATTATGAGTGTTTGTTTTTTCGAAATAAATCTGTCCTGGAACATGTATCTGGAAAAAATTTGCAGTTACTTTATAAAGGTAATTATCTAATGCTTAGATATATGAGAATACATCTAATACATAGATATATGTAATACATCTAATACATAAATATATGAGAATACATCTTCTGCTGACAAGGTATTATCGATTTAACAACTTTTTTCCTCACAGAGAACTGGGTCTCTCAAATGTAGATACGATTTCAGTAGGATTAGTATGTACATATGATTCTTGGAGGATAAGGAGGAGTAGAGTGTGTAGGATTGGTCTGAAAAGGGTGAATGGTTTGAAAATATATAGGTCCAAAACTAGAAGGTCTTTATTCCAAGGCTGTATGACAGCATATATTTACTTGAAGTTAGGAGAATTTAGAATATAAGAAGAAAAATAAACATAGTGAGAGCAAGAAGAAATCAGCCTAACATTCACTTTCTGTCTACTCTTCCTGACTGGAGATGTAACATGGTTCTGACAATATCTGGAGTTTAAAAATAGCCAAGATTTTCATCTGCAAAACATAAAAGCTATGTTTAGGTTTCCATCAAATGATACCTTCAGCTATCAGTGTCATTCCATTTATTATTTGTTGCAGTTTACCATGTCCAACAAACGGATTTACTTTTATCTACAGCTCCACACCCTGTAGCTGTTCAATTTGAAAGGAAACCAGGGGCCCTAACAGCTTGAGAGATGCTCCTATTTGGGCTACCATAGCAACGAGCATGTGTATTAAAGTATAGGTCACATGGCTTAGTTTCCTAAGGCTAATTAATTTCACTAATTATGGCCTCATACCAGCTGCAAAATGTGTCAGTGACCTAGTGAAATCAGCTGTGGAGACTTCTTTCCACATTATAGTGGTACGACCTCACTGTGTGGAGATATTAATGTCATTATTAGAATTGCACAAATTATATACCGAAAACAAATACTTCTGTGTGATTAGATGCTGGGCCATGGAGCCTTGAAGATGTTTAATGTAGACATTTAAATCTTCTTTATTGCATTCTCTATCATCTGTCAGTATTAAGTAGGTTATAAAGAGCTGAGTAGCTAAGCTTAAAAGATTGTCATTGAAAGGTGGTTTAATTCACTGGCTTTACAAAGGATTTATGAAGCACTTACCACTTAGAGTGATACAGATATATACATAAATATATACTTAATATAATCATATCTACTAAGCAGGGAAAAGCTAGCTACTTCATACTTTATATATATATTGCAAAAGTAATATCAGTAATTTTATGGCATAAATAGTACTGACTGTATTATAAATTAGAAGACCTTAAGTTTGTTCTTTGCCTCTACAATGGAGTTAATTTTAGCCCAGACCACATATGCTGTTTGATCTGGATTTTAATAGAAAAGCAGGTGTCTACCTAGGCTTTGGGGAACAATTAACAATTTATTTTGTATAAAACCACAGTGTCTCACTGGCAAAACTAATTGAAGTAAGTAAGATATTTTCAATCAGCTACGAGAAGGCATTAAAACAGCGTTGCAAGATTGTCATGACAAATTACCAGCCAAAGCACAAAACCTTCTCAGGTGTCCTTTACCATAGTGATTGATGAGAATGAAAAATTAATGCTATCTTACTGGTCTGTCAAAAGAAAAAATTACTTGTCCGGGATGAGCAGAATTTTGTGAGGCAGCATTAAATTATGGGAAATTAATAATATACATGCATGTACTTATTTTTTTTTTAAGTACAATTATTACCAGTGCTTTCCTCCCCTACAGTGTAATAAAAAGACATATTCTGCCATCACTCCCTCAGGATGCATCCTTTCTGTAACTACAGCTTGAGGGTAATTTCACCAAGACAGCCAAAGTGCAGATTTAAGAAGCTGTTCAGGTAGGATAGGTACAGAAGAAGGCAAAAGCTGCTGGTGATGTGCTGGGAGACTCGCTTCCATTCTATTCCTCTTCCATTGACCCCAGAACAGGGTGTCCCCAAGCATGGGCCATGAATAAGCTCTTCCCGGCTCTAGGGAGAAGCTTGGGGAGAAATGACTCTGCAGCTGTCCCCCAGATCGGACAAGGAACCGCATCAGGGCTTTTCTCAGGGATAGGAATAGGTATAGGAATTTGGGTAAGTCCTGTGTTCAAAACAGCCAGGTGGGGAGTTGCCTAAATTGTTCCTATACACAGAATACACAGATGTCTTTCCTCTTTCTTTTAATGCACAAGCACCATTATGCATCCCTACTGCTATGCTAGGAGAAAAGTCTTCTAGATGTAACTAGCAATATCAAAACAGGATACGAAAATATGAAAAAGATCAATCACTGAGAAAGTCAAGACACTATCTATAAGGAGTTTTTAATTTAAAATTTAATTTTGTAATATGAATTCAGTAATTAAGTGCCATTTGCATATAAGAAGCCGTTTAATTCCTCTTAAATAAAATCTCATCGAAGAATACTTGCTCAAGGAGCAGTTTTTTTCCCTCTTATGATTACCTCTGATATATACTTTTATCTGTAAAAATGTTGCTTTCTAGCTGCCAGAGTGAGATGTATTTTAGGCTGAGATAAAAAGAATTCATATGTTCAACCACTATATAATGTAACTTGTCAACATGATTATCTATCTCTTAGTCTATAGAAAAAAGACATTGAGTTTATTGAGTCAAATAGCCCGGAGTGGCCAGCATGCTGGAATGCTTCCTCACTGCAACAACTGTTGTGAAAAGAAGGGTAATTAGAGAGGCTGACAATTAAGAGAAGGCTTCAATCTTTTTTGAAAAGGTCAGATGCTAGGTAGACTCCAACTAATGGTACTAATTTTACAGCATCTTGTAAAGAATACTTGTCAAAATGTGGGTTTCAAAGAGCTAACAATAAAAAAAAGTGTTTGTGTGTGTGTGTGTGTGTGTGTGTGTGTGTGTTTACGGTGGGAGACTTTCCTGTCTGGAATGAGAAGGAAATACAAATTTTTCCTCTCAGGAAAATAGATTTCATGATAAAAGATCCTAAAAGAACAAATAATAGCCCACAGGAAAATAATCAATAACCTATTTGTGGTACTTCCTAGAATAAATATTGTGAAATTGCCACAAATAAGAAATTCAAACATTTCTCTAAATTGGCCAAGGCCTGAAAATTTGACACAGTGTGTGACAGTTACCTAAAAAGAGACAGACAATAAGAATGTAATATACAGAAAAACTACAATGTGCTGGAATTCTCTCCTTTCTTGCAAAGAACTTTTTCTGTAATGAAGCAACATATAACATGTGGCACAAAGGTCATATTAAAATTGAAATGAGTGATGTTCTTACCAATGAGAGGTTTGGGCATGAGCATTTTACTTTTTTTCAACAGAACTGAGCAATATCCAGTCCAATTTTGAAGCTTGCCCCACTGAGGACAAAATTAGACAGAAATTGTTGAGCATGAGATGTGGTGTATTTTGCACAATAGGCATGCAATGTAGTCAGAATTTTTGTGGGAGGTCATGTAAAATACGATTCTTCTCCTGTCAATTTGAAATTATTAAATATCTCTAGTAATAATCGTAATTACTCTTTTATTCATGCATGTCATCTGGTCTTCATATTGGTGAGAGATCACCATAATAACTATAATTGATAGACATTTTACACTTATCCAGAAAATTAAAACTTTTAAGATCTCTCTGAATAAATTATCTTTAATGAAAACTTTAGCCTTTTTGTAATAAATCACTTCTGGATAAATACAAATTTCAAGTCAAGTGTTGTTTCTCATCTCAATAATTTCCAGCTAGAGAAATTTTATGAACTTCCTCAGCACTCTGCTGTGACCTTCCATATCACTTTGGCAGCTGTGGGCAGGATTTGAAATTTCTATCTGCTTATCATTTAATTGTATATAGCTTTTTATGTTATTTATGGCAGTATAAATAAAGTGTAAGTGTAATGAGGAGTGAGTACAAGAATCGAGACCAATTTTAAATTTGCAATAGATTTCAAATTTTATAAGTATTTAAACTTTAAATTAGATTTCTGATTTTCAGGACTTTCTCTAGAAGTGACCGCTACAAGCAGTGTAGTTTAAATAAGATTATAATTGAACCTGTAATAGAATATTTTATCTCAAACCATGTATACATCAATCTGTTATTATATAAAATATGATTGGCTTGATATAAAAGGCAATGCTTTATATTTCTCTAGATATTATATCATTATTAAATTGCTACATTGATTCTTTAATTAATAATATTAGTCCTTAATACGAGTTGACACAATCCTCATCTAAGCCTCTTACCTTATTTTAGCTCCATCCAACTCTGAAGCAGTTTCATGGGGAGCACATTAATGTATAAATGTACGAAGAAAGAAAAGAGGTTTTCAGTTCAAACTCTGTTTCTCCTGAGAGCTGTGAGTTTCAATTCTTCACTGAACCTGAGAATCATACTAGCCTTAAAACAAAACATAATGCTATGCTTATCTATAGGCCAAGGATGAATTGCTTTTTTTCAGACCTGCTGACCAGATTTTAAGTTATGATGCCAAAAATGAAATGGAAATGTTGGTCAGGTACCTTCTTAAGTAGATTCATATCATACATTGGCTTTATGAATCTGTGTCCTGCTTGGGTATGGGCAGATCTGTTGACTTGGCAGTGTGGACTTACAGGGAAGAGTCAAACCTCTTTTTGCTTTCACCAAAGGACTCTAACCTCATGTTGAAGGTCTTACATCATGCTGTAAGAAATAAAGATTTAGTAGGTCAAGGAAGACTTCAAATAGGAATGTAGTGCTGTAGGTCAGTGTTGGAATTACTCCAACTGCTAAACCATGGATTTTGGCTACTACTTCTACTCTTCCTTTTGCATTTTCTGTGAAACCACTAAATAAGAGAGAGACGTAACTCTTTCATAAGATGGGGCATGAATTTAAACTTCCTCAGGAATAAAAGATCCAAGAATATGGATCCTCTATAGCTGGATTATACATGTAAATCACTAAGTAATCCCAGTAAACCCCACATCTTTCACCTGTGGCTTTAGGAAGAAAAAATGAAAATAGATAAGAATAAATTCTATTCCACTGAGTATTAAAAGAAATCTAGAAATATGACATATTGAAAAGGTTGTTAATTGTAGTATCCATTTTTAGTATCATGCTTCCACCTATAACTACTTGGGTTTTATATTTGTGCTTTTGAATATTATTGTCTTAAAATCTGTTGCTTCAGTACTTTTCCAACATTGATAATAACAAGGAGGATAACAGCTCCCCAAGATGCAGTTCCCCTGAGATTGTTTAGGATATATTGGGCAAGCTATTAAATTGCAGATGTTACATTTTTTCCTAGAAACTGCTCTTTAGTAGTCTTCTTTTACAATCTAGTCCAATATTGCATTAGGAAATACATGGCCCTGTTTTCTGTTTTCAAATTACAGATACATCTGTCAACACTGACTTCTTACTTCCATTTTAAATCCTTTTCCATCTAACACCAGCTACTAGTATTTTAGAGAAGGGCTCCATATCAAAATCATCAAAATATATATATCTGAGAAACATCAAAAACCATTTGATGTTGTTCAGATATACTTGATTTGCTTATTTTACAGATCTATCATTAACTTCTCTGATATCTTCCTATTTTATTTCATTTACACACTTCCTTCATAATATTTTACTTTTAGTTCATCACACTTCCTCATTTACTTTTACATATAATCAAATTTGTTGTTTATCTTATGAGCAATTTCCTTTTCTTTCAGTTAGCAGTAAATTTTATCTAATTATTCCCTTCTCCTCACTCCTGGAGTTTGCTCCATCTGAAAAAGTTTTCGCCATTTGCAAAAAAGTTTCTTTTTCTTTTTCATAGGGATATTATATTTGGGGAGCCATTTTCTTAAAAAAATTCCAAAGCCATTTTTTAACTTTTTAAAAACTTTTTTCTTCTTTTTTTTGGTCTTTTTTTTTTTCTTTTTAGACAAAGCTTTCCATTCTAGTGAATGCTTCATGCAATTTATCTTAAAGACCAAAATGCACTCAGAGGTCTATATTATTGGGGAAAAGTTCTCCATAATCAGACCATGATCACTAGTACCTAGAAAATCATCAAACTTAGTCTCATAAGTGATTAATTTCTTTTATGTATAATAAGTTCTGAAAATAATTAGATCTCTTAAAACTACATTTAGAGTAATACATTTTATTTTAGAATAAAACAGATTTCTTTTTAGAAACTGGCTACAGCTTTGCACCATGTCTCTGCAGCTACAGTTTTCTTTCATTGAATATTTTGTATTTAAAGATAAAAAGGTGTTTAAGGAGTTACTTTCTGTAATTTATTTATTTTGAAGGTTTGTAAGGCTATGTTTATTTTATGGGAAACAAGTTCTCAAATTCAAGAAGGTATCTGAATCTCATTCTCTATGGCAAGAGTTGGCCATATTCCAGCTTTCCTGCACGCCGATTGTCTTAAAAAAGACAACCTTGGATGCTCACCTCTGCCAAGACCTGTATCACATAGAAGTTCCCATTGATATTCAAGAACTACAGAGCAATATATCTTCAAAAACTAAGTGGATACTGTATACAATATTCAATCAAACTCCCTTTCTTAGTTTTTTTTTTTTTTAACAAAGCACATTTCTTACTGATGCTGCTCATTGCTATGTGGTCTTCAGGTAAATGGCAATATTCTCTTCACCTACTCTTCACCTTGCTGAGTTCACACAACTTTCAGATAAAGGAAAAAAAAAAACCCGTTTGCCCAGTTGTTGATTTATGAATTTATTTATAAAGAAATAAGATTCCTTTACGTTCTGAGTCCCCAGTATTACATAAGGCTGTGGTTACACAGTTGCTCAGCACCCAGATTCTTGCTTTTGTAGTGAAGAAGTCCTTATGATCGAGTTAAATCTGATCTAACTCAATTCTTCCATGTCCCCAAAATCACGTCCTTTCTCTCAATGTTGTGAGTGAAATCTGTTCATAGACATCGCAGCAAACTATTCATGTTTTGAAGGATTAGTTTTCAGCAAAATCTGCAAGCTATTCCAGTCCACCACAGATTTCCAGCATCCTCACTTTATCTCAAAGGAGACGTAAGAAATGATCCACTGGGTTGAATGGGGCAGAGTAACTATTCTTCCTGTTGACACAGTAATTCTAATGCAGCTTAATCCAACTGCGAAACTGTGCCCTAGATTTGTGTTTGTTCATTTCTTCTTTATCTTTCTCCACAATATCATCTCTATAGATTTGTCACCACAGCACGCCTCTTAGGAACTGTAGCTCTAGTGACTCTGGTTAGTGCTGGAACCCCTAATCTGCAACACTAGCAATGAAAAGGATGCAATGTAGCACGAACAACTAAATGACTTTTCACATTCTCTTTGAGTTTTCTTCTCAATATACTGTAAACTTGAAGTAAGATTAAGATGATCCGGATACTACTAAGTACAGTTTATCAGCCCTTCTGTTAATCTTCAAGAAAAATATGAACATTTAATTCCAATAGTTCAATCTTAGTCCCAAATTGCCTACCTACACTTAGCAATTGTGTTAATTCATCCTTTCAATGAAAGGCAGTTTCCCATTTCTTTTGTGTCTCTAGCAGCAGCTTTACAGCAGCAGGCATATGTAGATGAGTATAATGCTGACTATTTAATAAAGATCATGAAATACAATTTAAATACAGAATTCACCTCTTATCCCTGGAAATACTTAGCAGATACCTTTACTCATTTTTAATTTTTATATAAATAGGTCACCTACATTTATCTGTCACTAAAATTGGTGTTTGCATAATAACTTGTTTATCATAGAATTCCTTTCCTTGCTGTAGAATCCTTCTAACTTCCTTTTCTGCATTGCTTTTAAGAAGTAATTTCAATCATGTCGACTATCTCTAATTTTGCTGGTTGGATTCCTTCTCTAAAGCAAGAAACACTAGTTCTTCTGTGTTCTTAACAACATACATAACTTTTCTATAATCTGAAAAATTGCTCTACTGACAAATACAGAACTGCTATTCTAACACTCATTGGTGACTGCTCCATCATGAATCTTTCTACTTACTTACTTACATGATGAAGGCCCACAGACCCATTACTGGGAAGTAGCCTAAAATCCACACGAATAACAGAAACTTCATTTCTCAGTAGTTGTTCAGCAGCGCTACTTACAGATGCACTTCTACAGCATTTTTCCATTCTGTTGCTATAATGCCCTGTATTGGTAGGACATAGCTTGCATATTCCCAGAGCACTAATATCAATAGTGTAGTGAAAGTAATCCCTTCTTCAGTTTTAGTTTTGAGTTCTGATGCTGATAAGCATGTGCAACATGATTGCAGCAATTAAGAAAAAATGAAAAGTACTGCTGCATTCATGTTGAGTAGATAATTTTCTCCTTATTTAAATAATTTCTATATTTGTAATAAGATGAAACTTCTTAAAGGTGAAACATCATTTCTGGAGTGTTTAGAAACACACATTAAATTTTAAAGCAGCATTCATTTTTAAGAATACCAAAATACTGAAATAGTTCACCACAATTAGGGGTGAACTAATAGTTCACCTTTAACAACTGTTCTGAATAACACAACAAATCTATGGTAAAATGAGTTAGCCTTTTCATTTTTTTTTTCAGGATATTTGTGACATCTTCAGGAGATAAGGAAAGCTAAAAAGAAATTTTTATCCTCAATCTGAAGCCCAGGACAGACCATTTGTAATTTCATACTCACATCATGTGGTTGAAGCATGTAGCTGACTGAATATGAATACATTACTTAGATTATAACCTGTCATCTTCATTATGGATGCATGAAATCTGTACATAAAGGGGTAATTATTTGCTCAGACTAACGGAAAAAGCCTGATTATCCACATTGCACATGTAAAATATTGACCACCAGCTACTCTAGAGAATAGATGCAGAAGCTATGGAGCTGTCTTTCACCTAGTAAAATCCAGAGATTTTTTACATTAAGGTTTTGGGAGTCAAGCATTATCCTTGAATTAAACTTTCTTGGATTACACATTTCCTGTGGTCCAGTGGTACTTAGTGTTAAACAAAAGATAAAAGGAGTAAAGAAATACTAGATATTACTTAGAAATGGGAAGTGTTTCATCTCTACAATCACTGAATCTATCCGATTAACAGAAAGTACCTAAACAGAGGTAGCTAGGTCATTTGAGACTCCCCAGGGTATCCTAGACATCCACATGGAACTGGAGTATATTACATGGGGCTAGAGGATATTTACACGGCTTAGATCTGGACAGTATACTCTTAGATACAGAAAAGGCACTAGATGTCTATGTTTAAGTGTCTGAATCCCACACTAGATTTTCATTTTCATATTACCAAGTGGCTTCCCATTTGCCAGTAAGCACTTCTGTAGTTTCTAAAGTGTCCTGTATCATCTGCTCAAAAACTCTGCTCATCAGGTAAATAAAAGATAGGAACGGTGAGATCTTTTGCATTGTTTATCTTTCTTTTTCAGCTGCTCTAAAACCAATAATACATCTAATAGACTGTTTGTAGATGACTAGGTCTATCTAGAAAACAAACAAACAAATATCTGCAATATAAGACACAGTATAACTGTGTCTGACATTTGCAACTTCACAAAGAGGAAGAGAAAATACTGGAAGCTGACTATGCTGTGTTTTGCTGATGCCCCTCTTAAATAAAAAACTGAAATAAGGATCTTTTTCCTAGACAACATATTCCAGAATTTTGTACACAATATTTCTCAAACAGCATAAAGAAAAGATATCAGATCCTCTCTGCTCGCCTGACAGATCTTTTTCCTCTTCAGGGAGGATTCAAGCTTGAGGAGAGCTGACAAATACCCTCTCTAAAACCATGTCTCTGAAACAGTCCGGCCAGTAGAAGCTACTCCAGCTTGAGACTGAAGCTCCAGCATGGCTCTGATAAGTCTCCCAGTGAGATCTTATAAACTTCAGCTTATATGCTCACTATGGCGAGCAATCTCATACTTTATCTTGGTCTTGTAGTGCATTGGGGCTCAGACTGGTGCTACTCGCCCTTCCCACACTTCTTAATGCAGCTGGGGAAAACCACTCCCTATTACGCAGTGAAGTGTGGTGAGTTTGAAATACATTGTATAATCCACAGTATCCCACAGCAGCATTTTCTCAGAACAAAAAGGAAGAGATGTCTGCCATTGCAAACTCTATCCTAAATGGTTTTCTGAATCCAGAATTTTCTACAGTTTTACACTGCAAAAGTAAATATGATCCTAGTGTTTCATCCTAATGGGGATTCTAACTCACAACAAATTGATAGGTAAGAAATAAAGGAAATTCTTTCCTTTTTCAAAGGAAAGAATGATTGCTTCCTAAGCTTAACTATAAGTACTTCACATTTCTGTCATCGCTCTTCAGGGTTAAGCTAAAAATAACAATGCTGTCCGCTTTCTGCTTTTACTCTGCTCTTCAGTCACATTCTCTCTGTTATCTCAGTGATTTATGATGAAAGATAGACACTTGCTGTCCCAAGTCTAAAAGAAAGTATTGAATTAAGATGGTCCTATTTACAATGTATTGAGCCTGCTGCAACCACTTGCAAGAAATTTCTTGGTGTACAATAGCTGGGAAAGAGCCACTGAAATAACAAGTGACAGTGAACTAAAATCACTGCAGTGCCTACTGCTGCCATTAGCTGTACTCTAAATTTCTTCTCTTGGTTACACTGGTTGTCTGTCTTTAAAAACTGTTTGCAAGACTGATTCATTCTGTTCATATAAAAACAGAAAAGAAGAATTTGGCTTCCCTGAAGCTCAAGAGCCTGCTTCTGATTTCTCACTGTGAAAGGCATTAGTCCCACTGAAATCAATGGATGCCATTAAGAAACAGTCAACCACTAATACTAAAGTTACTATATCAAATACATTATCGTTTAAATTGAGAAATTTTAATTAAGGCTGTGCTTTACCTGAGTACCTGAGTACCAGGAACCTGGGTTCCTGTCCAGAATGATAACAGTAATTCACTCTGGATATTACAAAATAAACACAAGCTAATAAGCAATGCTGCTTCCATCTCAATAGCTTTCTCTTGCCAGTTAGGTTATGCTAGGATTTCAGTTCATTCCCAAGCCTTTCACTGAAAGGTCTGTGTTGTTTGCATCATCTGCTCTAATGAACGGGAGTTGAAAGAGGTCATGTCCAGATTCACTTCCTTGCTGTGTACTGGGATTATGAAATAAAGGTAGCATGACCTTAGGAAAGACCTTTCTATAAGAGTGAATTATTGCTTGAAAGCTCTTTAGTACAAAGGGTCTATTTTCCACAACTTGCAATTTTTGTTCACAGATGCCTGAACATGCTCAACTCTCATGTTCAAAAATGAAGTGCTAGGCTGTATACTATATACAATACGGATTCATGCATTGGTCTTAATGGGTCACTTAATTAGGAAAATTCTCTGAAAATTAAGGGGTGATTTTTTTTCAGGTGTTTTATGCAGGCCAGTGCGCTAGTTGTACACCTCTGAACTAAGGACTGTCTCTTGCTCTTTGTAAAACACCTTGCAGAAGAGGCTTTTGATTCCAGTTAGGACCATGTTAAGAAGGGCTCAGAGAAGCAGCACAAGTGCATATTTTTTTCCAGTCTTCCATAGGCCTTTTTTGAACGTTTTTCTTACTATCCAAGCATATTTTTAGTGCTAGAGTGCTGAAAAAATGCTTATTTCTGTTTGGCCATATTAGGCGTTGGGGCAGGGAGGGCTATGTAAATTGACAGAGACTTTGAAGTCTGATTACAATCCATTTTTAAGGCTCAACTCTTTCTCAAGGCATTGGTTTTGCTCTAATACTAATGGACAACATTGTATAACGTTAATCCATTTTGGTGTTTGTGCATAAATTTATTTTAGGTTGGCTAGGTCTTCAGCTACTCTGATGATTTTCCAAGACCCTACATAAACCACATCATTTTAAGAGCCATAAGACTAGTATCTAAATAAAACTAGGTTCGTAAATTTTGGAATTCACAATCCTGCGTGGAGGAAGCAGGGCGAGAAGTAGGATAGCTACCCTGGACTTTAAGAGAGCCGACTTTGACCTCTTCAG
>JAUBOD010000001.1:13305129-13320826 GCA_032353885.1 Nothura maculosa
TGTCAGGGACAACAGGAAGGGTTTCTATAAATATGTTAGCAGCAAGAGGAAGACGAGGGAAAATGTTAGTGGGCTGCAGAATGGGAAGGGGGCTTTGGTGACGGAGGATGCCGAGAAGGCAGAGTTGCTAAATGCCTTCTTTGTCTCTGTCTTTACTGCTAAGGACACTCCCCATGAACTGCAGGCCTCAAGTGATAGAGAAATAAATGAGGTAGAGGAAGACCTTCCACTAGTTGAGAAGGATTGGGTTAGGGATCACTTAGGCAAATTGGCAACCCAAAAATGTATGGGCCCAGATGCGATGCACCCAAGAGTGCTGAGGGAACTGGCCAAGGTTATTGCTCAGCCTCTCTCCATCATCTTCAAGAGGTCCTGGAGAGCCGGGGTGCCTGAGGACTGGAAGGGAGCCAACCTCACTCCAGTCTTCAACAAGGGCAAGAGGCTGTGTAAAGCTTTTTTCAGTTGTGGCCAGAGATAGGACAAGGGGTAACGGGTGCAAGCTAAAGCACAGGAGGTTCCACCTGCATGTGAGGAAGAACTTCTTTCTTGTGAGGGTGACAGAGCAGTGGAACAGGCTGCCCAGGGAGGTGGTGGAGTCTCCTTCTCTGGAGGTCTTCAAAACTCGCCTGGATGCCATCCTGTGCCACATCCTCTAGGTGTGTCTGCCTGAGCAGGAAGGCTGGACTAGATGATCTGTAGAGGTCCCTTCCAACCTTGAAGATTCTGTGATTCTGTGAAAGCAACAGCAGCAGACAAAAGGATAGTGAAGATACTTAAATATTTTAAAATACGTCTAAGCTGAGGAGGAATTTATCAGAGATCAATAATGTAGGTCACATTTTGATCTTAAGGGAAGAATCACTTTCCAGGTTTATATAAAATATTCAGTACAACTTTCCTGAAATTATGTTTTTACTCTTTCAAAGGGAAGTGCTTTCCTTTACAGTGAGGAATTTACTTCTCTGTAGACCTTTGAGTTTAAAAAATTGTCTATTAGAGTTTCTTTTGCAATTGGAGGTTGCTATATTTTTTGCTGTTGTTGAAATTCAGTGCTGAACATCTGCAATATGATATCAAATAGGACACCTTACACATCTATATCATTTAATATTATAGGATCATTATTTCTGCCACTGCACTTGGTATCAGTCATAGGTTTACACCTCTGCAGTGAATGCAAAAGAGGCCGGATAATAAACTCAATGGAAAGCTTTCATGAGTGTCCATAAGTACTGTCTTCTGTATTTTCTTGCAATCTGAAACAAAACAAAACAAAACAAAATAAAATAAAATACCCAAACTACTTTTTTTCACTAGACTGAGTATCTTCAAGAACATACCACACATTCCAATAGCAATTGGTAGCCAGCACAAATGAGAGATCAGTTAAGCCTACACTTGTAAAAGCATGTGCTTATAAATCTAAGAGTGAATTGATCCACTGCATAGATATACACAGGGTCTTTTTCTTGGCCCACCCACATAGAATATGTAAATTCATTAGCAAGAAATTAGCAAGTTGGCTTAGACATCACATTTATATTTTCTGCTGATTAATTCTGAGGGATGGTGGTCTTATGAATATTGTAAAAGCTGAAATGAATATAATATTTTATATAAAACAACTCTTTTTGCTCAGCACTATGGATCCAAGTTATAGTTATTTTTTCTTGTTGTGAAAACATTTTCAGAGGTATCTGCATTACCATGAAAATAAAAAATGATCAGTGAAGTTAGAACTGGTAGTTGAGATGTCAAGGATTTACACTGCCAGAAGACAGAAAACATTGACATTTGGATTGTTGAGTTTTTTAATTCGAATAAGAAATAGTATGGACCAAGCAATTTTGTTTTGTTTTGTTTTATAGAACTGTGACAAGAATGCTTAATAACTGCTGATGTGCAAAAAGGTAAGAATTATAGTTTGATTTGCTGCAATCTGTTATGATCCCAAAACTATGTGGTTATGTTGTATTTTTATAGGCAATGAAGACTGTACCTACTGCCACTTCTAGGTGTGCATTGGTCATGAATACAGAGAAGCAACTGCTGCACAAATCCTGAAGCTGAGTGGTTATTTTGAAATAAAGAACCTGGGTTGTGCAGCCTGTAACAGCATGACAATAAATGAATCTGCCAAAAAGCCCAGGATTAGAAAATGGTCCAGATCACTGTCAGCTCAAAATCTCAGAAAAATGAACTCAAAATCATCCTGAGTCAAAGGCACTTGTAGTTAATGCTTTTATTCCAGTCAAACAATTATTTCAAAACATGGTTTTCTATTTTTATCACTACTGATCAACCAACTCCCAATACTGTTTAACCACTTGCCCTGTTACAGGCAGTAGTTGATGAATATGCACACGTTCTGCAATGCCAAATGATAGAGACTTGGGAGACTTACCTCGCAGATTCAAATATCAGTTCTTTTCCTATTCCTTTCACATGTTTGTGCTATACTGAGACACCTAAAGAGGAGGTTGATCTCTAGGCTGAGTGCAGAGCAAGTGTGAAACTTGAGATCCTGGAGCACCATTTAGGCCCTGGTTTTGTTTCAGGAACAGGCCCTCCTGCTGTTCATGACAACTCCAAAGCTGGTCTAACTGTTCATGTTGCAGACATACAGGCAGACTGCCCTGTGCCCTCACCACCCCTGACCCCTGCTCCCCGGCACACCATAGTACAGGCAGTGCCTGCTACCAGGCCACCAGTGTGTACCCATGCCCCAGTGTGTTGCTGTGCCAGCATGAGATAGAGGGAGATGTGGGCTCCCAGCTAAGTGGCACTGCTACGCACAGGGAGAGGGTTCCAGTGTTTTTCAGGCCTACTTAGCTCCTGGTGCGACTTGGTGTGGTCACCTGACCATTTGCAACACTATGGGGCAGATCATGCACTGCGCGTGACACATGGGGTTCTCCTGGTCGCGTTTCCAGCTCACAGGCCTGGCTGAGGGCCCAAGCCTCTGCAGTGCTTGGCACCAACCTCAGGCTCGTGGGCAGGGACAGACATACCTTGGTGTCATTGTTTCCCACAGGAACTGAGCCCCTGCTCATGCACTATGTGCGTGTAATGCAGCACGAGCATACAAAGGAAAAGCACCGCTTGCTCTTCCCCAATGTCATTGCCATCCTCAACTTCAAGTAAGCACATGAACCCCAGCCCATCTTGCCCAGACCACTGCCTATGCCACCAGTCTGTAGGTCCCATTTCTGCCTGCAGTTGCTCCCATTGGAACACCAAGTGCCTCCTAGGGCAGGCAGCACAGCACCCAACCCCAGTGAACGCACAGCAGTTCCTCTCCACTCTGACAGGGCATGCAAGCAAAGTGTCACCTACTTTCCCATCAGCTTGAAGATGGGTAAACCAAGATTGCTTAAGTAAGAGAAGTAAAAAGAAGTAAGAAACTAATCATACATTCTCAAACTATTTTTCACTGAACATGAGCACAGAGTTCTCAATGAGCTGATAAAAAGTAATAGGCTTTTCCACTTGCACTGTAAAAGAGTCAATCTTGTTTAGGGTTCTGTAAGGTTTTGTGAAGGAAAATAATCTCCAGTCTATATGCAGTGGCTTCCTCTTTTCTTAGAGATTTAACTTCTTCCTTATGCAATGTAATGCAGCATTATCTATCACTCAGAATGTGGCATTTCTGGAATATTTGGCGTATCTGCCAGGGACCACCTGCCAAATTATTTCACGTAGAAAGTCATTTTAAACCCTTCATACTTACTGATGAGAGAATTCAGAATAAATAAAACATTTTTCCGTGAAACAGAAATAACGTCTTTGGAACTTGAAAAGAACGTGTTTGCCACTCGCTCCGTTCCCCTGAAAATAATCAGCCTTGTGACAGTGAGATGTATGTATACGTTCTACATGTACATGGTGATGAGCTGAGGACTGTATATAATATATAAATTATTCTCACTATTTTGCCTGATTTCCCTGAGAAGTAAATATCACCATGTAGACCAGAAGACAACCGCAGTATCTTCTAAGAAGTCTCAAGATTGAGATGATGAGGGGACATGTAGCAGGATAGCCCAAGTTGCATATTATTAAAATGTGACTTTTTATATGCAACGTAAACCTGCTTAAGGCCAACTCCATGATTTCTTCAAAGCCACATAAATTTGGATTCATAATGACCAAAGCATACACTCTTTGAAAATGAAATGTAAAAATAACCTTTAAAATGTTTTTTTAAAATCCTTTAAAGCTCATTTTTGGTATCATTCAGAAATAGCATATGCAACATAAATAAGTTTATTAATATTTGCTTGAGAAAATTAGATAACTTGTGTATGGATTACAGCTCATGCATAATACATGCTTCTCAACTCATTCCAATAAAAATTTATCCCATGCAACAGAAAATGTTCTATTTATATCTCATGTTTTTATTCTATATTTTGCATTCAGTATTTAATATTACTCATATTACTAGGTAAAGAAAAACATTTCTCTGAATAATTCATCTTCTTCACTTTCTTCAGTACATTTTATTTCTTGGGAAGCAAATGTAACCAATTTTGCCTTGTGATAAATAAAACTTTACAATATTAATTTGCAATCACTGCTAGATTTCTTTTGGATTTTTTTTTTACTGTGTTTAAACAAAGACAAGCTGTCTGTTTTAGAAATCCTTTCTATTGACCCTGGGTAGTTATGATACTCATAAACATCTTCCTGTATATCAGAATCATGTCTTTGTGTTTTGCCAATATATATGTATCTCATGGGGTCAGCAGGCAAAGAATTAGATCCCAGAGCACTGGCATTATTAACTCAGTCAGTCAGTCATTTTGAAATGATTTCCTTACTTACAATTATTTAATTGTAAGTATTTAAAGACAAATACAATGGAAATTCAAGTATATAATGGACAACCAACATTATTAGGTGTAGATTCACAAATAATAGGAAGAAACTTTATAAAGTTTGAATGTGTATTTTAAATTTGATTGTCCCATTTGTCATTTTCACATTATGTCAGAGTGGTTTTTTTGCTTGTAGCATTATATTAAAAATCATCTCTCTTTATAGTATGCCAAGCCAGAAGCCATTCAACATGACCAGTAGCCTAGTTTAAATAAAGCATAAGTTAACTTTCAGACCCAGATCCCATATCATTAGTAACTAACTATTAAAGGGTTCCTGAAGATATTACATTTAGGATGCACACTCTTCTGAAGTTTTATTTTGTGATGTCTCACATAAGTTAACCAAATACATCTTCATATGATTTCTCTCCTGAAAAAAATGTTGTTAAATTACATCCCTTACTGTAGTCTGTTGTCACTTACCAGCTTTCTGGTCAAGTCCAGCCATTGAGGCATAGACATTGCCTAAAACTGTATGAGTTCTTAAACATTTTCAGGAATAGCTACTAAATTAAAGAATATCAATATGCTATTGGCTATGTATGTCATAGATGACTGATGAGGCTGTAAAAAGGAGAAGAAACTGTGATTTCCTAAACTGACAGAATTGCATATGGTCCTGGCACATTGGAGCTTCAAGGACAGTATTTTTCATGAACATCTGCATGAACATACACATTGGGGAGTTCCTGGAAAAGAAATTCTGCTGTGCAGAAACATGATTTTTGCAGACTGGATCACTTGAAGACGTAAGAGATAAAATACTAGGGTGATTTGCCTTAACAGTATATGTAAAGCTTCTGTAATTGGGCCCCTTAGAAAACATGGAGGCTGTGATGAAGTTGTAACATTACACTGCTGTATTATTGCAAGATTTGTTTCCAGATGACTTCTTTATCAAAAAAACATGAAAAAAATAGGTGTAACAATGACATCCTCAGGAAGTCTTTCTCAAATTTGTTACTTTAGAACAGGACACTTCCTCACAGGTGCAGAACAGGGGCATCTGGAGAAAGTACAATAAATAGAAGACTGCTGAGAGTGACTAAAAAGGCCAAATATTATATGATACTGGAAGTAGGAAACCCCCTGACAGTAAGGAAGCAAAATAAGAATAATATTTTCTTCCTCAAAAGTTAAATATCTATGTGTGACAACTGTCACACAAGGTAGTATTGATTTTGCAAAGAGCAACTTTAGAAAAGTATTTTACAAAATCTGCAAACCCAGGAGCGGGGATAGATCCAGCAATGACAGGTGGATTCAATATTCTGGGTGATCAAAGGCAGAACTAGCTTTAGGAAACAGAAAGGAAGGATAAAGAACACTTGCTCCAAATTAGACTGTTTTCTTGTCCTTAACCCTATGGACATGAAGTAAAGGAGTGATTCTCTTATCACATTCTCCTCATTTTTTTCTTTTTATTTTTTTTTTTCATTTAACTCCAATTGTGAGGTAGAGTAGAACATTTACAGTGAAGTTAAAAAATCAGCAAGAAATGGAAGCCTGAAAATGCAAGCAGTTTATATGTTCATAGCCAAACCATCTATATAACATTTTTGATTTGTGATTAATATCAAAAGCAAATGGACACATCTAAGGAAAATATTTGTTGAGACTTAAAATCACAACAAATACTGCTGTCAACAAAAGCAGATAAGATGAAACTGTATAAGCTTCATACTCAAGGATGAAGAGCAAATAATAAAAAACATACCACAACCCCATTCTACAGTCAGAAAAACAAAAAGTAAATCTAAACCATTTTCTCAGATCTTTCCTAGGAGATAAACCATCAATTTCTTCCTACTGAAGCCTTTTCTTTGGAAGGGTTCATTAGACATTGCCTTCCATTTCAAGAAAACTTGAAAACTCATATACAATTTGTATCATGGAACAGACCATCTGCTGCAAAAAGTTCCCACATCAAGAGAACAGAGGGACTAGTTCCCAATTAATTAGCTATTTTAGGAGAATTGGATATACTCTTTCCAAGATGGTTACAGTTCATAAGACAATCATCTGCCTGCCAAGCTGTGTCTATTTGCCTGTTAGTCTAGCTAGAATATTGGAGAAAAGTCAGAGAGATGTTTATTGCTTATATCTTTCTTCTTTCTCTTCCTCCCCCTCACCTCACAACAAAAGCCATCACAGAAACTGAATCACTGAATATAGTCATGGTCTTTTTAATCCAAAGCTGTTTTGTTCAGGGCAAGTATACAAATGTCCCAATAAAGGCATATCAAGGACAAAGGGTGTTATGGGAGTGGATTTCAGATGTTATTTATAGCAAGTTCTTCTAACGGGGAGCTATTAATAGCAACTCACTGCACAAGAGGTGAATGAACAATACAGATGTCTCAGTCTCTTTTGAAGGAGCCATTCTCTTCCTGAAGAAAAGTCCTGTTTGTACAAGGCACCATTTACAAGTCTATTGTGTTTTTTATAGCTACAAAATAATGTTGTTTTTATCTCTTTCAGCTGAACTGAGATGCTAGCTTCCGTTTGGCAGCTACACAATCTGTATGCAGTAGGCAATACTTAGCAGTCCTCTGGTGTGGATGATAGAGAAAACTGCACACCAAGACATCAGATACAGTGGGGTTTCCTCATAAATTAAAACTTTGAAGCCCAGGATCATAATGAGGTCTAGCAAAGTGACTAGGTATTTTAAAAACCCAAAAGACGTGCTCAAAGAATAAGCATAATTATTGTGATTTTTCATCTTAGTGCACTAAGAGACTATGAAACATAGTATGAGTCTTTGTGACAGAGGTACACCAATAGATTTTTTTTTCTTTGCATGAAATAAAATGTTTTACACCTTATAATCACCATAAACTGAAACTAATCACCAGACTGACAATATAGGACTGCATAAAGAAAAGTGTAATTTCATAAAGCGTGATGAGCTTATTATAAAGTATTCTAGAAGCTATATCTATAAAAATTTAAAGAGTAATTACAGAAGGAGATGTCACCATTTTCATAAAAAAGTTGTCCAAAAGTATCTATGATTTTGGGTAAGACTTGGATGAGCTTTGTGGCTAAGGAATGATCAACTATAAATCTCTGAAAAAATCATTTAAATGTGTCTTGAATTGATTAGTTACATAATAGTTCAAAACTGGACCAGGAAATTTGCGAGTCCTTGAGAAATCCTTCCTTATCCTGATTTTCATTTCCAACATCAAAATGTCCCAGTGCTGTAATAAAAAGATATACTAGTAGCCAAATTTCTAGTCTCAAATATCATTTCATTATTGTCTTTATTTAGTAAAATAAAAACAGAATGTTGTACAATTATTGCAATTAAGATGCAACTTAAATTGTTCAGAAGTTATATTTCCTTACTTTTTTTGTTTTGAAATAGCTGAGGTTTTTCTGTGGAATGCTATTTTTTATTAATCTTATAAATTCTACCTCCATGATACAATGAATTCATGGTAAGACTGTTAGCAAAATATTCACTAATCTGAGTGATCTCTAAAATGCTTTCAAATCAATGGACTCAGTTCCAGGGGATTTGTTCAAGATTAATAGTATTCTGGAGAAATCTGATCTAAAAATCTCATATTATGGAATGGGTAGCCATTATTTGCAATGAAAAAAAAAGAAATTATTTTGTGGAGACTGGGAATGAACTTTTGTTTTCTGCTCCATCTTTTCCAATTGGAGGCAGTAAAGTGAGAATAAAAAATCCTCTTGAAATACGTGTCCTAATAAAAGGAGAATCACCGTTACACAACGCTCTTCAGATCCCCACATATCTGTCACATCAGAGCAAGAAGCATGACAGGCAGTTTCTTGAGAAGGCTCATTTATGAAGAGAAAACAAAACTGATGACCTCTTCTTTTATCAAGATTTGCAACTGAATTTGAATATTAGAGGAAATATTAAAGAAAAAAATGATAAGGCTAATACTTTGTCTAGGAATTGCTTCAAAAATGTGACTTTATCTTGACATTTTGTACCAAAGCAAAATCCCATTTCTGGAAGCAATTCAATCACCACAAATTATGCATGCACCTTTAGAAAAACAATGACATTCCACAAACTAGATTTTCTCTCTTAAAAGAAGAATGCAAATTACTATCCTGCTAGATTAATGAATTGAAAATGTATGAATAGTGAATGTTTTTGATTCTTAAACAGAATGAGAAATGTGTATCCTCCCTAATCCATCATTTTAATTTACCTCTCCAGCAATGAGAAATAAAATGATGGTACATGGCCATTGACACAAACATTTTATGAAACATACACAAAATAATGGATATTATATATATATATATATAAAAATGGGTATTTTATAAATATAATGGGTATTTTAATGGTATTAAAACATAAAACTTTTTCCGTTGTGAAATTTTTACTGCAAAATTAGATTTCACAGAATCATAGAATCACAGAATCACAGAATGGTTGAGATTGGAAGGAACCTCTAGAAATCTTCTAGTCCAATTCCTCTGCTCAGGAAAGGACACTGAGCACGTAGCACAGGGTCGCATCTAGGCAGGTTTTGAAGGTGTTTTAAAAAATGTCATGGTTGGTAGAAATGATTTTTAGAATGTACTTCATTGTAACAATTATATTCATTTCTCCTGATGGGAACGTCTCCTGTTGGAAATCAAGAATATCACCATATTAATTAAATAATATTTAGTTCTTTATGAGTAATTCTCTTAGTGAGCAGTTACATTCTAAATGCTGCAGTGGAAACTTCAGTCGTTTATTTAGTCTTATACTACAGGGCAAATATGGTATAATCAGCTGCAAGGATACTTCCCACAACTACTACACCAATAACTTGAAGCCTGATTTGGAAGAGCTAACCTGTCCTGTCCATGAGCATTTTAAGCAGAGGATAAACAAACCTAGGACCATTGCTGGGAATAATGTGACTTTTGTACAGATTTGGGGGTCATGTCTGCAGTTTTCAGATTTCATAATGCACATCCCAGATACTCCGCAGATATTTCCACTTTAGCCAGCAGATGCCATTCAACGTCAGAAGCAGGTGCTCCAAGTCTATGGATAAAATAAGCACATACTGTTAGTATTCTTAAAGTCATATATTATGTTATAAAATGTTTACCCTATGATTTCAAATGGAAAACTGCAAGTTTTTAGTCATCAGTATCTGAAGCGCTATACATATTTATAAGGTTTATTTTATATACAGAGATGCCTTTGTCTATCAGGTTACTGACCAGAAAATAGATTCCCTGGCTTTTTCTACTTTGCTAGGTCCATCGAGCCATGTCATGTAAGGAAATACTTGTGCAAGTAACTATATGACATCCCATCAATAGTGATGTCTTTGATGCATGAAGTGAAATTATTTCAAGTTGTAAAGGACCTCCAGGAAAGGGTTATAAGGTGGACTTCTAAGAAATAAATCATACGTGTCTAAAGGGAGTTTCTTTTGCATTAAGGGAAAGATTAATTACAGACCCAAGGTTTAACAAGAAGTTGAACTATGGATGCCCCTGTGTTTGTTAGTTAAAGCAAAGTCTTGAAAGCTGAGATTCTGAACCATCCTTTTGCTGAGTATGTGTCTATAAGCAACTTTTCAGCTTTTGTTTCCCTCAGTAAAGCAGATGGCCAGATGGATACTTAGGATTTGAAAGTACCACAGTTCACTTGCAATTTCAATAAGATAGTAAAGAAAAAAATTGTTTTTTTCTGTCAATACAATTGAAATTAGACTTAATTTTATTTCTCAGAGGAAAGTGTTTTTGACACAAGCAATCTACATTGTATATGTATATGGAGTAATATTGTTCTAAAAGTACTGAGATATAAAACACTGACAGAAGCATAGATCAGTCATATCCAAAAAACCGCCTGAATAGTTTTAGTAACGGTCCAATGAAATGAAGATTCTTTGGATATTGTCCTGTTGATTTTCAATGGTACATTATGAAGCCCAAGATCACTCCTGGGATACATATATGAAACTTAGAGAATAATGGCTATATGTCATATAACTGTAGTACCTTTCACTAACATGAGCTAAGTGGTGGTTTTCTTATGGCCTGCTAGAAGTCCCTGGTTTTGTATTTTAAATTTGCAGAAATGGAAGAAATTTAAAGTAATAAAATCATAAGAGAAGATTAGATGGCTAAAGCAATGACACAGATCAGACTTTTAGATATGGAAACAGATACGAGTCAATAGATTTTCACAAAAATTTACATGTGATTGCATGAAAGACTAAGCTTTGCTGATGTTTTGTTTATGGCTAATAAAGTTTAAAGCTATAGTCTTAGATATCTAGCTCTAAATTATCTGTAAATGAAGTAGCTATTTCCTAATGTTATTCTGGAAGTTACTCAGCTTAGTGAACTGCAGAAACTGGAAAATCTACTTTCTCCTTTCTGCAATTCACTTGCCCTTATTGACTGTATTAAAGCAGCTTATTTTGGTTTTGATAAATTACCTGGATACTGGAAAAAGAGAGTATGATTTATGATGAATTTCTTTATGGCAGGAGGTTGCACAAGCACTACATTCACATATTCAAAATGTACTTACTGTTATGTTTGATTTATTAAGCATCTAGTCTGAGGTGCTTTAAAATAAGTGACACAAAAGATAACAATTCACAGTATATCTCACAATTCACATATACCAAAACAATATAGTACACTATGTAAAAAAATTCATCTCCCTTCAAAAAATGCAAGCAGTTTTGTTTAGGACATACTACAGTATAGTATATAGATTACTGCATAGTTTTTAGTATGTTGTATTATATATTCATAGAATAGAGAGATCTGAAGTTTGAATCATACATCAAATAATAAATGGCGTTCAGCTTCTACCACACCTTTATTTTCTACATGCTCTTAAACTGTCAGCCCTACACAGAGTGATGTTCATTAAAGTAATCTCAAAGCAATAAAAATGTGGGTGACTGATAGCAAGGTGCACATATGAAAGACCTGCAGCATGCTGGCAATAATAAATGGAAAAAATATTCCCATAATTATTAAAACATCCCTGAATACCTAAAATTGCAAAGGATCACACTCAGTAGTGGCATACCTTGGATAAGGAAATATGTATTAACAATACTCCTGCTAATAGCTTTTCTGACTAATTTACTGATTCTGCTGACTCCATCTGTGCTAGACAAATGACTTACATAAGAAGATTATTGTTTTAGCATCTAAAGTTAAAAGATATGAATCTCACTGTTGTACTAAATAGGTCTTCATTTTTGTTCTTTGAAACTCCTAATTCAGTGAGACACCCGAAATGTGTCTAACATATGAGTTCTGAGCAAAGCATAATATACATGGAAAATTTCACTCCAAAACATTTCTAGAGAACAATCACCCATTTTTTTCATAAAATAGAAGTAGAATTTGAGTACTTACTAAGGCAGTGCAACTCTTATTGCAAAATCCAAGACCTCAGCCTGATCTGTCCTGACTATTCTCAACCTTTCCATTATCATTAAGTTCAGTCTTCAAATGATCTGTTCAAAACTATTGAAATCTCTTTAGCTGATACTATTAAAGTGAAGAAAAAATAAATCCAAATTATCCAGAAAAAGAGAACACATGAGACAGAATGTCAGCTTTTCAGACCAATAATGGAAGCACCATTTAGCAAGGGATATTTTTGTTTCCTTTTGGATGCTGCTCATGCATTTTAACGCACATAATATGTTTCAGCACTCAGGGAGAAAAGGAAACAACATATTACATTACACAGCCAAATCTTTCAGTTACCAGACTGATATTTAAGGTAATAGAGGGCAGTATGAGACACTAAAATATTTTTTAAGTGAATCAATCTCCTAAATTGAAACATGTAACTTAAATGCTAAAACCAAGTTACTGAATCTAATGTTCAGAATTTACTGAATACTAAGCAATTCTTGTTATGTGCTATGCAGGAACAGAGATAGCAAACATAGCTTAGGAATTCTGGGAAGTCCTCATATGGAAATCAAATATAGCTTAGAAATTCTGGGAAGTCCTCATATGGAAGTCAAATATAGCAAAACAAAATGTTCTTGAGTCTACAGGTCTTATGGATCATAGAATCATAGAATCTTATGCTTTGTACCTAGTTATCATTTATGGCACATCCTCCTTTCACAGCTCTGGCAATTTAAAGTTATAAAATGAAAGCTAACTCAGTTTCACTTCACTTTGAGAAATGTTCATACTGCTAACATGTGAAACGGAGCAAATGAAAAATTTTTCATATTGATCCACTACTAAGAAATTCCTTTTTAACATGGTAGATGTTGTATTTTCTATCTCATGTCACTCTGAATCCAGGTGGAAAGGACTCATAAATAAAACACTGAGGGTTCTGGACCCCTAAGAAATTGTCTGTGTCAGCCCTCTTACCTCCGTTATCAAATAGCAAGATATCAATAGTAAAATACAATTTCTTGAGCTTAGGTTTCACAACAAATTCGTTAAGTACAGCTGACCTTTAAATGGCCTTTACTCAACAGCAGCCAAAGCAGACATAAGTCAACTCAAAGTTTACCTAATCACCACCTCAGCTAAACTCAGTCTGGGTGTGCACAAAGGCTTTTAGGCTAGAGCAATGTCCTGCTGCAGTCTTTCCTCTTTGATCTGTCACCTCTCCTCATGCTTTCCAAGCTGCTTCTTATATTCCAGTGACCACAGTTCTCACTCATCGTCTTTTTGGAAAGAGATGCTGGCAAGAAGGCTATGAGGGTGTTTTGAGGATTTCCTTCACCTCAGAAGGGGTCAAAGGGACTGACTATTCTCTTTCTGGCAATGATTCCATAAAAGCAGTTGAATAGCAAATAAAAAGGAGGATCTAAAAAGCATGTATGTGCACATAAAAATCCATCTATTTATTTTAAACAAATAGTAGTCAACACACTGAATAGCTAAGGCCCCAAAAGTCAATAAAAGTGAGAAGAACAACTGAGAGATTTCCACAGTTTTTCGGCATTAGTGCTTCATTTTCCTAGCATACTATAATAAAGAACTGAATATCTCTGAAGCTGTTAAAAATGCAGTATTACTCTGTAGTCAGTTCAAGATGTACTAACAAGTGAGAAAAAAGTTTATAGTTTTGCTCTTTTCCATTCTAAATATGATGTACTCTGATTTGAATTTTGTCCAGAAAGCACAGTTCTTCTGACAGTACATGTTACAGAGGTGCTGTAAGTTATACCAACAGCTTCAGAGATCTATTTTAAACCTGAAGAGACAGGAACAATTAAGTTTTTTGTTTTTTTTTTTTTTTTCTCTCCAGACCATTTTAATGAGAGTAAGCTAGCCTGTCTGCTTCCGGGAGGATGATATATTTCTAAGGAAAACATAAGGCTCCAGGGTTTTATCCTTTACAAACTCTGAAAAACAGGAAAAAGGATTTGAGTTCCTGATGTGCTAGCAATTTGCATTAATTCACGGTCATGCAGCAATGACCATCTTATTTGGGTAGCATTGTTTTCAGGGTTGAGAGCTGCTTTTTGGATAAAAGCAGAATAGACAGAGAAAGACAAATATCACTTCCTACCATTGATCAAGCTTTTCTCTTTTTCCTATGTTGCTTCCTTCCACTGAATAAAGACGAAGCTGCACTAAGGTCACATGTAAACGGCAAAATTATCAGAAAATGGGAGGCAATTAATGAATTTTACTCCAGATTACTGTGACTCCTACAACTCTTCCAAAAGCTGTAGTCAAAGTCCATGGTGGTTTTGTAATCATTGAAATGATGTTTTCAGACACACAAAACTACTGGATACACTGCAGTGAGAAATGAGGCAATACTGTTTACTAAGTGTCATAGAGACCTTTTAGTGACAAATCCTGTTCCCATTTTGGCCATTAGACTTTCCACTCCAGCTTGTCACTAGTTTAAATAGGTTTCTTTTTTTTTTTTTTCAAAATCATCATGCTTTATCCTCAGAAGTTTACTTTCAGCTTACCCTCCCTTTCCCAGTATAGAATTTTCCCATCTAGACAGCAGTGTTTTGTGACCTAAAGGACTCTCTCTGCTGCAGAAGATACTTTTTAAAATGTTACTAAATATGAGTAAATATTCCTGGAAGAACTAGCCTCCCTAGGGATTAGATTGAAATCAGTTTCATAGCACCTCTAAATTCAATATACAATTGTTGCAAATGTTGTGTAAAGATTTTGTGGATTGGAGTTTTCTATCTCTTTCAGTCAACTATGAAAAGCAACTTATAAATTCTTTCTTCCTTTACAATAGCCATTTGGTCTACATTCAAAGGCACTTTACTCCTAAAGGTGGATGCCCTGCAATTCATTGTTTCAGGTAAGAGTTCCAAGTCTGATGTAGCAGGAAAAGACATAATTTAATGAGTAAAGCCATCCTATAAAGCATCTGGTAAATCATTCTTTGAGTTGTTTAACAGAATATATTTCAGTACACATGCAACACATCCTCTTCCTCTTATGTCCATTTAAGTCCATGGAAAAAGTTCTATTCACTTCAAAGCCTGTTGAAACAGGCTGTCCACATCAATGGTGACAAGTCCTGCTGTGTGCAAGAAAGATGTGTGAAGGGAATGCAACATCTTGCACAGCATTACAAGAATCTCATTTATAGCACAATTCTTCCAAATCATAAATAGTTGTTTATGCAGAGATCTGTACTGCCTGAATAATGGTAAGGTATAAGTTGGGATCATGGGGTGCATTAAGAAGAGCATCTCCAGCAGATCAAGGGAGGTGATCGTCCCCCTCTACTCAGCTCTGGTGAGGCCACACCTGGAGTACTGTGTCCAGTTCTGGGCTCTCCAGTACAAGAGGGATGTGGAGCTGCTGGAGAG
>JAUBOD010000001.1:13321577-13344662 GCA_032353885.1 Nothura maculosa
CTATTCACTAGTGGACAGTGATAGGACTAGAGGAAATGGCTTCAAACTGAAGCATCGGAAGTTCCACAGGAACTTCAAGAAGCATTTCCTCTCTGTGAGGGTGACAGAGCACTGGAACAGGCTGCCCAGAGAGGTTGTGGAGTCTCCTTCTTTGCAGGTCTTTAAAACCCACCTGGATGCAGCCCTGAGCCATGTGCTCTAGGTGACCCTGTGTGTGAGGGGGGTTGGACTAGATGACCTCTAAGGTCCCTTCCAACCTTACACATTCTATGATTCTATGATTCTATGATAAAATAAAAATTATATTAATATTGGAATTACATTCAGCTAATTAATTTATTATTAGGCCAAAAGTGCTACACAGGACCCAGGACCTAGAATATGACCCAACATTTTGCAGTAGGATTAAATGTATTTTCTGAGGTATAATCTTTTCCGCATGATCTTACTCCTCAGGACTTTAAACAATAACAGAATGGAATTCCTTTTTTTTTCTGTTTTTTTTCTTCTTTTTTTTTAATAACTCTGAGCTCAAGAATACTTCTGACTTATTTTGGTTTCACAAAAAGTATGACTAGTCTGGCGTGAATGTGTAAATCCTTCACTGAGACCAATGAAAATCTTAATCCTTTTCCTTTTTTTTTCCTCTAAATCTCTCATTTTTAGATCACTGCTCATTTTATGATTTTTTGATGTGTGTGTGTGTGTTTTTTCAGGATTCTGCTTGTCCTTCATAGTTTACAGATGAAATGGCTTTCTTTATGCTGCTGGTTGCAACAGGAGAATTGAGAACTGAAATTGAGATATAAGCAAATCAAGGCAATTCTCATTTGTCTTTCAGTTAAAGTTTAAAGTTTCAAAATATCAAAGTAAATTTAGGTCAATTAAAATGAAATATGAATTAATATATCTCTCTTATTTTGTCTTTCTCTTCATCTTGTGTAATTTAACTAAGATTATGTAATCTTCTCCAATTTGAACAGACCAATTAGAAAAAGGGTATGAATAAATACATAGTGCAGATGATTGTTACTGAACTATCTTTGTTAAATCAAAGAATGAATCTGTTTTTGCCATTTCCATTGTGAGCCCTCTTCCAGCTCACAGTCAGCTGGCAATTAGTGGAATCAGATTTAAAATGGTATGGGGAGAAATCAGCTTCTGGGTAGTCATTCTTACACAGACATATGTGCATCTGTTTTACATATGCCTGCATTCTGTGTGCATTTGTATTGTACTTAAATGGCGTGTATCATCTATCTTCTGTGGGCTGATTCAAGAGATATGTAATGCATTTCCTAAAGCTTAGCCACTCACAAATATTAGGACATACTGTCCATTTTTCTTAAGCTGATTTTACTTCTGATTTCAATATAGATATCCAGATTACTACTAGATAATATTGTAGATAGATAGCTTATTAAATCTAAAGGAGAAAAAAACATTCACAAGCACTGAAAAAGAGAATCTCATTTGAGACGTGTGAGATATACTCAGAAAAGTTAGAATTAATAGAAATCAGAAAAATAAGTTTAAGCACAATGCTATTCTGATAGTTTTAATGCATTTCATTTTAAAAGTTGTCCGCGAATGGAATTTGATAGATTGAATTTTGTTTATGGAATATTATTCATGGAAAAATACAACTTTCTGACATGATTTTTTACGATGTTTGTCCTAAAATTTCCTTATCATTATTTCATCCCCATTTAGCTGGAATTTCCTTCTAGGTTTATGAGTACTAGAATGGGATGTGAATGAAATATTTCGTCTGTAGTATATTAATTCAATGTTCAGGATGGGATGTATATGCACAATATACCAAATGAGGGACACATGTGGTCATTAGAAATGCTAAGGAAAGACACATGTCACTCAGATTTCCCCCATCTATCTAAGCCAGGAATAAAGTTTACACTGCTGGCTTGCAGTTGTAAGACCATGGAGAGATGAGCACATGAGAGAGTGCTAAGGAAGCCTGGGTGCACACCTCAGCAGTGAGATGTTTCTCCACAAAGCCTGAATTCTGATTCTTGTGCTCAGGAGCTTGCATACCTAGCTTAAGACTGTTTAATGAAAAAGACATAAGCAATGCTTAGATTATTTCTTTTCTTTTTTTTTTTTTTCTGAGACTTCTTTCCAGTGAATAATTTAATCCCTGATCTCCAACATGAAGCTTTATTTTTCTTCTTTCTACACAGCGATACAACTCTAGGAGAAAGGGTGGAAGCTCTCTTTCATTCTTCTTTTACCTTCCCTCACATGTAGCACTCTGGATATGGTCTCTGCCAGCTTGTACCCCTTTAGTCTGACCAGGGCCTTGCCTAGCCTCCCAGTTCCTGGGAATTTGCCTTTTCAACTGTTACATTACAATAGGCTCATTCTTCTCCTGTCTTTCTGAATGAAAGTCATGCTTGGCGGTCTTGTTGTTCCTGTGAGGTAGATCCAGGCTGTCTGAGAGTTTCAGGAGAAAACTCATCTCTAATAAGAAATCTTAGACTACCTACAGACTACCTAACTCTTTGAATTCCAAGTAAACTTAACTAGGGAAGACACCAAGCAGTTGAATTTAACAAAGGTACGCGTATATGAAGTAAGAGAATGAACTTCTGTAGGAAAGAAGATCTGTTATGTTCTTCTATAAAAAGAAAAAAGGAAGCATTGCATTTATGGCTAAATGGTTTATATATTTTTCGGTAAACTACTCACCAGCACCATCTAGTGAAACTGAGAACAACCAGTTACAGTATTTCCATATTTGAAGAACTGGTAGGCTGCAGAGCTTCCTTTACTCGTAATGGAAAAGGAAAGGAAAAAGGAAAGAAAAGGAAAAATCTCTGTACAAAATGAATATGAAGCCACCTTGAAAAAGGAAAGTAAAGGAAAAATCTCTGTACAAAATGAATATGAAGCCACCTTGAAATAAAAAACTTCACCAACCAATGGCGGCAGCCACCTTGAAAAAAAAATGTCATCAGAGTGAAAGATGTCATTACACAGACAATCTTTAGACAAGGCGTAATACAGAAATATATATATCTTGACTATAAAATATTGTTCACTTTAGAACCAAAGTTCCTGAGTTTTGACTGCCCTGAACCAAGCACATCATTAATATTTAGTGACCTATGTTGCTAATGACAGTGTAACTGAGAATAGAATTTGTTCCAGTCACTGATACACTCACCAGGTGCTTGAAGTGGTGAAAAAAACCATAAGCAACTTAATATGAATAGAGCAACACAGACCATTGTGAGTATTATGCTTTTGCCTAATTAATTTCTTCCAGGCAAATTCCTCTTATTATGTTGGGAAAAGTCTTACAGCACTTCCAAAAAATAAAAAAAAAAATCTTCTCAAAAATATCTACATAGGTGGTTAAAAATAAATAAATAAATAAAACATCTCATACTTTTACAACTATTAGAATGCTGCCTCATCCTTGAGTAGACTTCCAGGTCTACTGTCAATTTAAATAACTGACATGGCAGTGACAGATATGACAGATATCCAGTGTGATCATGGCAGCCGTATGCCCATTTCAGAAACTTTCAGTTGTTCTAAACTAGATAAATGTAACTCAGTACAAAGAAGTACAACTGCTGTCTTGTAAAGAATGGGAAAAAAAAAAAAGTTTGCGCCCTTTTTTTTAATTCTGTTTTAAATGCCCCAATGAAGATAGAGCTTATAAAAGATTTTGTTTTTTATAAATGTAAAGAAAACTCATCAGTACAAATACAAAATATCTGTGAAAAGATCATTTTTGAGTCACACAGACAATCATTTGTTCAGAATTTAGTTGAAGCATTAGAATATGCAGAGTTTTCCTCTTCTCCAGACACAAATAAGTAACTAGTATATAGATCACCTTTCTCCATCCTTTTATTATTCAATCTGTTCAGACTGAGTTCTCAAATTCAGTTAGAACCTGCAAATGTCAATGAATGTAGATGGAACTGAGCCTACAATTGTATGTTCTATAGTGCAACAGAAGTCTGTAGTTCTGACTCTGTAAAACAGGCAAACCACACTTTTAAACATAAGAGATTTTATCCAGCTTTCCAAAATCACATAACAAAAGCTTCATTGCCATATTTCATGTTTTCCTCTATTTCTATGATTTTCTTCTTTTTCGAAAATAACAGCATTAAGTTTTGAATGTCTTGACTTTAAAAAAAGAACTGTGGATCTCTAGATGAAGACAGTGGACAATATGGTTGTTGTAAACATAGAGAGCACCTCAAACATAGAAAGCTGTCCAAGACACTAATTTGTCAGGTCTTCTAAGTACTTATTAGAACTTTTATTTAATTACTTTGTAAAAAAATAAAGTTAGTACTAAAAGCCAAGCCTTCTGGATTTTTTAAATTCTTATGAGAATTAATAATAACATGTGAAACTCTAATATATAACAAGAAAATTAATGAATTAATTTTAATTATCCCATATTCCATTCTACTACCATTAGAATCCAGTAGCGTGCACAGAAGGAAGTGGTTTAGTTTTTAAGCAGCAGTATGTGTAATAAAGCAAGGAAATAAAACAATAAAAAATATAAGCTTTCAGAATTCGTTCCTTCATTGTGCACATGTTCAAAGAGGAGTGGCAGCTCCAAATACACCATGGTGTACTCAGAAACACTGAGAATACCATTGATATTTAGATCTACTTTTAAATAAAGAAAATAAAAGCAAGAAGGAATGATTCACAGTGTTCAGTATTTTCTCAAAGCCCAAAGTAGCATCTGTTTCCATTTAAAAGTGTTTTTTGTTGGTGTGAGGAGGAAGAAAATAAATGATTCATGGACAAAAAGTAACAGTAAATAGAGAGTGAAAGGTAAGTATGAGAATGAGGTAACTCTGATAACTATGTTTAATAAAAATAGGCAGCCAATTTCAAAAAGAATTTTCATTTCTTGTGCTATAGTGGTCATAAAATAGAGCAAAGGCTAACAAGCATAATCACTTTAGTAGTTTGGCTGCAGGCTCAGGCACTAAACTGGTTTACATCCATATAGTTTTCAGAGAATCTCTGATAATATGCTATATATATTAGTGAAGGAGAGGACATGGGGGTAAGATGTATGTTAAGAGCAAACTTCCTGTTAGGCAGTTATAGGAAATGCAGAAAGCTTCCAATCAGCATTTGGACAAGGGATTATAAAAGACATGTAGAATAGTTGAATAATTGTCACGAAGGGGACATAGCACTCAGGTTTGTTGACCCTACCACTCCTCAGACAGCTTTCATTAAGGAAGAGCATTCATGGAAATTTATTTTCTTATACATCAAAACCAGAAAGTAATTTTCAAGCTTAAATACTAAAGATTTAGACTGACAGATTCACTGAGATTTTGCACCTAAGTAAATGCGTTTCAGTTACCTAAGAGTATATACCAGTTAAAATTTGATCGCATTTTATAATAAAATATATTTGTTTTATTGGTGCAATAAACATGAGGACCTACAACTCAAACTGAGTAGTTGAAAATGAGTCCCCTATGCTTACATTTGCACCGTTGACAGTGTAAACATTTGAATGCTTAACTCTTAAACTATAGTAGTTTCTACAAACATGTTGTTGGATCTAAAGGTCCAAGAACATGAAACAGTGTCAGTATAAAAAGCTATTTACATGTTTTTGAACTTTTCTACCACTAGCATGTCACAGAAGAAAAAGATATTTCAAAGAACTGTGCAAAAAATATTAAAGTAGTGGTCTAAGTGTCACATAGATATCAAGAAGATAAAATCAGAGGTAATGTGGAAAATTTCATGTCTTTCCTGTATATAATGTGTATCATATATTGCACATTGGGGTTATTGCAAGTCAAGGATGAGACGAACATGAAATACAAGGACACTGTTGTGACTCTGAGGGTGCTCCCAGACAGTCTGTTGCTCTTCTCACCCTGCTCAGCCCCAAACCCCATTTCAGCCCAGCGAGAGGCTGTCATTCCCTGCCTGTGATGACACAGAAGATCTTGTGCCAGCTCTGGCATGGCCTGGCCACCTGGACCCTCCCACTGGACCCACACTGCAGCCTGATCTACAGCACCATCCCCTGTGGCACCTGGTGTGCTGCCCACATGGAGTTGAGGTTGAAAATGACAAACTGGACAGTATTCTAAAAACAGAAGTCAAAAGCAGGGGAAACCATTATTACGGAAAGAATTTTAGAATAGAATAAGAGCCAGCATGAACAGATGTGCTGTGTTTAAAGGAGGAGGAAATAATCAGATGTGAGATCCTGCCAACAGTATAATGGACTTCCCTACAGATGCAGGTTCTTTCTACATTGTAGGATCAGCCCATAAATGAGCATAGAGGAAAACACTGACTCTTTTAGAAATAGCTAGATGAAGTGTTATAGTATGTGACTGAATATGAATGAAGAATACAATGCTACCTATGAAGAGAGGATCGGGGGTTAAAATTAAAAGTGCTATTCGAAGAAAAAAAAATCAGAAGTAGCATTAGCCATGGAATTAATCTGTTGTAATTAGGACTAGTTGGGCTTTGAGCGGACATCAGTGTAGGACAGCATACTTCAAAACACAACTATTTGGAGGATAGGAAGAATAAGAAACAAAGACCGGAAAGTTGCTTCAGTCACTCATATTCATAACATCTTTTTCACAGAATCACAGAATGATTGAGTTTGGAAGGGACCTGTAGAGATCATCTAGTCAAATCCCTCTGATCCAGCAGGGACACCTAGAGCATGGGGCACAGGGTGGCATCCAGGCGGGTTTTGAAGACCTCCAGAGAAGGAGACTCCACAGCCTCTCTGGGCAGCCTATACCAGGGCTCTGTCACCCTCACAGGAGTTCCAGAGAGATGGAACTTCCTGTGTTTCAACTTGTATCCCTTACCCTTTGTCCTGTCACTAGCCACCACTGAGAAGATCTTGGCTCATTCCTTCCTACATTCTCCCCTCAGGTACTTGTACATATTAATCATATCTCCTCTCAACCTTCTCTTCTACAGGGAAAACAGGCCCAACTCATTGGTCTCTCCTCATACGATAGATGCTCCACTCCTATAATCATCCTTGTTGCTCTCCGCTTGACCCTGTCTTGAAGCTCCACGTCCCTCTCATCCTGGAGAGCCCAGAACTGCACACAATACTCCAGGTGTGGCCTCCTCAGAGCTGAGGGGCAGGATCCCCTTCGTTGCCCTGCTAGCAACACCCTCCTAATGCAGGCCAGGATCCCTTTGGCCTTCTTGGCCATGAATCTGCTGATTCATGGCTAACTGTTGTCAATCAGGACTCCCAAGTCCCTCTCCACAGAGTTGCTCTCCAACAGCTCAACCCTTAATCTGTATTGATGCCTGGGGTTATTCCTCCCGAGGTGCAGGACCCTACACTTGCCCTTGTTGAACTGCAGGAGGTTCCTCTCTACTCATTTTTTTCTGAGCCCAGCCCCACAGATATGATCAGAATTGTACTCAAAGCACTAACTGATTACAGATGGTAAATTAGTAACTCAGAAACCATAGTTATAAGGCACGTCAAATGGACTATCCTGAAGACAAAGGAAACAGAGGTGGTTACAATCTCTATGTTGAGGGAGAAAAAAAAAAAGAAAATCTAGCGAATAGTCTATTTTACCTTATGCTGCACTGGGACTAATTGTTTTTGTTTATTTTTGGTAGCTTAATAAGTTGTTTGGGTTCACTTTATTCCTATTAGAATATCTCTGGAAAACTTTGATTGTCAAAGGTATATTTAGCTATTGAATCTGTCATCTGCTGCTGGATGTGATATTTCCTCTGGACCTCATCTCTTTCTGCTGCCTTTAGCTATATTCTCAGTATCTCTAAATTTTCTTTTTTTTTCCATAAATCATATAATTTCCTTTCGTGTGCACAAAAAGATAGGGAGTTTACTCCGAACTCAATCCAGTGTAATTAGAGTATCACTCAGGTTGTGCATCTGTACTATATAGTGCTTCTGAAGTATAAAAATCAGTTAGGATTAAGCTGTGGTTCAATCCAAATCAAGATGTGGTGGTGAAACCATCTCCACTCTCCTTTCTTCCTTCTTTCTTCTCATTTCCAGCACAAATACATACTTTTCATACAGATGAATTAGATTATCCTTTTAAAGTGAAAATGATCTAAAATTGTGTCTATCCTTAAAATTAGAGCAAACTAATCTTTTTCTTTTTTTTAATAATCCAAGAATTTTGGTTGTTGTTCCATATTTAAAATTTGGAACTTGAATCTTTTTCTGATATCAGATAATATATTACTATAGATAGAATATAGAATATACTCTATATATATTCTATATATTCTATAGAATATAGAATAATGCATTCGTTCTCTATTTTAAACTTGAGTGAGCAGATCTTCAAAAATGGATTCCTAAATTGAGACTATCAAGACACATTTAAAAAGTTAAGGATCCATTCCATTATGCTTTTTTAAATTCTTGCCCAGAAATTCTCATTAGAATCAGACAAAAACAGAAAAATAGGCTTTCTTAGAAAATAAAGAACATAATCATAGAATCATAGAATCATAGAACCATAGAAGGCATAAAGTTGGAAGGGACCTCAGAGGTCATCTAGTCCAACCTGCCTGCACATGCAGGGTCACCTAGAGCATGTGGCACAGGGCTGCATCCAAGCGGGTTTTAAAGACCTCCAAAGAAGGAGACTCCACAACCTCTCTGAGCAGCCTGTTCCAGTGCTCTGTCGTCCTCACTGTCAAGAAATGCTTCCTTAAGTTCCTGTGGAACTTCCGATGCTTCAGTTTATAGCCATTTCCCCTCATCCTATAGCTGGCCACCACTGAAAAGAGGGAAACCCCATCCTCCTCAGTGCCTCCTTTAAGGTATTTATACACACTAATCAGGTGAGACAATCACTTTGATTGTGGGTCTTATATGCATTGACATATATCCACTATGGTGGATACCATATATATATATATATATATATATATATATATATATGGTATATATATATATGGTATATATATTTATATATTGCTTTATATATATAAAATATATATAGTGGCATATATCCATATATATGTGGGCATATATCCAATGAGTTTCAGTGCCATTATAGTGTGGCTGCAGCAAGGGGCAAACTGTATTGACTTTGCAGTTAATAGGTAGTATAATCATTGTAAGACATTGCACGGGAAAATGCAAATCACTGCATCGTAGTATCATACAGAAATGTTATTTTATCTCCAACAAAACCCAGTCTTTCAGATTTCCCTTATTTGATTAGGAAATCATGTGATAAGTATTACAATAGCCTGCCTGGCTAAGAGAAAATACTTCTGAAATGGAATATTTCTGGAAAAGTAACTATCTGCCACTTCTAGTTGTTGTTTTTCTCTAACCATTAAATCTTTCCTCTGCAGGCTTTGATTCATCACCATCTGGTGCTTATAGTGCTTGCATAATTAATATATATTGTAAAGAAAGCATTCAGTATCAGCACTGTAAGTTCAATTGTGCAAGAGATAGGATAAACATCTCTGGATTTGGAAAGGTAAAAAAAAAAAAAAGGATATTGACTGTTAACTGATATCAATTGCTGGACAAAACCACCTAGGAAAAAAAAAGTTCCAGGATAGAGCTTTATTTGTATCTGAGCCAGTATTTCACATTCCAGCTTAGAGAATGTACTAATCAACTGGGAGAGGGAATGCATCACAATAATGAATATTTGTTTTCTGAAATAGAAAAATGTTATACCTAGATAAACAATACAGGAATCTGAATTTTAAAAATAATTCCTCTCCCATGAGTGTTTCAAGGTGTCTTTTTTGAATATTTATAGAAACTACAAAAAAAGGAAGTATTTTATTGTACAGGTTTGTAAGAGATATCTTATTTAACAGAATGAGCAAGTATTGTTTTCAAAATATGAAAATATCTGTTCATGAAAGTATCCATGATAGCCATTCTTCAGGGACATTAGTTATCAAATACTGCATGCTTTTGGTTTGTTTTCCTTACTTCATCTATTCTAAATATTTTGTATTCACAATCTAGGAAATGACCTTCTTTTGTTTGCCTGTATGCCCCAAACTGGCTACTGTCGCGTCAGCTACACATTCCTGGCTGAAAAAAAAAAAACAAAAACATATTTTTTTCCTGATAAGCCTTCAGGATAATTGCTTTAGAAGCTTTTTTAATTTTATTTACAAATTCCTGAAGTGTTTTCAAATGGATTTGCCTTTCCCTTTCCCATATTGCTATGAAGAAATAATCTAGAAAGATGATCCAGTCATTAAAACAGTCATGGAGGAAACCAGGATACTTCACTTCCTTGATCTGATCCTTCCCAAAAGCCAAGGTAAATATTTTGGGGCATGAATTAAGACCATCTTCTTTAGGCCCTATGATAGCACTTGGAAGGAATTGAAGTTTATAAAGCCAAGAAAATCTCCTTTCATACGCTGCCTTGTTTGTGAGGTGTCTCAAACAGCACTTCCATTTAATACTGTAAAGTCTCCTGTGTTATGAAAGGTGTGTACTACCTTCTTAGGAAGGGGGAAATAAAGGTCTAGGATGAAACCTTAAATTGAGGAGCAGGTTGAACTTGGGTCCTTTTCCAGTTGTTGGCCACATGATATTACAGAGAAGTTACTAGAAAGGTTACTCTTTTCATTTCCTTCCCTTTCTCAGGCTGCATTTTTATTTTGAGCTTTCTTTGTAAGTCTGAAGCTAACCTCCCAGTGGGATTGTATGGTCTGGTACCAAGCTTAGATATACGTGACTAACTTACAGCTCTGAATCAGGAACCTAAACTTTAGGCAAACAGAAGTTCAAATGCTTCCTCTGGATCTATATTTAGGTCTTTGCTTTATTCTAATTTGCAAACCATACAAACTTCTAAACATCCTAACATTTACCTTAATATACTGGCCTGTTTGAAACAAACAGAGAAACTCTAATACGTGAAGCAGATCCACACTGTAGGTTAATCTTGTACCTTGCATCTACAGTCCACCAAGGCATGTCTTAAAGCATCATTTCTTTTTGCTTCCTCAGTTATTAACCTCTTCCTCATTGATAACATAAAATGCCTAATGGTATCTGATTTTAGATAAAAGGACAAGAGATTAGCAGGTTGGTTGTACCACTGACTATGCTATAGCAATGTGTAGGAGCCTGAATCATTCTGTGAGGAGCAGGTGTGTATCTGTCTGGTATTGCACTATTTAGGTAAGATGGTCAGCCTTCCATGGACATTTCCTATAGCAATTCCTATTGAAGGCACCCTAATGGAGTCTTCTCCATCCTAAACGATTACTACCTTCCTGTTACTGCAACATTCTTTCGGATAGACAGAAGGTCATAGGATATTTTCCAACATTCTCATAGTCCTCATCCTACCCATCAGCAAAACAACTCTCGTTTTGTGTTTGGGAATTCATAGTATCCTGAGAATTTAAGTTCTATCTTATTTTTATTGAAAAATATATTTTTCCTAGTTTGCTGAACATGCAGTTTCCCTTACTGTATCAGGACAGTGTTTCGGAATTTAAATGCTAATCCACCTTGAAATGAATTCTTTGCAAACAATGAGAAGCTCAGAGATCTGACTGTGAGATCATCTTTCAATTAAACCTATATTATATTTCCTGATAGTACAACTGAACTTACCAAAATTACAATAGACGTAGCCATTCACAAAGCACATATATTTAACCTTCTTTCCTAATATTAGCAATAATTAAGAGATGTTGGCAAGACCTCGTTTGAGAGAGAGATTGGGAAGGCATGTTTTTCCTGACACAGTGGGGTATAGCATTAAATTATAATACAATATTTGCAGTCTCCCAAAGGACAGAGTTAAGGCAGGTGGCAATCCAGTTCAGTGGCAATGGAAAATAGCTGACTGTTTATTGGTTTTAAATTACAGTGCTCAGTTTGTATTAAGAATAGAGGATACTATATGTGATATATATAGTGTAACACTGTTAAGATCCCTCTTTTGATTTTTCTCATTAAAAAATGTGTAGCAATTTTTCCTCTGATAACTTTTTTCCTAGAAAGCAAGCAAGCCTATAGCAATTAACATGTTAATTAGAGTAGTGAAGCACATTCACAGCACTAAATTACTAACTTTCATTTACCTGGAATCTAAACATGGAGTGCTGGAAATGGAATTTCAGTGGAAATTATGGTAATGGAATTAGAAAACTGCTGTTGTTGGCAACAATAAATCATTAGGTATCTAGTCACTGAGTATAAACTGTGTTTGTAGCTGAAATGGGATCTCTAAACCCAGCACCCCATCGATGGAAAAACTCCAGAAATAAATATACCTATGGCAAACACTCCACCTTCAGGGCAAAACAGAGATGAAGTATTGTGCAAACTAAGGAAGCATTTGCAAGAAACAAATTGAAGACAATTGGGTTAAAAGACTCAATTGTTCTGTGTTTTTCCTCATTTTCTGTGCTCTGAATACTAGCCACAAGAATGTCTACACCACTAGCTAATCTGAGTGAGAAGGGAGTTTTCACAATATGATACTAGTTTATTTTAATGATCATTTTCTTGCAAATACATTTTATTCTGAATAGATTAATCACCTGAATTCAAATACATTTTATTCTGAATAGATTCATCACCTGAATTCAAGAAAATGCTACAATAGTGACCAGAAGAGCCCCCAGGTGTTTTGGGACTTTGCTCTGCTTGTATTTGATGCCGTTGATCTGACTGTTTGCTTGGTGTGTCTATATACAAATGCATTTTTCAAGTCTTAGCTTTTTTCCAATGAGTGACAAAATAAGTTATTCTAATTTCTTTTTGATAGGAAAAAAAAAGAATGCTTTATTAGCAGAAAAGACTATAAAAAGGATGAGAGTAGCCCATGAAAATATATTCTATACAGTAAGTCAGTCTAGCTAATAAAAACCCTAGTATCAATAATGGCATTAAAATATGGCTGAAATGAAGCATACAAATATTCTCAGCTTCCTGTCTTCTGTGTCCTGAATCTCTACTACAGACTGCATGTGGTGTTTGACAGTAATCATAATTTATTTTCCAACAGTACCATGAGATCTTGTTAGATTTACCCTACTATTTCTACTATTTCTACTGTTGAAAGAGCAGTCTAGACTCTGAAAAGCTTTCTTTTTGCAATACAGCATTTTATAACATGAAAATTCTATGGAAATACATTTGTAACAACTCATGGAAAAACATTTAATTTTAAAATGTCACTTTAAATGTGTGAAAGAAAATCTTTCATATACAAATGAGTCTCAGAAGTTTCAATTCTGTTTCTCCCTAGGGGGTAAATATGGTCAAGGCTTAGAAAAGTGCAGAATGCATGCAGATAACTTAAAATGGTAAATTATATGTTAAAGCTATTCTCAACTTGTAACCCAGTTTATCTCTATAGTCCATACACTCTTTATCTTACATGTTTTCCTTCCAGAAAGATATGTTCCTTTTTATTCTGATGCTCTGAAAGTCCTATGCTGGCTAAGTGCTTGAAAGATGTGACTAGTTAGTAGCACTCAATGAAGGATGCCTTTAATGTTTCTTTGAAGAGCTTCTTGGACAGCCACACTTCCTCTTCCTGCTAGTCCATTAGGAGTTAGTATTAAAACATTGTCCATGCTATTTTCAGCTCTACACTGCTTGAAAAACAAAATAAGATAGAAAGATGCATTGCTTGTAATACATACATTATGGCTTCTGGGATTTAATGCTCTGCCAGTAAGTGTGGTACAGTGTGCCCTGTTTGTCAAATTTCAATTCTTCTAGTCCCTGGAATGCAATAAATTGGTGACATTTTAACCATTTGATCCATCTAACTGAACTTTTGGCTCATACGCTAAGTTAACCTTTTAGAATCCTATCAAGCAGTAAATGTCTGCATATATTTGTAGTTTAAAATTTAATGAACATAACCACCTTAAATGAATTTTTTTTTAATGAGTCAAAAAGACAGTTTCTGTATGAAATTAGGTTAAAATTACTCTAAACTTTTCTCCATTCAGTCAGGAGAAATGAAAAGAAGCACCTTCCCTGGAGGAGCATGAAAAAATTACCAGGATGTGATTAGCTTATTGCCATGAAATGTCATTTTCAGGAACAGTAAGACAAAGGTATTCACAGACAGCATTCACTATTTCCCAATATGGAAGAAAAAAAAAAGAGAAAGAGAGAAAAATAAAAATAAAATCTAATCTTCCTTTTCAACATTGAAGTTTATACTCAGAAAGATGTCCTTACATTCTAGGTAAAGTCATGCACATTGTTTAATTGATTTGCCATGTCTACACATCAGCAGATTAACTTACAAAAGAATCCACACAGCTAAAGACTCTAAGACAACTCTAAGAACAATTGAGAGAAATTATCCTTGATAACACAATCTCAACACAGTCAGAGATATACTATTTGCTCAAGCCAATATTTTGCCAACTGACAGGGAGTGGTGGAAAGAATCAGACACCAAGGGAAGTATCGGTCATATTTACTATTAATATCAGATAATACAGAAATGAAATGATACATCTAACAAAACAATACTTATTATGTGCTGAGTTTTAAGAACAGACAAGATAGGTAATTAACCATTACTATACAAGAAAGAGAATAGTGAGTAAGAAGAAGGAGATACATCACTAAGTTTTATGTTAGGTCTATAGTTGCTTCTTTCCATTTTTTTTAAATGGATCACTTTTATAGTCATTATGTCTACCGAGATATTTTAAGAGTCATATCATTTTGTAATTACTGCTGGGAAAGGTATGCAGTTTCAAGTGACCATTTGCTGCCTAAATGAATCTTATTTGTGCAACATAATCTCTCATATGTATGTGATAAAAGAAGTGTTGTAATTCGCGGAACAAACTGTAAAAGAACAGGCTTATCAAAGTGTCGTAAGCTATGAGTGTGAGACACCACAAGAACACAGTATCAGCATAAGGCCAAAACCGCAGGAAACTGAAGCATGTGCAGAGTCCAGAGGAAGAAGAGCGACCTTCGTCAAAGACCACGAGGAGGCCTCAGGGACCCCCACCAACAAAGAGAGAGAGTGCACAGAAGAATTGCAACACACCAGAGATAACAACTGAATCTGAGAGGCGACTTCTGGGCACCAGTGTATAAAAGAGGCATCCTCTGGTACCACAGTGCGCGCCGTTGGTGGAGCGGAGACTCCCCGGCCGCCCAGCGCTGCTTGCTTGCTATTTACAATAAACAATACTGATAAATTAATTGGCCCGGAGAATTTGTCAGTTTATAACATGTATAACAGCACAAAATGCTTCTCATTAGAAGATGATCAGGTTGCAGTGCATGAAAATCATAGATGGAGCCAATGTGAATTTTGTCTGAATAAGAAGGATGACCTCCTCTGTGATGCTGATGAAATGGAAAAATAAAGCAGTGCTAAACAAAGTTTTATGTACTTCCAGGACTTGTTATTTAATTTACTACTTCATGATAGGAATTATATAGTGGCACTTTGTTGGTACTTCCCTTTTCTTTTGAACAATGCAATCATTTTATGTTATGTTATTGTAGTTACAACATTCAATGGCATGCAGTTCCTGAATAATATTGTGTCATTCAAGTATTTCATACAAACTTTTTGTTATCTTTTTTAACAAGTCAATTTACAGCTCATTTGTGAGTAATTTTAATGTTTGCTGGCATCCTGAATTCTGTTTTCCTCTTCTGACTCACAGTGATGATGACCTGTGTAAGGAAAAATGGTTTGCACAGGCCATACTTTCCAAATATTTTTTTTTTCTTCACTCTTGATAGGCACAGGATCTGTTAAAAAATAAAATAAATAACAGGAAAGAAAACTCTTCCTTTCTCTGCATAACAGCTGTAGAAGACAACAAAAAAACAAACACCTGAGATATATCTAGCTCATTTTTCAGGTGACCTCATTATGAAAAACAGGAAAGACCCAGACTTCTGTGTTTGCTTTATAAAATGTTGTTTGCCTACACTGGCTCTGCTGGGATTTAGGGACTAAGTGTATGACAGGAAGCTCAGAGAAGCCGTCTGCATTGTCTGATGCTATTGTTTTTCTTTGGAGTTCACTAGGTTCATTTCCACTATACTGTTTTTCTACCAGCATGTTTTTGAGACAGTTTAGCTGATTGGAACTGAGTGTCTTAAAATAATCTGACAGATTAGGTGGTGATTTTATCCTATCTTTTTCCTTCTTTAAAGCCCAGATCCCGTGATCTGATGAAAAGCTTTGACTGAGGAGCACTTAAAGGGAATTTAAATGTTTTAGCTCAATTTTGCTGAATAATGGTCAGTTTCAATAAAGTACATAATGCAGGCAGGTTCTCTAGGAGCGTGATCAAAGAAGAGCAAGTACCACACTAGCATAGAGAAGTTGAGCTGATCCTCTCCTCTGAGCCAAAAGAAATCAAAGCCAGCTTTCTACTTTTTATAATAATCCTCTATCTCTCTCTGTCTTTTTTTTTCCCCCACTTCTGGCTTCAAGCATTAATTAGATCCTCAGCATTTAAATCTCCATTACTTGCAACTGCATTTTCAGAGTTGCTGGCTGATTTGCCTGCCCTCAGTCACCTTTGACATGAACCAAAATGCATTGAAGAGACTGACAAATAAGACTTAACCTAAAATAACACTGGAAAAATAAACAAACCATGTGATAAGTCAGTCAGAAATTCACTTTCAATGCTGGGCAAGGGTTGAAGAAAGCATGAAACATGAGGTAATATTCAGATAAGATCAAGATACATGTCAAATATATAGGTTTTTTTTTTCATTGGACAGACATCACGGTCATCTGTTTTAGGATATTTTGGCTACATCTGTCTGACAGAATGCAAAACTATTTTTGAATTCCAGAGTCTGGCCAGCACGTAGAAATATCTGAGGGGAGAATGTAAAGAGGATAGCACCAAACTCTTCTCAGTGGTGACCAGTGACAGGACAAGGGATAATGGATATAAATTAAAACCCAGGAAGTTTAATCTCCATATAGGGAACATCTTTCATATGAGGGTGAGAGAGCCCTGGAATAAGCTGCCCAGAGAGGCTATGGAGTCTCCTGGAGATCTTCAAAATCCAACAGGATGCCACCCTGTGCCCTATGCTCTGAGTGTGCCTGCTAGAGCAGGGGGAGTTGGACTAGATGACCTTTAGAGGTGCTTCTAATCTTAAAGATTCTGTGAAAGTGCAGTGGACTTCTCCAAGCATTCCTAATGATTTAGTTGTAGAGAAGACCAGGAGCAAGGACTTGGCCAACAATAACCTTTAGATAACTGCAGATGGCAGTTAGCAATTAATATTTTAATATCACTGCTCAAAATCATGATCGGCATTTAAACAGAGTGTCTAACTTTTGGTTATCCACACTGTCCTCAGGCTTGATGGTGGAAAGATTATGGAGTTTCCTCACTGCAGGATCTGAAAGAAATTTTTACTGGAAATAATTATTCCAATCCTTCAATAAATTCAATTTTTGAGTTAGGAAAATACTTTTATGGGGAGTACTCTTTTTGAGATAATCATTTAGTCTTTTATTTGTAGCCTCTAAATGTAGCACAGTAAAATAAAACATCATGGAATTTACTTCACTAGAAAAAGACATCAAAGTAATAAAATAATACCACATGGCTTATTGTTGAATTAGTTTTCCAAATTTCTGTGCCAAGGTCATTGTGTGCATGCTCAGGTGAATAATTTGTCAGTGAGGTTCGTCAGACATGACTTCCCCTTGGAGAATCCATGCTGACTGCTCCTCAATACCTTTTTCCCCTTCATATGCCTGGAGATTCTCTCTAGGATGAGCTGCTCCATCACCTTTCCAGGGACGGAGGTGAGGCTGACTGGCCTGTAATTGCCCGGTTCCTCCCTCTTGCCCTTTTTGAAGACTGGAGTGACGTTGGCTCTCTTCCAGTCCCCAGGCACCTCCCCTGCTCTCCAGGACCTCTTGAAGATGATGGAGAGAAGCTGAGCAATAACCTCGGCCAATTCCTTCAGCATTCAATTTAGAAAATGTGAATCCTTTTACCAGCTCAGCCATAATAAATGTAATTTTTAAATAGGAAATTTGGAATTTCCTTCAAAGTCTTAGTGAAAATATATAAATTTATAAGCATCAGGTAATCACTGATAGCCAGATATTATCAGGACTATTAATTTATATCTCATCCACAAAAATGTAGCAGGGATAAGTTCTGTATGGAATAATGTACACTGTGTACACCGACTCTATGGATGTGATCCTGCTGCACATTAAGACAAAAAAAAATGTATACTTGAGAACATGGAGTGTTATTTAGCTGTTTGGATTAGATATAGCAGTCTCATAACATTATTTGAGACATCCTAAATTGTATATGGCATCTACACATAATAGGCAGAAATTACACAAGTTTCATGGGAGACCTGCAGCTTTCTGGATTAACACATGAAGGCCAAATGGAATATACCAATTTATCCAGAAATCATCATTAATACAACACATATCACCAAATCCTCTTTGTTAAATTTTCTCCAATTTGTATATCAGAGAAAAAGCTACTTGAAATTAACTTTAAAACATATATGATATGAATAAATATAAGATGAAAAATATGACGTGGAAAATATTTCTCAGAAAAACTCACAATAAAAGAAAAAAGATTTGAATAGTTAACTGGATTCAGTTTAAGAAGCAAATGAAGCAAATTACCAATTTGTGTCTTTTTAAAATGAATTAATATTTACACAAATATTTTTTATTTTAAGGAAAATTACTTATATTTTCTACCTCATTTTATTTAGAGAAAAGAATAAGTTCTTAATATAGTTCTTAAACAATTATAATTATTTGTCTCAGTAAGGCATGAATACCTATCTGAGTATTCAGGCATTCCCCAAAATACTAAGAATGTCATCAAGGTGAAGAAAAATAGCAGTTTTAGAAAAGGAAGGATAATAGAATGGCAATGAGGAAAGAAAAATGGGGCCCTCTGTGGAAAAGCAGGGAAAAAGTTGGAAAAAAGAGCCTGAAAGAATAGAGTGTAGAAGCTAAAATTGATGAGGAAGAAAAGAACTTTAAATACAGCATATGAACAGAAGGAAAAAGAAATGCAGGAATTACTCTGAGAGTAATAAATTTGACATTAAGATAATGCTGTTATTAGCTTTATCAACTTTCCTCAGGTTTTGTCTTAATTAATGAAAGTCCTCCAGTTCCATTAATAAAGCTTTGCACTTATTTGGCTTGACTAGTATGTATGACACTAAATATTTTTTTCTAATGTAGGGAAAAAAAAAAGAGTAAAATAAAAACAATGATTCCAAGTTTTCTTTATTAAGTAGATTTTACTATGAACTACATCTTGAGACTCTTAAGTGAAACTCTCATGGATGGATGAAATTCTCAATTTTTTCTTCAAAATTTAATCAAATCACCTGGTATCACAAAGCAGCATATAATGCTCATGCTGTCCTCCAGCTTTACTAATATAAAATTCCTTTTATATCTTTAAAAAGCCTCTGATCTGAGCATGATTTTCCTGTGAACATAAATGCTCACAAGCAAAAAGCATAGAGCGTGAGTCATTTGTTTTGACAAGGTCACTAAAAGTACCAGAGAAGCTCCTCTTAATGTTTGCTGCAACCGAACAGGAATTGTTTTCAGACCAGCCTACAAAGTCTCTTCTTCTAGTTGACCTGAGACATCAATTCTGAATTAGGTAGCAGTCGAGTGTTAATGAATTGTATAGTTTCCCACCTAAGCAATTATTTGCAACAATGCTAGTATAAGGCACTAAGCAGCTTGTATTCTTTGCTATCATTGTAACTAAATTAGCGATGTTGCCGAACAAAGTGTCATAGTGCAGTATAATTTCATTTCTAACATTTCTTAGCTTTCTTTTTCATTCCTCAGAGGTCTGCAGTATAAAAAGAAATGACATTTAAATGTTCCTCATTTACTCATTCCCTCCTAAGTCACTTCTGCTGTTTGAGTTTGGCTTTTGTAAATTATATTAGCAATCAAAGAGGAGTAGGAGATGCTAGACACATTCTTTGCCAAACATTGAAGTTGCAATCTGGAGTCTCAACATGCCTTTAACTCACCCAAAAATCCTGCACATATTGCAGGACTTCTATGGCTTCTGTTTCATTTAATTCCTACTGGTTTAGATCAAATATTGTTTAAAGGAAGAGAAAGTCTTTATTTATGGTAACCTTCATTACCCTCAAATGAAAGTCGGAAGAGATATAAATTGGGGCAATTCAGACAGAGTATGATTAATTAATCATCAGATGAACTTGATATTAATTACAGATTTTTCCTATCAGTGGAAATTCTGCTTCTGCATAATATTTTTAAATTACTGGTAACTCAAAGAGAATTCCTTGAAACATTTTGAAATATTTCATATACCTTACTAGGTATATGAACAGCTCTATAAACAGAGGTCTAGCTGTTTCTATAAACAGCTATAAAGAAAATGAAAACTCTTAACTTTTCTTTTTTTTAAGCCTAATAGTCTTCTAAGCTTCTTAAAAGCTGCATATTGTGTATATATCAGCTTATCAAACAGCCCCTCTGGCATTTTAAATTTAAAGTCAGTGAGTGAAATATATTTCCTTTCTTTTCTATATTATGATTTAGACCTTAAACCATAAGACAGTGCAGGTGCTGACTACACAAACAGGCTGCCCTACAGTGCTCCCTGTGCTCCCTGTAAGTAGTTTCAAAACTGCTGCTGATCACTTCTCCGTCCCCCCCCGCCATTATATGAGTGGAGCAGCATGCAACAAGCAGGCAGGATGAGGCTGATGAAGAGACAAGTGTGTGACAGTTATAAATGTTTTTTTCCCTTGGCAACACCACTTGAGAGGAAAGCAGGAGTTAATGTGTGTCTAGTAAAAGTGAGACAACAGGAAAACGCATTATAAGAAGGACTGTCCTGGTGAAAGCTGGTCATCTGGATCCTGTAGCTTATTCTACTGGATGAAGTGGATGTAGTCTTTAATTAGGGATAGCAAAATAAGCCTGGTCTTTTATTTTCTTCTCTTTGCAATCATAAAAACTATGTTCATATTATTATTTTTATTATTGCTCATTTTAGTTTGCTTTTCCATACCACAGAAAGAGTGGTATGGAAAATTTACACATTACAGTGTTCAAACTTCTTATAGATTAATTTAGTAACTCTCGAGATCTTCTGAGTTCTTATCTAAAAGTTTATCCACCTTTCGGAAAGTCATTCTGCTAGGGAAAACAGATATTTTCCAATTAATAAGGCTGGGTAAGTTGTTTAGAACCACTGAAGAGAATTAAAACTATCAAATATGTTGTGTGTATGTACAGGTTCTTATTCTGTATTCAGAGCAGGAGCACAGCCCAGCAGAAGTCATCCATCAGAATCATTTAAATGAGCTCTTTTATCACAGTCTGCATCCATAGAGGGACTTTAACAGAATTGCAAGTAAATATCTGCATGTGTATTCTCAAGTCATGCACTAAATATACTATTGGACTGAAAACAGCTCAGGCAACACAATGCAGATATTTACATAGGCCATTTTTCAGTAGCTCCTCTAAACATAAGGTCAATAAAGTTATTTTTATGGAAACTCTTGGAAATTAAATATATTTGGTAAACAGAGTATTTGTCTGTATTTTCATGGGATTCATTGTGTAAGTTCTGCACACTAGTTGTTAATGTCCTTACTCTATTTCAGCAGTAGCTGAAAATCCTTAGTTGCCAAAGGTGGCTGCTATTGGTTTCTAACAAGAATATGTCAATAATTCCCATGTGCAACCAAAGCTAGTAATCACTGCTGCCTTTGATCTCAGTCTCAGTAGTCAAGCAGTGTGAGCACCGGAGACCATGTTCCTGACAAATTTTTGCTGGTGTATTTTTTATTGTCTCACAGAAAGTTTCTTAGAAATTAAACTACCTCCTGCCATTGATGTACAACATAAAATGCAATCATATTTTACACCTAATACAGATTCTACACCTAATACAGATTCATGCCTGGTGCCCCATAAAGGGGGCACCCAATGGGATCCATCTCTCTTATAGCGGGAAAAGGGCACTGGGTCAGGAACTAGCTGGGCTCATCAAGAGGACTTTAAACTAGATTCAAGGCGGGAGAGGGGTATCTGTGGGGCAAGAGATGTGATGGTGGCTGATGGCCCATCACTTCATCCACAGCAATCTAGTACTGTGGCCTGTGTAGGGCCCTCTAGGACTAAAGAGGCTAAAGAGCAAAATAGGGAAACTTCTGAAAGCCCGCACAGTCAGGCCGCAGCTGTTCCAACAAGGAGGAGAGGCTCATTGGGAACTCCACTCAAATGCCTCTACCTAAACACATGCAGCATGGGGCATAAACAAGAGGAACTGGAGCTACATGTGTGGTTACAGGGCCATGATCTCATTGCAATCACTGAGACATGGTGGGACAGCTCCCATGGTTGGAATGTGGCCATGGAGGGCTACAGGCTTTCCAGGAGGGACAGGGCAGGAAGATGAGGTGGCGGAGTTGCTCTCTATGTGAGAGAGCGACTGGAGTGCATAGAGCTCAGCTTAGGAGTGGATGGAACGCTAGTAGAGAGCCTATGGGTGAGGATAAAGGGGTAGGCCAAAGAGGTCGACACGGTAGTGAGAGTTTACTACAAGCCTCCTGACCAGGACGAGGAAGTGGACAAAGCCTTCTATGGGCAACTGCAGGAAGCCTCCCAATCACAGGCCCTGGTCCTCCTAGGGGACTTCAACAACTCTGATATCTGCTGGGAATATCACATAGCCAGGAACAGACAGTCCAGGAGGTTCCTGCAGAACATTGCAGATAAGTTCTTGACACAGGTGGTTGATGAGCCAACAAGGGCAGAGGGGCACTGCTAGACCTGATTCTAACAAAAGAGATGGTCTAGTGGGTAATGTGAGGGTTGGGGGCAGTCTGGGCTGCAGTGACCATGAGATCTTGGAATTCACGATCCTGTGTAGAGGAAGCAGGGCGAGAAATAGGATAGCTACCCTGAACTTTAAAAGAGCCGACTTTGACCTCTTCAGGGAGCTCCTTGGAGCAGTCCCCTGGGTCAGGGTCCTGGAAGGAAAGGGAGTCCA
>JAUBOD010000001.1:13375673-13400399 GCA_032353885.1 Nothura maculosa
ATACTTTTATCATTCAAGTATGGGGGAATAACAACAATAACAGAAGTGAAGAAAAAGGAGAAAAAATAGAGTATAGAAAAAGAAAATGTTACAACTCTATCAAAGTATCCAAAAGGTCTATGAACATTAGTGAGAAAAGTTAATAAAAGTGAGCATGTCATGCAGAGAAGCTATGGTGAGTACCCAAGATTGTAGTTACAATATAAATATATAAATATAAATTAAAAATATACAGTGTAAAATATATACAATATAAAAATGTAGCAAGTTGATGTATATGCTTATATTTGAAGCAGAAATCAGAAAAAGAAACACATCAACATGCTCATAAAAAAATCCTCTTAAGAATAAAAGTAAATGTCAAGATTTGACCATAAATACTACTTGAATACTACTATGCAATCAAATTCCTGGAAACTAAAATTCAAAGTGTCATTCACCAACCTACATTGATCTCTTGGTAACTTTTTGTCATGAAAAAGTAATATGCTGTATTTGTTCCTGGGATTCTAACCAATATTGGCAGCAGATTCATCTATGAAAATACATGAAGAAATCTAAATTTATATGTTTACGTGAATTAGGTCTCCAAGTTTACATGACTTTTAATGTAGCCTAAAGAAATGCTTATTTCCTCATACACATGTGATAATAGTTCTCCAGGCTTTATTGACAGTATTGACCAGGACTCCACAAATTATAATAGGAGTTGGGAGTAAGTAAGTCTTAGTAAGGTCTCAGTGACTGTGGCAGCCAAATTGAGAAGAATCGTGGCAATTTTAGTCAACAGCATCTGAAAATACTGAGTAAACACAACTGATTGATCACAGAACATCACTCTTGTGATAACTGCTAAGAAAGGGTAAGAGGAAGTATTTATTTATCCCCTGTTCCACTCTCAGACACTGGCCGTATTTCTGTCTTGCTCTACAAATATGTGTGCAGCAGGGTCCTGCATCATCAGTTTTGAAACAGGTCTCTCTAATGACTTGGAGAATTGCTACAGCAAAGCAATTCCCCAATAGTGTTTGGTGTGAGTGAGATAAAAGGCAAGATCACAAGAAAGCAGAGAGCTTGTATTTGCTACCATTTCATAGTAATAATTGACTTTGAGTCAATTATAATGAGTTAGTTACAGCAGTAATAGAATAAGGGAAGGAAAAAATCACAGAATCACACAGAACCACAGAATGATTGAGTTTAGAAGGGACCTCATATTCTAGAGTTTACATATAAGTTGCAAATACTAAAGGCTAAAATAAAAATGATATGTAGAAAGCACGTGTAAACTAATAGATCTGGACTCCATCTGAACCATTATTGTGCAGAGCCAATTACATAATTCAAGGGACCTAGTAGCATGCTATCATTCTGCCTTCCAGCACTATTGAGTTTCCCTCTGAAAGAAATCAAGATGCTGGGGAAACTGATAGTCACCAAAATCTTTTACGTCAAATTGGACCAGGATGGTGTTCTGCACCCAAGGACAAGACAAAACTTTGCGGAGTGCCCTGCAAAACAACTGCCCTGCAAACTAAATCAGCTATTCTTAGCAGGAGATTAAGGCAAAGAGCCACAAATGCATTTCTGAAGTCTCCTGAAAAGTCAACATCTCTCCTAAGGGATTTTTCCTGTTTACACTATTAACAGGAATTAAGAAATTTTCTGTCAAACAGAAATAGAATTAGCAGGATGGAGTACATATAACACCATTTTCTCTGAGATACTCTTTGCAAAACTACTGCAGGATGATATAGGAGAAACATTTGCATAGCATGCAGTAAGCCTTCAACTGTTCAAAAGTAGAAGAAAAAAAAACAAGAAGGCTAAAAGCAAAGTTGAACTTCAAGGAGGACAAATATCTATTTGAGCAAATTAAATATTTGTAGTAAGAAGTTAAGAAGTGGGTCAGCATATAGATCACTGAATAAAATAATTGTGTAATTTCGACTTTTTTATTTCCGGATCTCCAACCACACCATTTCTATATATGTAGAATTTAAAAACATACATATAATACAAAACATATACAGACATAGAGAGATGATATATGAAGTGTATCTGTTTATCGGTACACATACACACAGATTCATATATATTTGCACATATTTTAGGAGGCTTTATAGTATTAACAGACTATACTGATGTTTGTTTCTAAGTTGCATACCTACTTCAAAAAGCATTCTTAAAAAGAGATGTTTTAATGAAAAATCATATGAAAAAATCTGAAGACCTAGTTTCCAGCAGTGCTAATTAGGCTGATAGAATACTGTAATTGGCTATACTAATTCCAGTACCCAAGGTAACTCCTTCAGAGTTTGCATGAGTCTCGCATAGCACTACCCAGTATTTTATAGATATTAAATAGACATGAAGTGTATTTCTTAGGAAATGGTTTGTGTCTGCTCTTAATGTCATCTTAACAGGTTCAACTTTTATGTAAATAATGTTTCCTACTTTTTTGATGCCAAATTAAGAGAGTAATACACATAAATACTAAGTCAGAGAAAAACTTCATACATTTCTAAAGCAAAATCCCTGTCTTTGTAAACGTTAAATGAATAGAGATTTGTTAGAGATTTTGTGGAGAAATGTTAAATGAGTAGAAAAATGTAGGCCCTGTTTATTGACTGGGCAGTATAAAAGGCCAGGCATGCAATTTGTAAATAGAACCTCTTTCTTGGATGGCCTACTTTTTTCTAGGATCAGAAATTAGCCCGTTCAGACTGCCACATCTCTTTCTTAAAAGAGGCTGTGTCAAACTGTCTCAAATTATCATTCTTGGATTTGTGATAATTAGCGTGGGTGGGCATAAGGCTCCAAACATGTTTAACTCTGGATCCCATGGTTAAATAAATACTAGCCACTAGAGTGAATAGCAAATCCTATTTCCACTAAGTATTTCAGCCCCAAAGAGTCTGTGGTGTTTTGAGAGGCTGGGGCAGAGCCCTTTGCCTAAATACACTATAACATTGCATAACTGCCCTTGTATGCTCAGTAATAAGTAATATACTCACATTCAGCCAGCTAATGACCTAGAAAGTGTGCATTCTATAAATGGATTTAAATAAAGCTACATTTTGGAAATTTGCTTGGAGGTTCTAATGGAAGAAACAATGTGACTGGACTCACATAGATTGAAATTATTCTGGTTTCTAGGAATACTGTATTTTTGCTGATTTATTACAATGGATTTTTTTCCCCTTTGTTGCTGTTTATTCAGTTTTGCTAGAATGCTAAACTGAAGACCATACTTACAGCTTAAAGTGTTACACTGTGACAATTATAACTAACTTTTGTGTAAATATTATAGTCAAGTAAAACAGAAACTGATGTAAGCTTATCTAAATCCTAAATCAGTCCTTCTCTTATTAAAAACTACATCTTAAATAGAATTTACCAGCACTGAAGTATGTCCATTTTCAGGTGATGCTGAAATATGTTCTGAAAAAAAGCAATTCTAAAACCAGCCTCACATGTTCAGCCATGTCTCAAAAGTCAATTGTAAAGTTTCCAAAGATGATTTATTTTTTCTTTTTTTTTCTCTCACTCTTTCTCTCTTTCTTTCTCTCTTTCTCTCTCTCTCTCTTTTCCCCTTCATTGTTTACAGACAATCACTGACTATCAGAGATGGCTGAGCAGAAAAATTGCAGGGTTCAGTTCAAATCAGGATATGTTCTGGACAAAGTAGAGAAAAGTAGTCTTTTTCTGGCAGAATGAAAAGAAACTAAACAGTTCGGGCTATCACTTCCAGCTACAAAAAAAAAAAAAAAAGTATCAAAGGAAGGTAAAAAAAAAAGTATCAAAGGAAGGTAAAAAAAAAGAACTTCAAATTTTCAAATTTTCTCGGTCAATGAGAGTATGAGCCAAGAGTGTTTTATGAAATTTTTATTCATCTCTGTTTTTAGTGCAATCCTGGAGATGAGCAGAGTTGGAGAGCATATTAAAGAAGGAAGGTGTACACTATTGTTGCATACATTATATACTGTAATTCACAATTGAATGAATTATGAGTGAGTGGAGGATCTATAAATGGTTTAAAAAGTTATAACCTCATGATTAGTCTGAAGAAGTAACGTCTTTGACCCACCTACTAGAGAATGTGTAATCTCACTGTAAATCCCCCCCATCTCATCTGTGCAGCACTATCTTGCAAGGTGAATCTTGATAATGTAAAGACCAATCACTTCAGCTTTCCTGGGTCCCAGTTTCCCAATTTCTTCTCTGTCTTGATGTTCTGAGAGTTTATATTCAGATATCTGAAAGATATTGCCTTTTCTTCCCTCTAATCTGAATGTTTTAAGAGTTCTATAAATATATCTCTTCAGATCACATGGTTATTCTGTGGGGTAGAATATACAAGTAAGCATTTGGATACAAGACATTCATCTATACCTGCATTAGGCAACAATTTTTCATAAGCATGAGCTATTGAGATCACAATGAAGGCTCTATCAAGTGTAGTCGCCTTCCATTGGCAAGATCTTAGCTTTCTATAATTTCTCCTAAGAGCACAGCTAAAGAAAGGAAACCAGTGTAATGAAATGAACATTGCTGCAACTGGAAAATATGTGCCGAGGCACATTTCTGAACCAAGAAAACATTCACTTACGATTTTCAAAAAAGCAAATGCCTAAGAAAGAGATAAGTAGGTAAAGAACTTTGAATAAGACAATGTGAATGATGCTATATGAAAGAGTGGTCTTTAAAATATTGCAAATGTTATATAACATTGGTTCAGGATGTCCAATATTTAGACATTTTAATAAGGGGTTTTAGCTGGCTTTGTGAGAATAAATTTGATGCTAACACAGAAAATCTCCTTCTTGATGCATAGATATTTTCTTCTGTCATAGAGTGCTGTGAAGCGGAACTGAAGAATTTATCCAGAAAATGCAATTAATCTTCAAGTATAAAGGGAAAAAAATATAGTGCCTGTTAATTTTATTTCTAAATGCTAGCTTTCTAAGAAGTCTTCAAAAGATATATGAAGAAAGATCGCACTGTCAGATCTTATCTTTTGAACAGAAATAGAAAAGAAAATGCCAATGCCACTTGCAATCTGCTTCTGAAATAATGTGTCTGGTGTATCTAATGATCACCAGTAGTGTGCTGTGATTGCAGATTATGGAGGAGCCACTGCAGATGCTTACAAAATCTTGCCAAATATACTTGTTTCTGCTCCTGTGGCTTGCATAAAGTCAGAGTAACTTCTGCGATGGATGGTGCCAAGGAACAATCATGTGAAGTAATCAAAATCCAGACTACTGTAATTCACAAAACCATCAACCATCGAGACTTGCAAAAGAAAAACAAGGCTGAAGGTGTAAAATTATGTGCTGTTATGCACTGTACATGACATTTTTTTATGCCCAGCATAGCATGAAAAGAAAGAAGCATTGCTAGTCAAGGAGATTTTTAAAGGAGTAAAGAAACATGTGCTTGTTTGAGCACCATTTACTCACTAATGAATTGGGTTCCTAGGCATAAAATAAAACGCGGGAGAAAAAAAAAGGTCTTTATCTCAGAGGCATGAGAATTTTTAGGATTTTTTTAATGATCTTTGTAAAGATATAGAAGAAGCACAGATTTTTTTTTTGTTGTTGTTCTTACACACTGTCATAGTTGATTGCATGTGACTCATCATGTCTACAAAAATTACAGAATGCTAAAGCATTTAACTCAAAAGAGGTATTACATTTCATATTTCATTTTGCTATAGCAGCATACTCCTTTGCTTCATATGAGGTTAAAGAGTCCCCTGGAATAAATCATTATGTCTCCATTTAAGTATCATGTCTACATCTGAACCAAAATAATCATGACAAGAAGACTTTTATAGATGTTCAGAACTGGTCTCAGTTCACTCTAATCAGTCTGATAAATTTGTCAGTCATAGAAATTCTGCTGACTCCAGATGGAAATTTACTCCAATTCCAGATACTCTAGAAAAATCACCTAGAGATTTCAAACATAATTGCTCTTTAATTATGGCTTATAACATAGAGATACCACCAGCTACAACAAATTTAACAACTGTAAAGGGAATGGCACAAAGAATTCTACATATACAAATGCATCTATATTAGACCACAGGCATATTAAACAAACAGGCACTCCTAATTAACTGCTGTCTACTTCTCTATTTGCTCCCTGCTTTTTTGTTAGTTAAAATTACTGCATCCTTCATTCAACGTATGATGATATTAAAAGGATGGAGAGTTCTAGTACAATTTACTGTGCGTTTGCATTACTTTGAAAGCCTCTGTTTTCTGAGCATTCAACTTCAACTTTGAAGTTCTGAGCTTTCAAACTTTCCTTAAAAAGTGTTGGTTTTCTCTTTGAGAAATCTTTCTCTTCATGTAATTGAGTAATGGATAGAAATTTTGCTTCCTGACTTAACTATGGATTAACGAGTTCTTCATCTAGCTATTGATCCAATCTAATGTAAAAAGATTACATTGTAAACTACTGGTTGCTAGTTTTAATTAATAAGTACTTTAAATGAATGACTACCTAATCTGTGTCTGTAAGTATGCAATTTATATGACAAGTTTCCTTTACTGCTGAAGAATTTTTAAGGTGTTAGCTTTGTAGTTCAATAGCACTCCCAATCTTAGTTTCTGTTTAGATGTAATGCTTCTTTGAAAAATTATATTTAGTTCCAGGATTTTTGATCATTTTGCACTGGAGCACAAACTAATGTTTCATTACTTCAAAGATAGGTTTTCACTCCCTAGACATTGCTACACTTTCAATACTACTACATCTAATACACAAATACTATAAGTCATCTGCCACAAAGTATCCCAGATCAGAGAGCTTTTCTGGACAATTTGAAATGCATTAAAATCTAGTTCTCAGACATTATTTATATACTAGTTCTTCATAAATTGAAATTAAATTGTCTCCTTTCACCTCATGAAAATGATTTTATTTATGTTGTTTGTTACAAGTCATTCATTCATAATTGGTATCACATTCCTTTTGCCATGTAACAGAAATAGCACTATATATATTTTCTTTAGCATCGCTATATTTTCCATAGTTGTATTTTGCAAGACTTTTGACTGTTTCATTTTCTACAGAAGTGTTTCATTTTGAAATGCTCAGAATAACTTGAAAATACAGAAAGTGTGACAGGTGACCCAACACTTGTCTTGACATTTGCATTGTTCTATTTTCTCTAGGAGTGGACACTGCTGGGATTTTTGGCTCTGCAGAGCAGAACGCACCCCACTGATACATTAGATCTTCACCACACTATGAGAGGTTCTGGGGGACACCTGGCCTGGCTACAGCTCCTCATCCAGAGCTATGGAAGCTCCTGCCTTGTGTGGCTCTGGGTGCTGGGCCAAAATAGTGGCTCGAGAGTAGTTTGCTGCAGTTGCCAGACCTGTCTGAAGGCCACTTATAGCACCCAGATCACCCTAGGAGAGTAGTTCTTGAAGGCAAAAACATTTATTCAGGCCAAGGCATTATCTGAAGAGGTGCTGTGTGAAGAAGTCAAAACAGACTCTGCTTGCACAAAGTGCTTGCACAAAGCGTAGTGCTGCTGCCATGACTGCCTCTCTCCAATCTTACCTCAAGTTACATAGTGTCCATCAGCTTTTTTAAATTTGTCAGGAAATTAGATGACCTTGTAAAAAGCTTTGAGGCACTGACCTGCTAGAGAGTAGCTTTGCAGAAAGGGATAACTATTCTGTGGCTGTTCACAGTGACTGGGCTCTACAAATGCATTGTTCGGACGTAATTTATGCCGGGCATAGCCTATAGGTGGTTACCTGTCATGTGAGGGAACACAGGCCCTTTCCTTAGGAAGCTCTATTGATGTGAAGCAAACAGTTATCTACTAGCTGTGGTGAGAGAACTCTGAGTGGTGAATCAGGGGTTTCAAGCACAGGTGATTAAGCATGTGAATGCCAAGAAGGTGGAATTCAGAGTGTTAAGAATACTATGGCATTACATATCTGTGCATTGCATCAGAAGGGAATATCATTCTAGTCAAGAGAGCAAGCATTTAAAAGTTATAAAAGCACAGAAATAGGAGTCTCAATAAACAATTCATCCTCTTCTCTGCATGTAGTAGGCTGCTCTGTGTCTAACTGGTGGAATGAATATAAATACATAAATCCATATTTATTCTCATAACACCTCCACCCCATATTTGATTTTCTATGTTGTAGTCTGTTGACCCCTATTCAGAAGAAAAATGTGTCTTTCAAAGCTCACTTTACAATCCCTCCTTTGATAAATGAGTGTATATCCTCTGATCTCAGTGAACAATTATTCCTATTCTCAACTAGCTAAGTTGCTGAGCAGTAATTGAGTGAATTTCTTTTCATGCATTTAAATAGATCTTGATGCTGATGCAATTTATGTTTATTCTCAATGTTTAATCATCTAGAACTATCATACATATCACAGAGATGCATTCAAGAATGGCACAGCAATGTAAACCAAAGTGATCTATCACTGAGAACTTTCAATCTCTTGCAGCTGTGATTTCGTTTTATACTGATAAATGGCATCTCCATAATCTAATATTGGAACTGCAGTTACAGCTGTGAAATTACCTGTTCTCTAGAATACAGATTAAGATGAACCATGGTGCAAGACAGGAAATCCAATTTTACATTTTAGTTTACCTCATGTGACCGCTGTATGATTAATATTTTTATTGAAAATTCCTCCAGAATAAGCTTCTAAATATCTTAATGCAAATTCACATAAATAAATTCCAGATAAACAAATTCTCACCTTCCCTATTTACACTCTTTTGCATAAATTAAATTGTGGCCCCTTGAGATATAGCTCGGTTTGTCTATAATTTGATCCATCGAAGTCCTTGGCATCTTTAAAGCTTTTATTGCAATTCCTTTTATGTATAGTTAATTATTTGGTTAAGAGCATTACTTAGCTGAGAACAGCAAAACTATATCTACTTGGTGCTGTCTTTTCTTGTAATGAAATTATATGACTCAAAGAACGGACATTTCAGTTAGTGGATTATTATCAATAGTGAAATATTATAATTTAATATTATCTGTACAAAAGAACATCTGCAAGTCCAACACAGATACGAAACTAAGTAATTGGAGGAACTGAGACTTACTGATGAATTAAGACACCACAAAAAAAAGGACTATTCCACAATCTATTGCTTATTTATGTCCACTAAAATGATAAAATAACAATAGATTATAGTGATAAGATACTGGTCAGTTCTGATGCTAAGAATAATCACAGCCATATATTTCACAACAAATTTGAATACAGTTTTATTCATGTTGAAAAAATATGTATTATTTGATTTTATAACACTATTGCACCTAAGCATTCAGTTGTGGGTGTTGCTTGTGCTCGTGCTGTCTCTCTTCTCTGCCTCAGGAGAGGAAACATATTCATTGTAACCACTTGGATAGATTTAACTTACTTGCTTGGGAAATAAAGCTGTTTTTAAAACAAAATAAAATAATATTGAAGAAAAAATAATAGAGTATATCTAAATGACAAAAAATCATAAAATGATTTGGTGCTTTCAATTCAATGAAGTTCCCTACTATCGTAGAATAGGGGTTACTTCAGACTTTTCCACTGATATTTTTACCTATAAAAGTTTAAGTATTTATTGCAGATGCTAGAATCCAGCTGCCACATTCACATTATAGTTTTAGAAAGCAAGAACTCACCTCGTATTCATATTGATACGAGCTACATTAAGCTTAGGTGAATCTGGATGAAATTTGGGACATGCCACAGAAACATAGATCTATGTAGCCTCCTAAAGCAAAGACAAGGATGTAGCTGTATTTAGTGTGAACCAGAGAGGTAATGTTATGTTTGATTCAGTATCTTCAGTTATTCCATCTGCTAGGAGTGCCCCAGCTTTGTTTATTGATAGGACAAAAGGAACTTGTAGATAGTCTAAGACTAAGGTACTGAGGAGTAGGCCAGCTATAAATATTCACAGTTGCAAACATGAAGTATGTGCTAAATGTCAAATATGTCTTGATGTCTGGGCCATTGTCCTATTAGCAGAGAAAATAATTGACATTTAGATTCATAGTAAAATATTTTCTTGAAAGCTCAACAGAGAGGCAGATCAGCATATCCTAAGAATATTGACACTACCATCTCATTTGGGTCCCAGGAGACCAGCTGGTGGGTGCTGCTCACACCATGTTCTTTTTTTTTCCTCCTGAAATGGCAGAAGAAGGAGTCAAGGCCAGAGTCCAAAGATGTTTAAATATACAACATAAACATAAATGTTAATGATTATTTAAGGAAATGCCTTCTATCCTAATGTGTGGACATCTCTCCACAGTAAACAGAGCACCAATTTAAATATCCCTTTCTATTTGATTGTGGATATAGGTTTAAAAAATATTAACTTTCCTAACTGCACAGTTACAGATTGTCCTGAGGAAAAGTATTCTGAATTAGTTAGCTAGTTTTATCACATTTTAAAAGCGATATTTTAAATAGATATTGAGATTGACAGCAAGACTGTGGATATTTTGTCTGGCCGCTCTTGGTATAAGACAGTGGATCTCTGTGAATATTCAGTCCTTCATAAGAGTCCTTCATAGGAGAATATTCCTTCTCCTTGGAAAATGAGAAAACTTGGAGAGGTGGGGGGAAATACAACTTCAAAACACATGAGGAAGAATTTGAATCAGCAGTTTCTCAGTCAATGCAAGTTCTCTGACCTATTATCAAAATGCAGATATCCTGTACATAGTAGCCATTTTCTTTCAATGGAAAAGTAACTAGCAAGTGATTTAAAAATAATTTGGAGCAATACAAATCATGTTTTTTCAGGATATTTTAATTTTTAAGCATTTTCCTCTATTATCTGAAATTTCTTCCATGAATCTTACTTAAATGATCATTTTAGCATACTTTTCTTCTTCAGACTAAACAGTGCGACATACAAAGACTATTTTTGGAAGAATTGTACTCAAACTCTATTGGGCAACACAGTTTTTTGTTCATGTAAACTTTCCTAAATTGATACAGAAGTGTCTTATCCTCTTTTCAAAACAAGTAGTAATGACTCTTCTTTCAGTTACACAGTATTTCTTTCATATTTGATGGGCAAGATAGTTATATAAATAAGTTCTAGCAATTTAACATTAGACCTTTTAATAGTCATAGTATTCTTTTTTGATGAACATTCATTTAACATGTTGACTTTTAATAAATCTTTCAAACTGTAATTTGTGAATACTTTTCACATTAGCTAGCATGATGGCCTATTAAGAAGAGTCTCTGCCAGATTTAATCTTCGTTGGTACAACTCAGACTTTCCCATACAGGTCTGTAAATGCTTCTAATTGCTGAATTTCGTAACTCTGACTATTTCTGTCTTCCTCATCTGAGTTGTGCACTTTATATCATAGAGGATAGTCTGCAATGCCACCTCTAGCCTCACAATTTCAGTAAGCATTAGAATTCTTAAATTATACTTTATAATACATAATGTTTGAAACACTATATATATCATGATACCATGATATATATATATATATGCAGTGTTTCAAATTATAAATATATATTTACACATATATCCCATTGCTCTCTATAATGAATGGCTCCCTAATTGGTGAATGAAAACGTATTGCTTCTGCTGCACTCACTGAAGTTGAAAGTTCCACAGGAACTTGAGGAAGCATTTCTTGACAGTGAGGGTGACAGACCATTGGAACAGGCTGCCCAGAGAGGTTGTGGCGTCTCCTTCTTTGGAGATCTTTAAAATCCACTTGGATGCAGCCCTGTGCCATGTGCTCTAGGTGACCCTGTGTTTGCAGGGGGTTGGACTAGATGATCTCTAAGGTCCCTTCCAACTTTACACATTCTATGATTCTATGATTCTATGAAAGAATTAACTCCATTTGTCTGCTCATCCCTAACTAACTAATATGCTAAAATACTACATTACATTATCATTAAATAAAATGTATTATACTGTACTTACGTCAAAAGCACGTTCAACATGCTTCTACTTAATGAATGCACATTCATTGTCTTGATGAAGAATCTTGGATTTGAACCCAAAAGATTGCTTGGCATTCATTACGTACTGCATTCATTAGAAGGGGGAAGTAATTATGAAACTAACAATATTGTTTGTGGGTGGAAAAATTTCCATCATGAACAGCCTTAGGCAGAAAATGGTTCTATTTATCGTTCAGAATAATGGTGCAAGTTGTAGGTAGCAACTGCAACCTGAACTGTACAGCAATGCATTTCGACATTTTCTCTTGCAGAAAGTCTGAAATTGAGAGACAAAATCTAATGCAATTCATCACGAACTTCTGTGCAAATTCTGATAGAGATTATGCCTTGAAAAAGTCATTTAAACATATTTAGTTTAAAGTGACAGGAAAGAGAATTTTTGCAGGTGGAACAGCGAGAAGAAAAGTAGAGGAATAGGAAAAATAAATGAGAGAGGAAAGATAGGTTTATAAAGTCATTCACAGAAAGAAAAAGAGAAAGGGAAATGGTCCTGGTCAACGTTCAATAACTAACTGGTCAATTCTGAGCATCATTAAAAAAATAAAAATGAAAGAAAATGAAAAAAAAAAGAATTTACAAAAATAAATAAACATTAAAGTATAATCTCACCGCAGAAGGGGAAAACATTTTTCACTCCACTCAGTTTGTCAGTAACTTGATTGTTCCTTGAGATTAATGAATGTCATAAAGGTCATGCTTTCCAAAAAAAAGAAAAAAAGATTTTTTTTGTAAATCATTTGTTACAAATTAAGGAGTTACTTCAAACAGAATATGGATTCTATGTGTCTTGATTCTATAGAAGATTTATATCCATGTTTATCTGTGTATATGCATATTCTCATATGGATCATTGAGATAATGTAATATGGATGTTTTCCGTCAGGTAGAAAACCTAGGTGCTAAAAGAAACTATAAGATTGTGAGCCTGTAGCTGATAGATCACTTTTCACTTAAAATTGAAAAAAAAAAATTCTTTTTTTTTCTAGAGTGAATTTTTCAAAGTTTATAAAACTTTAGTAAACTCTATAAAAACTGGTTCTCCTTAATTGCATTTTCACCTACAGCAATTTCTTGGATTATGCTCACTGGACTTGATCTAATAGCTTGTTACATTATATTATTCTGTTTTTATTAAAACTGGAGAATTTCTCACTAATCAATTTTGTTTCCAAGTATCATCCCAAAAGTCTCTCCAGCGGCTTATATATATATATATTTATGGTCTCAACTGATATATCTAATTGGCCATGGTTTAAAAGCATTTTAGTGATCTTTCTGAAGGGAATGTACACTATATTTTCCACTCATTTTAATGGACATTGTTCCCGAGCCCCCTTAATGTGCCTTTAAAATGGAAACCTTTGCAGATGATATTTTATTTTCAGAAAGTGTTTCTTTATTCCTGTAGAATACTTCTGAATAATTGACTTGTTAGTACATTAAGAAGTGTTTGAAAAGTAATGGAATAAATACAGTACTTTGCATTTTCAGAGGTGAAATCTGAAATATCTAAATAGATTTCAAGAGTCATTATAAACGCTCGTAGTACACTGCATTTGAAGTGACAGCTAATTCAGCTTTTGACAGACCAGCTTCTAGAATGAAATGTGAAAGTGAAGTGCACTATGCCTTCAGATATGAAAGATATAAGCTGTGGATCTTATTTTTTCCTATTTTGTATACTTATATTTTAAAATGCAAAGTAAATGTTATTCTTCTGAGAGCTCTGGTACTCATTCTGCTCTATCAATGGCCTGTAGTCATCTGGCTTTACCATCAGTGAATGTAGATTCAAGTTCTACATTAACCATTTTTCCTTTTAATGGATTCTTTATGGAAATTTTTTCTCAGAATTATTTTCCAAAATATATGGATTTTTGAAACAACTCCAAACTATAAAGAGACAGATGGGAGAGTTTGTATGTGTGCCCTCAATTCCATTTCAGACATGATGCAAATTGCTTTCTTACTGATGCCAGATAAGGAAACTTTAATTTTATTAGGTTCTTATGACAATAATTATCATTATTCGTCTCCCTAGCAAATAATTTAACAAAACAACAAGAGGTCCATGTGTTTTCAAGAGAATAGTCAAATATATGAGCCAACAATTTTAACATTTCCTAAAATCCAAAGCGCTATACATATTAAAATATTAGTATTATTGAACAAGCTAGTGTTTTTCAAACTGCCAGTCATTTCTTTGATATAAAATTGTCAAGAAAATGGCAAAATGCCTCTACTTTTTGAGGAAGAAAAGTAATAGATCAAACTAATATTATTTCAGACAGATCTCTGAGGTCCAAAATCACAGATCTTTAAAAGGAATTATAACATCTAATGTTTGTCAGGATATTTCTCAATACTCTGACTTGAAACCCCAAAGAAGTGCTTGTACATAGATTTGGGTGAAGGGAAAATTTATGCTAATTTATTTTTAAACATTGTTTTAAAATCTCTTTATCTCCTTTCTCTCTATTATAGAATAGTTAATTTTGAAAAAAAACTGAATACATGTGTGCACTTCCAGAACTATTCTGAATAGTGAACATGAACAAACACAGAGCTAAAGAGTCAACCAATGATAAGCAGAGGGGAATTCTCAGAAAACAGAATGATCACCTACAGATATATCCCTGTGGACTTTGGACTAAGTCTGAAATGTTTAGCCTCATAGTCTGAGTACAAGTTAGGGACCTCATTATGTAATTGGCACGGGACCTCTGTGCCAATTTATTCTCTGTAAATGTTATCATTTCTTTGAGTCAGGGAACTCATGCAAGACAAATTGATGTCCAGATGTCATGCATCAGGATCATAGAAAAAAAAAAGCTTGATTCTTTGAAGAGTCACAGACTTTAAAAACAAGAACCTGAAAACAAATGTCCATGCACACATGCTTAGTACTGTTTAATATGAGTTGGTGCATTGACTGATGTCAACTAGTATGTTCAGTCTACAAGTGTTAAGAATATAAGCAAGATTATGTCTGTTAAAGATGGAATGTGTTGCAGTAAACCACAAAAGCAGAGTAGGATTTTGGATGATTAAAATGTATGCATTCATGCTTTGAAAAGTTATTTCCTGTACTTATCTGCTTGGTTTTTTTTTAACACTAAATAAGTTTTTATATGGTGTGGTCATATAAAGCTATAGAATAACTGTTATTGTTGTTTATTGTAATTTTAATTGCCCACAGAAAACATTTATCTGGCAACATTTCAGAAAGAACCTGGAGTGCTTACATTATCTGGAGATTTTGCAAGAAAAAGAAAAATTGAGGGAAAAAAATCTGTTTGAAGACTGATTTTTCTTGTGGTCGGAGTGACTGGGTTTTGGTAGGATGGGAGAGTTTTGTAAGAAAAACACTACCAAAGTTTGGAGTTGATATTTCTTACCCTCTGAAGAAAATATCTATTAGGCTTCTCTTTCCATCGGCAATCTTACCCGACTCGATGAATAATCTAATAGTGGAAAAAAGATCAGTTTTCCACCCAAATCAACTCTGATAGTTACAAAAGACTTGCAGGAGTAAGTAAAAGTTGCAGAGTCATTAAATCTGCATTGACCTAGGTTCTTTCCTGAAGACAACCTTTCAAAACACAGCAAAAACATCCCAAAGAAATTTGATTCAAATTTATCTTAAAATAATAGTGATACATTTCAAATTTTAATTGCTATCGCTGACCAAGAGTACTAATTTACATGCACAGAAGAACCCAGAAAGTTAGAAGGAAAAAATGTATAACTAAGTCTAGTGTTGTTATAATTAGAGCCTATTCCAAAAAGCATTTTACAGTTTGCTTAAAGTTGTGGAAACTTATTGGACACTTTCTTTCCATAAAAAGAAATGAGTGTATATAAAGAGTGAAACATAAGGAATCCCTCTATGTTTTGCTTGTTAAGCCATAGAGAAAATAAAATTTTAAAAAGTGTGTTAAAAGAGGCACTTACCAGACTCGAAGAGGTTCTATTTCCCTGAGAATGTCAATCACTGACTGTTTATTAAAAGCTTCACCAAAAGATTACAATTTCACCCCTAAGCCTCAGAGAACTTCTTTAAATGGTTTCCCTGACCATTTTCTGGCGAGTATGAGTATGTTTCTATTCAAACATGTTTTCTTCATAAAAATCCAAAATTTGACTTATTCAAATCCTGCAGAACAATTGCTTTACCAGAGTGGAAAGGAGGATGGCACAAAACCAAGCCTTTAGCTTTTCCAAATCATTTCAAGATTAAACTCAGTTTAGCAACTGCATATTTTGCCAGTTTGTACAGACATATTCTGCCTTTGAGTGGTTTGGTAAAATATGGCATACCGTTTGTGGCATATTCATGTCACAGGAGAGATAGGACTCCTGTAAAAGGTTTAAGGATACCATTCAGATAGATAGATAGATAGATAGATAGATAGATAGATAGATAGATAGATAGATAGATAGATAGATGCATATGGATGTGGATATTCATTTTTTTTTCAAAATCAACATTAAAGAAATAAAATAAAATAAAAAGATTTTCCTTGAATGGTGATAATCCCAGAAATATGGAAATGTAGTAGATTCATAATGGAAGAAATAAGCATTTCATGCTTCTATCATTTCACATCTGTAATGCAATACAATATTTACTCTAAACGTTTCCTGTTGTGCTCTAAAATATTTTTGGATAGCAAGTTTTAATAATGTAACCTACAGCAGATGCCACACACTAAAATGATAAAAACAGCTAAATTTAAACCACATTTATTCAAATATTTCTGCTGAAGTGTGGTGTATAATGAATCCCATGAATCGTTGTGATGATAGTGTTATATTAAGCAATACTGTTCCTTATACACAGGAGGTAACATAAACCTAAATTCATATCTTTAATCTCAGTTGAATAATCACAATAAACTGCTATTTTCCTTCTCACTTAGGAAGCAACTCCTTATTTAGAGAAATCATCTACTCATGTCAGAATTCAGGGTATTGGGTCTCATGGGACACAGCTTCAGTTCCAGATCCACCACAGACTTTCTGCATGACCTTAAGTGAGCTATTTAGTCCATCTGTAATCAGTGTTGTTATCCTCATTTTATAAATACATGCAGTCTCCCATTTGTAAATAAAAATAAGACTTTACTGCTTACTTTTACAGTACCTAGACTGAAAATTGCAAAGCTCTTGAAAATTATGATCATGGAGTGATCATGGAGGAGACATTTCTATGTGTATAAGCATATCTTTAAGATTCACTGATTTTAGAATCTTTAAGATTCACTGATTTTAGACCGCATAAGAATATGATCAAAACTGGGCAAGATCATGCCTTTTTTCAACATTGAGATCTATACAGCATATATATTCAGAGAAGGTAGATATCAACATGCACACAATTGAGTATATGAATCTATAAGCACTCCTATCATTGCCTAGGTTCCATTCAAAAATAAAATGTCCACTTGATATAATAATCTGTGAAATCATTTGAAGGAGTCTGTGGGTGACATGCAGTTCCACTAGTTTAGGATCTATAAAAATGTAATTGATGAACCGGCCATGCTAGACTCTATTTTCAGTGAAAAGAAATAAATCATTCTAGGGGGCAGCTTGCCTGATCTTAATGCAGGTGTCTTGCTCTTAGACATAGGTGAGATTATCTCTCAGTGAGACAATTTTACCCCTTAAAGTTCTTAAATTAGAATAAACCCTGAGTATTACAGATTAGTTTTCAAAGATCGTGTATACCCACACATATATTTCCAAGAGCATATGCATGCATGACCACTGAAGTTTAAATACATGGTCAGAGACAGAGTCTTTTTTACCACTTCTTGAGCCAGATTTGCAAATCAAATTGTCATATGCACAAGGAAGCTAAGGAATTACACAGGAATCCAGGTCTTTTTCTTTCAACTGTCACACAGCACCATATCTGTGTAGATATCTTGGCTCTTTAGTTGTATAATCCCAGAGTAGTTTTGTAAAACAATATGTGTGTCAATTTGCTGGCTTTGTCACTGCCTTGTAGTAGTTTGGCACCTCTCTAATCTAGAAATCTTTCCAAAGTAGTTTTTCAATTTTCCTATTCTGTTTATGTGTGTAATGGAAAAGAGATTTGGAAGTGAATTAAAGGAATTCTTCAGTGACACTACCCAGTTTATTATGAATTGATGTATGTCTGGAAAATGAATGACCTCTGAATATCTCCAAAGTAACAGTCCCACCTTGAGCATCTGGCAGGTAGTCATGGTAGAAATCTCAATAGTCTATCAAGTCTAACATTCTAAAATCATAAAATCATCTGGATTAGCAACTCATCACATTCTCATTGCTACAAAAATACTCGGTATCTCATCTTTAGGGTACATATTATATATATTTTCCTGTGGGAAACAGACGAGTTACCTTTGGATATCAAAATATCAGATAACAGAAGTATGCCATGTAATTTCACTGCAGATCCAATATCTTACTGGAAATTGCATAACACAGTATAAGAAATACAGTTATGCTGATTTACAGCAGGCAATTTGCACTGGCCCAAAGCTCTTGTTTAGTCTTTGCAGGGTAGTGTTTATGATAACATTTGTGATTTTTTTTACACCCATGGGAGGAACATATTTGTTTTGGTACTCATATAATCATGGGTGCATTTCATTGGCCTAACATCCATTTTGGTGGATTGAGGTCATTCATATTTGGAATTTGCATAAGGATTCCATATTATCTATAATGGGAAGATATTGATTCAACCAGAGCAAATGCCTACCCGTATATTTAGCCACTTATCTGTGTACAGATTAGCAAGAGACAATTTGTAATGATTTTCACACTCTATTTTTAGAAACATTATTCCACTAATTTACCATCTGTATGTTTTTTTTTATTTTGTTCCCCTTGGTAAACATTTCTGAGAAAAAATCAGAGTAGTAAGAGCTTGAAAAATTTTGCCTGGCAAATAAACTACCCCATCCTTCCTAAGGCGGAAAAGATATCTGACTCTAGGAAAGCCTAAGTAACATGCACATAGATCTTAAAAACTAAAAAAGGGAAGAAAAAAATGGCTGAATAAATTAAAAGAAACAAGACTTGTCTGAGGAAAAGCTTGAGTCAGCAGATAAAATTTTTGTGTTATGTATTGTGTTATGTATTTTGCATTACAGAAGATGAGAGGAAGGACTACAAAATAGCTTTTGGCTCAGATTCTCATTTAGCACAAGATTTTCCTTATATTTTTAGAACACATAGAACACATGAATACTTGAAGCCAATAAGATCCAGGCAGATGTATAAAATCAATATGAAAAAACAGATGCTGAAATTAGTGTTTAATCTGAAAAAAAGGCTCTTAATCTTTGCAGCAGGTTCTTCTGTACCAATCCCTCTGATGTATCTATCAAGTAGTGTGGTCCTGAAGATGGAGATTATTTTGCCCTATACATATATTCAGAACCTTTCACAGAGTGGTATCTGCTTTTTAGGCCTAATGTTTGTAGAATATATATGAATGTTCTACATGTGAATTATAATCTTCATGTGAATTATCAGTCTTCACATTTCAAAACTTTTTGAGTCCCTCCTTTATTTGGAGAAGTAAATCAATATATATCAGGCTTCACTGGTTATACAGGCTTCTGTATCACAAATTTAATCTTCCTGATAATGGATTTTTTTCCAGAGTTATATCTTGTGGACCAATTTTTGGGATTCCCCTATAAACTTTAAAGATTTGGCAGAATATCAAATCAAAGATGCTGCTTAATTCTGTTCCTAGTTGGATGAAACCATAATTATATTTTTTTCCTTGTAGATAAGTAACTAATAACTGAAAGATCTTTTCCAGAATATAGCAGTAATTTTAAGAGACTAGTAGTCTTTGTGTGCACTCAGAGCCAAGGTGGCCTCAGAAGGACCCCGGAGACAAGCTGTCAGATCAGTGACGCTATTATTACAGTAGGATGTACTTTTATCCAAGGCTCTATGTGCTATATGTATTGAACTTGGGATTTTCTGACTCTGTGACATAAGCCTGCCTTTGTCATTACTCTACACAAGCAATCATCTTGCAGTTAGCTGGGGAGAAAAGAGGGGAAAAGGATCACTTGTGACTTGTAAGTACTGTCAAGAGGCTGCTGAAGAACTGAGCAAATTCAAAGCCTTTTATCTCAAGTCTATAAAAGAAAATCTGGGTTACATTTTTGGAAACCCTGAAGCCTAACCTCCATTTTCATGCACACTTGCACAAGTGAAATGAATAATAGATACAAGTATGAGTGCATGCATCTTTGATTTCCTAAAATTAAAATACATGAATAAGAGTGCAAAAGCAAATGTTCTAGGTACTAGCAGAAAAAAGAGGGTATTTGAAAGCTTGTCTTTTTCTTTCCAAACTCAAAATAGATGGAAAATTAACACAGGAGGAAGACACTTGGATCTGCTGGTTATCTCTCCTTTCTTTTTCAAAGTGGCTAGGATTTTAGCACAATATTTTAAAAATATAATTGAAAACAATTTGCAATGTTATATTCAAGGTCAGTTGATTTAGACATGTAACACATAGTATGAAGTTTTATGCCATTATCATGAGTAGGTTGTATAGCAGTGTACAAGTCTTGACCATCCTCACTCAAGTTGTGCTCTGTAGGTTTATGTTCGGAATTCTGAAACCAAAATTCATCTGATGATTTTTTTCACTTTTCACTCAACATTTGCATAAAATTATTAATTTCATTCATTTTTTTTTTCTATGGCATTGTTGAATTGCTTCTACTTTCAAGCCAAAATTCAGAAAAAAATAGATTTAGGAAAGCCTTCATATGAAAGGCCATCTTGGCCACGAGGGCACACTGACTCTTGGCTAACTTGGTGTCAACCAGGACTCCCAAGTCCTTCTCTGCAGAGCTGCTTTCCAGCAGATTGACCCCTAATCTGTACTGATACCTGGGGTTATTCCTCCCCAAGTGCAGGACCTGTTGAACCTCATGATGTTCCTCTCTGCCCAACTCTCCAGCTTGTGTAGGTTCCTCTGAATGGCTGCACAGCCTTCTGGAGTTTCTACCATTCCACTCAGCTTGGTATCATCTGCAAATTTGCTCAGGCAGCACTCTGTGCCCTCATCCAAGTTATTGACGAGCAAGTTGAACAGGTGAAGACACCACTGGTCACAGGCCTCCAACTGGACTCATCCTTATTTATCATGATCCTTTGAGCTCTGCCTTCCATCCAGTTCTCAATCCACCTCACTGTACTCCTGTCTAGCCCACACTTCCAGAGCTTTCCTACGAGGGTATTATGGGAGACTGTTTAAAACCTTATTTCAGTCAAGGTAGACAACAACTATGGCTTTCCAAAAGGGAAAAAGAGATGGGCTAAGAACTGCTGGAGCAATGAACGTTATGAAATTAAATGCAAAGTCCTGCACCTGAGAAGAAGAGCCCCTCATGCTGATACAGGCTGAGAGCTGATGGCTGGGGAGCAGCTCTATTGAAAAGGACAAGGACTTACTAATATACAACAAGGTAAAAGCGAGTCAGTTCTGTCCTGGTAACAAAGAGGTCCAGTTTCCTGGGCTGTATTGGCAAGATTACAGCTTATCTACATCTACTTGAAGCATGTAATACCACGCCTGGAATACTGTGAGCTTTCTTCTACTGTAGAAGAAAGGCATTGATAAACTACAACAATTCAACACAGGTCTTGGGATCATCAATGTTTGGAGTACTTGACTGTGAGGAGAGGCTGACGGAGCTAGAGAAGACATACCTTAGGTGTGACTGAACAGGAATCTTCCAATAAGTACAAAGAGGATGTCAGGAACAGGTCATCATGCTCATCACATAGCAGGAGAATGAGAGACAGCAAGTATATACCAAACCAAGAGGAGTTCTGACTAGATGCACAGAGAAAAGGAACACGCAAAGGAATATTTTTGATTGTGTCAGGAAACTGACAGCAAAGTGATGCATATGAAGGACATCTGTGACTTACTCTATCTTAGGAAAAGTAACTGTTTTTAGATGTATATAGAAACGTAAGCTCTAAACTTACCTGGAGATGAAATCTCCAGGAATAACAGGACTGTAAAGAGTAATCTTTGTTAATAAATTTTTAAGTAAAACATGCAAATATGCAATAATCACTCATTAAAATATTTGATATGATAATGAGCTGATTATTAGCTATTGTACATAATCTAAGAACATAGATAATTATCCACATATAGCTAATTATCCACATAATAGAACATTATCCACATATATATTTATATAATGCAAATAGAATTAATCAATCAACAATTGAATTGTATGCTGTATGTATAGAGATAGCTCATGACCTTATAAAATTTTGTATGTTTGGGATCATCTATTTCAATTCCAAAGCACTACCACAGCAATATATCTAAAGCCCCAACACTAACATCGCTCACTTTCACGCTATAAATTGCTTCAGTGTGTCAAATACAAAAAAACAATGAAAGACATATTTAATAGAGCAGAAGGCAGGAGATGGAGATAGAAACATATATTCCCAACATGTAAGTGGGGATAGTCCTTAACTCATTTTTTTCACTAACGTTTCACCTCTTCACACCAAAAATAAACAACTGAAATAGCTGAGTCAAATTCATTGATAAAGTACAGTGTTCATTTCTGCTTATTGTTTGTCAATGTACCATGCCTAGTTACAAAGCGCTCAACTTTTCTAGGAATTTGCCTTAACACTTGAAATGCAGATTCTCAGACACTAATTGATTCAAATGGGCGAAACAGATTAGGTAGGGAAATCAGATGAAAGGCAGTCACTGAGAAGCTGATGAAGGAGCAGAAGTAAGATGATTCTGACTGGAATCCAACAATGCAGATAAGTGGGGGACACTAATAAATGCAGCATAGGTAGAGATTCCTAAATGTCTTCTGTGGTATATCACTAAATATAGGACACAATATAATCAGACATCATTATGCAGAAAGTATTTTAATATCAAAACAATGTGGCCATGGAGTTTTAAAAGAAGTGAGGAAAAGCTTACCTTGTAATGGAGGAAAAGTGGCAAGTAAAACAAGAGTGAGATAGTTTAAGTGCTGTAGGAAAAAAAATAGGGGGAAAAAAGTAAAATAAAGGTCAATAGTCCCTGGTAAATATTGTAAAGACCCTGACTGGATGGAAGAATCTACTTCTGTATAGCAGGTGCAGGGCATAGAAGCCTGCAATGAGTAGGGGCAAGGAAACTTGGAGCAAAACACAACAGAAACAAGGTCCTCTAGTCAAGGCACAGTGCATAATGTCTTGACAACATAATGTCAAGGGACTATGAAACAACCAAATATTCAGATTCCTCTAAGAGACACTTAAGATCTGATAAAAATAACACATACTTTATTTGTAGTACACAGGGAGCTAAGACATCCTGTAATCCTGATGATTGCATCCTGGTGACAGTAGTCAAATATTAAGTGTCCAGTGAAACTGCATACCTGTATTTGTGCTTTCAAGTGTCATTCTAAGCCAGACAATTTACTTGCACACATTATACACACTAGTTTTAGGAAGCAGGTGGAAAATAGATTGGACATCTAGATTGTGACTGGTCTGACTGATAAGCAGCAGCTTCCCTTGACCAGTGCTACTAGAGCAGAAGCCATGCAATTTTTGTAGAAAAAAGTGACTAAGACGTATTTTTGATGGTGTTTTTGCTGTGTATTTTTAGTTCTTGTTTTCTTAGGTTCATCTGACTCAAGGAGTTCAGAGGACCACTAGAAATATTAGTGAACAAAACAAAAATATAATCTTCCCATGGCCAAGATATTTATCTCAGGCAGTAAAGACAAGAAGGAGAAAAGAAGAATTTAGTGATGGAAGAGGACAAGGCTGAGCTGATGTGCCTTGCAGGTGAGTTTGTCTCAGCAGACTTACCTGCTTAGCAACTCCAGGTGCCTTGTCACCTCCACAGTTAAAATTAGTGACTGCCAGTACTCACATGCACCAGTATCAACCGATATGAAATATGTGATGTTACCCCAGGAAATCATCACCTGCAAAGACTGGAGAGCAGGGGAGGTGCCCGAGTACTAGAAGAGAGCCAACGTCACTCCAGTCTTCAAAAAGGGCAAGAGGGAGGAGCTGGGCAGTTACAGGCCAGTCAGCCTCACCTCTGTCCCTGGAAAGGTGATGGAGCAGCTCATCCTAGAGAGAATCTCCAGGTATATGAAGGGGAAGAAGGTGTTAAGGAGCAGTCAGCATGGATTCTCCAAGGGGAAGTCATGTCTGACGAACCTCATAGCCTTCTATGATGGGATGACTAGCTGGCTGGACGAGGGGAGAGTCGTGGATGTTGTCTACCTTGACTTCAGCAAGGCTTTTGACACCGTCTCCCATATTATCCTCATATGGAAGCTCCAGGAGAGTGGACTAGATGAGTGTACGGTGCGGTGGATCGAGGGCTGACTGGATGGCAGAGCTCAGAGGGTGATGATAAATGGGGCCGAGTCCATCTGGAGGCCTGTGGCCAATGGTGTCCCCCAGGAATCAGTACTGGGCCCAGTGCTGTTCAACTTGTTCATCAATAACCTGAATGAGGGCATGGAGTGCACCCTGAACAGTATTGCAGATGACACCAAGCAAGGTGGAGTGGCCGACACTGCGGAGGGCTGTGCTGCCATCCAGAGGGACCTGGACAGGCTGGAGAGTTGGGCAGAGAGGAACCTCATGAGGTTCAAT
>JAUBOD010000001.1:13400499-13422490 GCA_032353885.1 Nothura maculosa
TCTGGGCTCCCCAGTATAAGAGGGACATGGAGCTTCTAGAGAGGGTCCAGCGGAGAGCTACAAAGATGATTAAGGGAGTGGATCATCTCTCATATGAGCAGAGACTGTGTGAGTTGGGCCTGTTCAGCTTGGAGAAGAGAAGATTGAGAGGAGATCTTATTAACATATATAAATACATGAAGGGAGATTATAAGGAAGAGGGGGCCAAGCTTTTTTCAGTGGTGGTCAGAGATAGGACAAGGGGTAATGGGTACAAGCTGAAGCATAGGAGGTTCCACCTGCAGGTGAGGATGACAACTTTACCTTTCTTGTGAGGTGACAGAGCAGTGGAACAGGTTGCTCAGGGAGGTGTTGGAGTCTCCTTTTCTGGACGTCTTCAAAACCCGCCTGAATGCCACCCTGTATCACATGCTCAAGGTGTGCCTGCCTGAGCAGGAAGGTTGGACTAGACGATCTCTAGAAGTCTATTCCAACCTTGAAGATGCTATGATTCTATGATTCTAAGACGGTCCTTCCACCCTTCAATTAGTTGCAATAGGTTCTCTGATATACAACAGGTTCCTTAAGGAAAGGAGGCCAAAGGCAATAAATGACAAAGGAGTTGTGCCTTAGCTTAGCCTCCATAAATCTCTTTAAAAGTAACAGTTAAGGCAGATACTGGAAAACTTTAAAGGAATAGGAAGATAAATATGTTCAAAATTATTCCAAATAAATATATCTGAAGCTTGTCTGAAGAGATCTTTTTCAGATTTGACACCTTGTTAGGAAGAATTTATTAATAAGAATGATCCAAGATCATCCCTGTGCAGATTTGACAGACTAATTATCACATCTCAGCTACTTTCTAGCTAGCTGGGAATGCTTATAGCCCAGTCTTTTTTTAACTCATATCTATCTTCTGATTAAAATTTGCATTTGTGGTTCTGTTCTTTCTGGGTCAAAAGTATCATTCCCAAGAGTTTGTATTTGCTTCAGCATTGACATGGGATGATTCATTTCAGCAGGCAAAGACAGTTTGGCATGCTTATTAGGAGGACATGGAGTTTGCTTAGCAGTTTAAGTGAAGATCCACTATAAGTCACATTTGGCTGTCAACTGTATGTCTGACATTGCTGATATAGGTCTAGACAAACATATTATGTGCTTGTATTCCAAATCTGAAGTCATAACATCTGTACTCCTTATATATATTTCTTAGTGAGACTAGTCTAAAACTGATTCTTGAACAAACCTTTGTGGTTTTGCCAGGAAATCATGCTTTGGGAATTAGTAAGATACATCTCTGGGACTATATGGTAGAAAATACACCTTCACAGTGGTAGTTACATTTTTATAAAGTTTGATAGACTAATTATTTTATGCCATTTAAAAATGTGGAACAAAATACAGATTTCAAATACAGTCCACAATGCACTCAGGCTGTCACAATGCAAAACCTGCATTATTGTTCTTTGTAGGTGAATCACTCATGTTAGAAAAATCTATATGTTTGGAAAGCACTGCATGTAGTGCTCTTCTGATGAAAGATAAGAAATTCAGAGTAAATTCCTTAACATTGAAGATCTATATAAAATCCAGACTATGAATAACTCATAAACCTATGTTACAACATAGGTTGCACAAAGAAAAACTTCTATATGACTGTTTCATCTGGACCTGAATCTGCTGAACATCCTCATCTGTGGCTGCAATGTCCAAAACTTCACAGTTTGTTTTTATATCTCAGTGAGATTTCACTATGGGTTAGCCCTAAAACTGGTGTACATTTACCGGGGACTGTATAAGCTCTTCCTTTCCATTTTGGTAGAAAGTTTATTTAATTTATTAGCTTCAGGTCTCCCAGAACTTGGATTTCAAATTCCCTTCACAGGGAGTTCACAGTCATGCTACATACATATGCAAAAGACTGAGCTACACCCTGTTTTGAGCAATTTATTATTTGACTCTCTATTTGAACTTAAGCAGATTAGCTAGAAGTTAAACCTGGTTTCCAAAATGCTTTTCTGACTTTATGTTTACACATTACTTTTCTCTTAATAGCATATATTTATTTTGATTTGTACTTGTTCAAAAATATATGAGAGATTTCTGTCTCTAGGTAGCCTTTGCAAACATTAAATTAATCAAAATTGAAATAATACTTTCAGTAAATTTCTATTTGTATAATTCTACCTTTTAAGGCATTGAATCAAGTTATTGCTCTATTCTAGCAAAAACAGTTACATTTTCAAATAGGTATGTAAGGGTTTAAGTGTTTTATTCCCACTGACTTACACAGGGATCAAGTAGCTAAACCCATACATAGTCCTTTAAAAATGTAGTCCTTTTATCTTGAGGAACCATATACAGGGATTTAACAATGTTGATACTATATTTAATAACAAACACCATTAACATCTAGAATTTTCCAAGGCATATTTGACTACTACTTATGTTATTTTATCATACTTTGGGGGAGTAATATGGAAACTTGAAATAACCATAAGAAAATCAAATTTCTTCCTTTATTTGGAAAATAGGAGTGAGCACTAATGGCAACATGTACTAGCAGTCCAGCTGAAATTAGTTACTTCAGCTCTTTGCCTGTAACAAGAAATGCATGAACATTATATGAACTTGAGGTAGCAAAGGAAAAGACTTCTAATCAATCGATTCCTCCAGTAATTCTCTGTTTACTATATTTACTTTCTGTCAATTGAACTTTTGAGGAGTTTCGAAGAGCAAAATACTTCTAAAAAAAATCTGACAAAGGCAGTAACCACTCCACACTAAACTTTGGCTTTAATACAACTCTCTGAGGCAACTTCTGAAATAGCACTTCTGTAAACTCACAGTCATTATGGAAATACATTTTGAATAAAACAGTCACTACAGGATTAGATTTTACTGCCAAAAGCTGCCAAAATGGAAAGAGAAATGAAGACATTTTCTGAACATCTGAAAATCTTTCTCCAGCTACAAACAGCTCTCCAGAATGGTGAGTCAACCTGAAGCACACAAACACATACAGACAGCTCTCTTTACTATTTCATCTGGCTACATTTGTTCATAATATTATAAGAAGAACATACTTGTGTCAGACTAGCATGTTCAGTACATATGAATTCATCTTATTATTAGGGAATTATAATGTTATGGGAAAACATATGCTTAAGGTGGCAGGAAAATAGAACAGACAGGATTAATCACGAAGTCCAGAGCAGTTGGACTGTGATGATCTGTTTCTGGGAAGGAATCGTAAATGTGCAACCTTGGACCAGAGAAAGTATTGGACTGGCACAGAACAGAGAGGGAGGGAAGTCTAGGAGTACCTGGCTTAGTAGACTTGGAAGTAACACAGCAATCTAGAGGATGGAGAGCAGAGAGTCTATTAACAGTCTCACAAAGTTCTCTTTCATTTTCCTTTCGGTTTGGCCAATTTTTATCCGTGGTTCTATGTTACCCAAAAAAGAGTGGCCTGGTTAGTCATCTTTAAAGCTCAGCTGAGTATCAGTTAGATGATTTTGGAAGCTTGAGAGCTCATTAGTACTGAATGCTTGGTGGCCTTTCAATATCAATACATTGCATGTTATTAAGAGAGTTAAATTAGGCTTTTGAGAAAACTTGGTAAGAACTTAATATTACTTTGAACATAACACAAACATCAAGGATTTTTATGCTAGTTAGCCTTGATTGTACTGAAAATTATAGCTTTATTTTAGCTACTAGAATTATGTTCTCCCCTGATCTTCCTTTCTCACCCACTGAGAAACAATGATTTTTTTGATGATTCTGACATTATGTCAATTTTTATTAGAGTATTATTTTGTCACTTCAGGGGAGTTAATAGTTTTTCAATGCTTCTATTGTAAACCTCTATTCTCACTATTTTATAACTCAGTCATAAAAACATGATTATAGGATGAAACTTGTTATCCAAGGTTTCTGTCCACAGTAGGAAAAAAAGTTTTCCTTTGTTTCCTTTAAATGGATTTGAATATATTTAAGTTATAGAAAAGACAGAAGTGGTGCTTGTGATTTAAGCCTTTTTAAATTTTATAGAAAAGAAACTCTTTTTTATTTAAGAAAAAAAATCATTTCAACAGAAAATAATTATTTATCTTATAAAAGCTAATTCCTTCAGAAAGTAAAGTCTGTTGTGCAGGTAATTATTTTGTTCTCTAGTATGTCTTCATAGTCATATATTGGACTCTCCCAAGAACACAGATAGCAAGTCTACAACTAAAGATTCTTTCATGTATCTTCAGATTAGAAATACTTGAAAGTCCTCCAATGAGCAAAAGTAACGCTAGCTCTGCATTTGCAGGATGAGGACCTTGCTATCCATTTTCTACCAACTGTAAAAGGAGAAAGTGTACATTGTTGCAGATACATTCAGGTAAAGTAAGCTTCAAAGCCACTTGTGAATTTGAATCCTGACTCATGAAACAGAGTTTTCCTGTCAATTTATCTCTGCTACTAGAGAGAGAGAAAAGCTGAAGTCTCTCAGAAACTTAGAGGATGAAAAATCTTAAGTGCATCTACAGCAATGATTCCTATAAATTTGCATTGCTTGTACATCTCACTTTCTGTTATTAGTGTTGTTAATATATAAGCTGTGCTAGTCATACTGGGAAACTGAGGCAAAACACAGTTTCTTTTTTCAAAAACTCTATGATCTTAGGGAATATACAGCAACAGAACTTGTATCTTAAAGACTGAGTCAGTCTCACAAAGTAATGTGTGCATGTGTGTATGCACAAGTGCAGAAATTCTTTTTGTGGCCTAGGAAAAATATTTTTTTAGATACCAATAATATTTTTGTTGTTTAATTATTACAGTTTTATTTCCTCACTTCTACAGACTTCAAGTTGTAAGCGTTTACTTAGAAGTGTTTTCTCCAGATGCAGCTATTTATTCTTTTCTTTGTTACATGACAGTACTTCAAACTCCATTTTCAAGGTTGTCGCAGGGCATAAATTACTGGTGAGAAATAGGCTACATAGCATTAAACCTCTTAAGTACTTTGAAAAAGGGGTCCTTCATCATAGGTTTATTGAACTGCTTCTCTGACAGAGTGCTGCTAGAAGCAGAAAGTGTGGATTATTGCCATGAAGCCCACGATGAGGCATGTCTGACTGCAGTACTGATACACGGCAGGAAAGAAATGCCTGTAGACTGGGTTGCAGATTAGCAGATAGCAGCAGTGGCGGATTGGGAGGGAGACAGGAGGTGGGAAGACTGCTGAGCTGCCAGCAGTGATTCATTCAGGGAGCCTGAAATGAATCACACTTCAGCTTTGCTCCTGCCATGTGAGCAAGCCAAAGGCTCCCATCAGGAGACCCGAAGCATCCAGGCCTTGTTTTTGGAAACTTGTTCCTGGCAGCATCCATTCTGACACCATTTTTTGTGAATCTTGTTAAGCTATTGTATTAGCAGCGTCCCCTGCTCCAATGAAAAAAAATACTATTAAAGGTGCTATTTGCACTTTGATTTTATTGACTCATGTACATCCAATCAGGTATACACATTTACTGGTATTTTTCCAGTCACATCATTGCTCTCAGGTGACTGTATAATAGAATTTAGTTCAACAAATCATTTGGCTATTACAAATTGTTCTCTTTTGCATTCTTAATTTTCTACTGTATTTTTTTTTGACTGAAAATGAGATATACATTTCCGGTGTCAAGGTCTTGTGTGGAGTATCGTGTTTGCATGACGAAATGGTTATTCTGTCAATTAATTTTGAGACTGAGTAGGTATCCTACATGGAGACTTAGCTTGGAAGCTTGTTTTGCTGATCATCCATAACCTTGATTTTTACAGGGCCTTAGAAAACTTGGGTTTTATACACAGTTTTCTAATCTGCTGGATTAATCATACAGACTTTAGGATTATTATGATGTCTTCTGCCGTAACTAAAAAAATCAAATTTTATGTAGTTGTTAAGTTACTGGGACTCTGAAAGACAATGTGGTGTTGAATTTCAAGTAAGATTTTTTATTTTATCTAACTCACAACCCTGTGTCTCTGATTGATGTGTACTTACATAACTAGAGTTTTGCTGCAAAAATATTCTTTAAACTACACAGGGCCATCAGGAATTCAAACTGCAGTTAATGTTGCTTTTATATTCTTCTTTTAAAATTACTGTTGCACTTATTAAAAAAAACTTTCTTCTGGATCACTAATCTTCTCAATTATAAATCATTATTATCTATATGAAGTTTTTTTTTTTTCTGTTTCTGTGTTTTCCTGTGTATAAAGTCTAATTTGTTTTCTAATGCATAACAATTTGGTGAAAATCACACCCTCACCCTTAATACAACTTCTTTATCCTGAACTACTTAGATTTTTTTACAATGCCTGAAATTCCGTAATATACCGAAAAAGCACTTTTCTAATTCATGAGGAAAATTGCTTTTCTTTCTTCTGATGCTCAGAGGTGTCAGGACTCCTGTTTATTGTCTCTGAGAGGTAGTAGATGCTCCATCTGCATGTCTTGGGACAGTGCATCTGTCCTTGCTGGGAATCTAGGCGGTGTCTCTGACAGATCCTTAAGTATGTTCTTACCTGCCACTATTGGGGTGTCTCATAGAAGACCTGCCATTTACTCTCCTATTCTAAATGGAAGTGCGTCACCTTCAGAAAAGCAGCTTGAGGAAGAGTGTTGCAGAATCCAAAATTAGGTTGCCTACCTCACTTATAGCTGAAGGAATCCCAGACTGGGTATTCTGGACTGGAAAGATGATCTTGGAAAGGTCACTTAAGATTCCATATTGCTGGAGACTCAGTCATGTGTTTCCCTGGGTGTAGATTTCTGGCTTCGTCACAAAGAGGATAAAATTATATCAGAGATTGATTGACATGCTTAGATGATGACTTGCAGGCTCTTATGAGTCTCCATATGAGCAGCAGCAAAGGGGGAATTCTCTTGAAATAATATATATGTGATATTTTAGGCTTGCTATTTCTGGGTTCATTTCTCCTTCATTTACCTGTCTGTTCCTACTTGTCCAATTTTAATGTTGTGCTGTGTATTCCAGGAGTAAAGAATTGCTTATAACTACATATACAGATCATGATTTTCTTATTAATCTTTTATTTTAAACACAGAAGATTATTCTTCTTTGCATTCTTTCCCTTCACAGAGGTGTTCTGTTCCTGGACCACTGATGTTAAGAAGAATCATTTGACTCCTCAAAAGAAAAATAATAATGCTCTTATCAACTCCCTTACCTGAGAGGTCAAGAAAGATTGTGTGGCAAGCATACTGAAGCTTTTAACTTAGAAGGATTTTCTTCTTGTTATATTATTTCACATTGGCGATTCTAATGACCAATTAATACCACAATTCTAGCAAATCTAGTAAATATGCATTAAAAATTCCACAATTCTTTAGCTGAACATGTAGCTATTTAATACAAAAGTTCCTGAGCCATACTATTTTCAGAGAATGGAAAAACAATCGTTCTATTCATTCCTTGAAAAATTTTAGAAATAATCAGATCACATACATAAAACATCTCAAAACCAATAAAACAAACAAAAATTAATTTTACTGATTTACTCCACAATATCATTAGTAGGAAGTTCATCTTTCTAGTGCATCTGGTAAACATAATGTAGGGCTTTCATAGAATCACAGAATCATAGAATCATAGAATGCTTAAGGTTGGAAGGGACCTCAGAGGTCATCTAGTCCAACCCCCCTGCACACGCAGGGTCACCTAGAGCACACAGCACATGGCTGCATCCAAGCGGGTTTTAAAGATCTCCAAAGAAGGATACTCCACAACCTCTCTGGGCATAATATATTGTTTGCAGAAGGATTCCAAGGAAATCTGGAAAAGACCAGGCTCTCTGGTCTCAAATCAAGCTACTTGAAGCAATTACCTATCCATTATAAGTAATAGGCATTAAGAAATCACAGACAATGGACTTCTTAACTTTAAAATACCACATTATTTTAACAAAGAGTTTTATTTTTCATGCTTTAAACAATAAGCTTTTTAATGTTCTTCTAATACTCTAATAAGATAAAAATGGCCTATACAAATTAAAAAACATAATCAAATAACTAAAAAAACAAAGATACCACAAAGATAGAAATTAAGTATTCATTTTAGGTTTACGGCTCATTTATGGATTCTTGTGAAAGCTAATGAGATGTTCTTACATTGAAAAATAAGAAAATAACTAATGATTGTGAAGGAGTTTTTTAACCTATTCTTTTGGTGTTAATAACTTCCCAAAACAATCTAGGTCACAAGGATAAAAAGTATATCAAAATAATACATCAAATTTTTTATAGTTATTTTGATGTCACTATGCAGGAATTTTGCATTGGTTAGTTAGTTTGGATTTTTGAGGAAAGGGATGTAATTTCTAAACCTTCAACTCTTCACATATCTCTACTGTCAATGCAAGAATATTTGAAGAGAACTGAGGTTGTGTCTCATCCCTCTTTTATCATGTTTAGCTTCATATTATACACAAAGCTATATAATTATACTTACTTCAAGTTTCAATTTTTTTCCAGTTTTGAAATACAATCCTAGTAAAAATGTTTTCTAATTTCTGAAATATATATAAAAATAATGCTGGTATTCATGGCCTTTGATAAACAAATATATGATTCAAAAAAACCGCAAAGTAACAACAGGATTTGTGGGAGATGGTTGCAGATCGCTATGCAATTTTGCTATCCTAGTTTGATCCTTACTGAAATAATTAATAAAAAATAACTTTTCAGTGTATCTATTAAAATAAATTCATTCTGCACAGCTCTGCCTATCCCAACTGTAACTGTGTGGTACAATCTGTTATGAATAAGTATTGTGACCACCATAGTTCAGAACTGTGAAATGTAGCGATTTGTGCTTGCTATGGCAAACTGAACATAAGTGTTTGAATAAATTACAGAAAAGTTCAAAAGATAAAAAGGAAATTTGCATTTTATGCACAAACTCCTCCTATCTACCTCATGTTATATGTAGGCAGGATATACATTTTCCCAGCCCAATTGCAAAAGAGCAGTGATCATCTAACAAAAGATTTCTTTTTTTTATGGAGTTATTTCATGAGGTGTTAATAATGAATATTACAAATTCTGTTACAGAAGACAAAATAAAATTTCTCAGTTTTAGTACATAAAAACAATAGTGCTTTCCAAATAATTCAGAATAAATATATTGCTAGCTCTAAGTATTCAGAAATAATACGACATAAGTACCTAAGTGTTCAAACTTTTGTTCTGTATCAATAACAAAAATAAAACCCTCACAGTTACGATTTTGGAATGCATTGTGGGTTCCCATGCTGCTTTTCTATTTTATGCGCATACTCTGCTAATCCATCTATCCTTCAGTAGTTGTTGTCTGGCACCAGTAGAATTATCTCCAAAAAGAATGTAAATTCCATAACGCAGCTGCAAGCACGAAGGCACATGACTACTGTCAGACCAAATGACAAATGATCAAATTTTATGGCTCTAATTTCTGTTTAAGTAGTTTGTACCTCTCATTTTTGTAGTCTGAAGAATTGTGATTGTCTACCATTGCCAAACTGCATGATTTGGAGATTTGCGGGGGAAGAAAAGATTAAAGTTGCATGCCCTTTAAATGAAGTCACTAACATTGACACTTTTTCTTTTTGTGGTGATTGGCTATGCTACTTTGGTTATGTGAAGCTTCCTATGAGGAGGACTGAAAGAAACACCATTAAGAACTTGAAAGGATTTTTTTTTTAAAATCTAAACAAAGAGGGAAGGTGCAATCAAGGATCTTAAAGAGTTAAATCAAGTAAGAACTCAACTAAGCTGCCCACAGACAGACATCTAATTCCCTTTGAATTGCCATGAATTACATGAAATATCACATGGAGCTGGAAAACATGAGGCAGAATTGTTGAGAGGTCTGTGCATAGGTGCTTGGAGGACAGGATAACACAGCAATTTAAATGACATTAGATGCCTCCCTCTGGGCAACTGAATAAACCCAAGCCAATATTCTAAATTCTTTCAGAGGCAATACACTTATATCAATCCTCCATGAGTGATTAAAATGTTACATTAGCTAGCATTTTACTTAGATCTTGCACTTTTGAAGAAAATATCTCTGTCATCTTGATCTACTATGCAAAACAGACTAGGAGCATGCTGACTGGAGGCAACTGCATGATTCTGGACATAACTAAGCCAAATGATGTGCTCCAGGAGGGAACTTAATGCAGCCAAATTGTTAATGAGTATTCATTCCATGATCAAGAGTAGAACTAATCCTAAGGAAGAAATCTTGAAACAGAGATGAATGTTGGTACCTTAGCAACATATCTTCCACTGTACAGGTACAATCAAAGTGAGAAATTGAAGTTTTCACTATTAATATAGAAATAACGCATTGGTTCCTAGTGACTGTATCTACTGTGGTCTAATTTAAGTATTCCTATGAAAGAGATGTAAGAATTTGCAAGAGGACTACTTTCTCCTAGAATCAATTCTACAGATGGGAAACTATGAGGTTTGTATAATGTAGGAATTAGATTTCTACATTATATTCTCTTACAAATTTAGTAGGCTCCCCAGCTTAGGGTACACTAAAAAAGCAGGTAAGAGGGTCAGGTCATAATATAGCAAAATTTTCAGAGTAATTAAGCAGAATGTAAATGAAGCAGAACTATGTCATGCATCAAATTGTATCATGGCAAATATGTGAGTAAGACAGGAGACTGTCTCCCTACCACAGGGTGCTTCTGAGCACATCAATGCGTACCAACACACACACACACACTTCCAGACTGAAGGAAACATCTGTATTTCATGGACATGCTGTGAAATACTCTAGTGCAACTTAGTTGTGAACATCAGTGCCATTGAGAATATTTCAGTGTATTTATGGAGCTCTGGATCAAGTCTCACCTTCTTTTAAGATGTGAACACTATTATGTGTGGCAAAATGATAATTATTCATGGATTCAAAAAAAATAAAAGTTTTGAATGAGATGATTTTGCCTGTAACATTCGATCCCAAAAATCCAAAATATAAAAGATCATTTAATTAACTTGTTTAATTGCTATCCATATCTATCTTTATTTCAGAGTCTAATGCCAGGCTATTTTGTCAATTCTGTGCTATGAAAGAGACTCAAGTGGCTATGACTCATGTTCCATTAAGCTCTGAAGGGAAGCACAACTACTTGGAAAAGTTTACACATGGTGTTTGATCCAGCTTTAAAACTTGCATTTGTGCTACACAGCATTTGTTCATCAAATTAAACACTCTTACAAAAAAAAATCATTTTTGTATTATGAATGGCATATGTATCCAATTATTTCAAAACACACACGTTACTGTTCTAAATATGTGTCTGGATGATATATTAAAGTCAGGAGAAATGGCATGTATCTCAAAATCTCACTTTTTATGATTTGACAGTTCACTAAAACATTTTCTCTAGGGTCTGGACCCATAATTTACTAAGAGGTTTTATGAATGTGCTGCAATATCGATACATTTTCTAGTTTTTGAACACTTTCTTCTTTTATGCTCCACAGATCTGGGTTTCACAATGCATACTATACAAAAATTTTGAATAAACTGCTCTATGTCCTGACTTTTGTAAACTGAAGAAATTAAATATTTCAATTTCTCACAATGGTGTTACTGTCTATCCAGTTCTAATGTCTAATCCAAGCTCCTAATATCCAATATTCTAACTGTTACACAAGCACCTCTGACTAATTTTATAGCCCTTTGATTATTAAAACAAAATTTAAGAGATAATTGGGTAAGATATGTGAATTAAATAAAAATATTGATCTTCACTTATGCTTATGGTTGATATCGTTTTTTTAAATGAAATATTTTAATATATATTAAACACTGCTCAGAAAGAAGTGTCTCTGTTTGCCAGAACTGTATTCTTCAGTTTGATATCTGAATTTTTTCCTCTGAAAAAATGGATAAGTCTGACTGTAAGATAGGAGAAGAAATATAACTATATTTAAACGGAAAATGTGGTTTTGACCATACTAGCATGCTAGTAACTTCAAAATTATGTATTCTTACTCTTGGTTTATCTCTCATTGGTTTACCTCTCATTTTATTACAGCTGGTTATGAATGCTCACTCACCTTCAGCATTTTAAAAATGTGAATTTAGACACTGTGGATCCTATTTATGTCTAACAGCAGTTAAACAAAACTACATGAGTAGTATTCTACTTTGCAAGAGAGAAGATATCTTATTGCCTGTCTGCTAAAAGCACATATCTACGATATTTAAGAACAGTGTAGTCACAAAATAATGGCACAAAAACACAAAAAAATACACTAAGACTCTTTGAGGAGAGAAATCTTACATTAGCATTAGTGCAACCTTGGAGATTATTCAGAGAATGCAAAATTTAACATGAATATACTTAATAATAGTAAAAAACCTGCAACTATCAGAAGTCTATCAGTTGACTGTAAGCAGATATTATGTATTTTATAATTCACTTGAGATTTCTTGTTTTTTTTAAGATATTTATTTGTGTATGTGAATTACATGCTGGACTATAGTACAGTGAGCTAACCTAAATTGCTAGTCCTGAAGAGTGCCTGGCCTACTATTGATCAGTGTCTCCAAGCAGCCCCACAAATTCCTGATGAAAGAAAGCAAATTGCACTTTAGTGTACACAAACACAGCTCAATGACTCTAAATCAGTGTTTAAATAATTTGCATTGTTCACTATGTGTATGTTTTATGAATGTCTTCCAGTCTTATTGTTTTGATAGAAAATGCATCAAAATAGGTTTGTGAATTCCTCAGTTCACTCTAATAATGAAAATAACCTCAGTTTATTGAATATTATATCTGCTTTATGCAATGAACATATAGGAAAAAAATCCATGAATAATGCAGGCTGCACCTATTGGAAATCTAGGTGATTTCCCTAATCATGGTTAATCATAGAGATCCTGATCTATTTCCTGGTGAGTCTAGATACTCCTGCAGTGCAGCCTATGCTGCCCATGTCTCAGCAAACTTTACTGTAGCTGATAGACTAAAATAATTCTGGAGGAAGGCAATGGAGCTGCTACAGCCACCACCATCTCACAAGCTACTAGGAGATCCTGGGAACTAGGATGGATCTTTTCAGCCTTCTATGGGTTTCAGTTGTGTGTGTTATTAAAGTGGATATCTATATGTAAGTACCTATAAATATCTATATGTAAGTTATCTATATCTAAGGTCCTTTCATATCAGTGGTCGCTTCTAAGATGCAATTCATCTCACCTATAAGGAGATATCTAGAATCAGTCAGGTTATACCCTGCAAGTCTCAGTTTCTCCCTGCTGACCATGCAGAGCACCTAAAATCACATAGTGTCTACCTCAGAAGGTGCAAGTAAGTTTTAAGACCTGAATAAGATTCAATATTTACACATTGTTCTATATAAAAGTGGTCTATGTCAATTGATATGCCCTAGAGCATCCTTCCTGGATTACCAATGCTGTGTCAGAAAAGCACAAATTTCCTGTTATTACTTCTCAAAAATCTTGAGTACTTTAGGATGTCTTAAATAACAAAGACACTGATGTGTGAGCAACTAAACCTTGCTTTTAGAGTTATGTGAGGTTTCAACCAGTTTGCCCTTTTTACCAAGACTCAGGCAAAAGGTACGTATAGTATTCTAAGATTAAGACTTTTCTGTGATTGTAAGAAGATGAAGTTTTATGTGCTGACTGAATTAAAAAGAAGGGCCTCTGAACAGAACAGGACAACAGAGCAAGAGATTTTAGAATCATAATTTGGATTTTAGTGACTCATAGGCTGTCTGTAGATCACTGTAGACCTGTACTAGATTTTAATGTATATGGCCACCATTTCTCACTGAATTCTATTTAAAGGTATTTATTACTGTTTTAAACCAAAATATTCTCCATATTTTGTACACATTTTGGGAAGATGCATATTGAAAAATAACTCTATTGTTTAAAACATATATTTATGCCTTCTCCTGATAAAAAGTAAAGGAATTTCTTAAGCTCCCTTATATGTATATGAACATATATGTATGCATTTATAAATATGCAAGCTAAAGTTGAAATTTTCAAATTATGAATCTAAATTACAGGATCTTGCTATTTTTACTGTATTTGTAGTGTTTTTTCCTTTCTTTTGCCACCTGCAAGCATACATTCTGCTTTATATTAATAGAATATAGAATCCTGCAAATAATACAAACTGATTATATGTGTGCATGTATGTGAAAGGAATAGGATTATAGTGATTATAGTTTCCATTTATATTCTAGTTTTCTAGACATACCTATATGTACCTAAGCATAAGCATGTTGACATGCTTGAATAGATCAAGAGATTAGTTTTGCCAAAGTAGCTTTTAAATGGCACATTTTTTAGATTTTTTAAGGACAGCAGAAATACTCAAAAGAGATAATCAATAGATTCCTTTTTGCAATTAACTGGATAAGGCAGTTGCCATTATAGCAAATCAGCATTGCAGGTCCCAGTTTTCTCCAGGTCAGCAAATTGATCTCAGCTTGGATCTTTTAATTCCCATTGATGAGATGCTTTAATGCTATTCAGCTGAATATGAGGGTCATCCTGATGGCAAATTATGTGGTTATTTCCAAAGTACAAGATGTTTCAAGAGAAGGCTAGCCTGTTTATTTACTGATGCCTGTAGAGATGCTCTTTTCAGACTAAAATACTGTATCAAAAGCAATTGAGCTGAGTCCTACATGAATAATTTGTTTTATTCTTACACATTTTTAAGATAAGAAGGGATTTTTATAGGTACGCATTTTGTCAATGTAATAAAAAAGTACTGCTAACTAAGACTTGTGTCATAAGTGTTTTGGTCACTGGGCTTCACCTGCTTGCATAAAAGGTGGTTCATTATTCAGAAATATGCCAGATTGTCAAAACTTACTGTGGAGGATCTGGATGCCTGCTGATTTGCTAGTACTGTCAGTAATTTCCTGTGCCAGCTACTGTTGGCTTTGAAGCAAAATCTGCCATTTTCAGTATAGATGAAAGTGCTCCTAATATTAACTGCTCCCTTGTTTGAGGATGGCACATTTAGTATGTAGTTTATTTCTTTTGTGAGCTCATATGCTGAATACATAAATATTGACATGTCCAAACCATGTGAGGCAGCCCCTAAAGCTCCCTATCTTCTCAAGCCTTCCTTGTTAATGTAGTACAGAGGGCTAAGCAGTGAGGCGAAACTGTGGAGCCAAGGTCTGATTACATTCACCTAGTATTATGAAATGTCTGTACTAAACTGTCGCCCACTGTTTAAGTAGGAAGTGATTGACTGTCTGAGAAGTCAGCATGTCTGATCCAGTTCATTCCTGGTTGCTAGTTTAAGGATATAGGAATATTAGGCTTTTTGTACCCAACTGTTGAAAGTTTCCCTGTGATATGCCAACCAGCTACAGTCCTGGCCACTTATTCGAGAAGAATGAATAGGGCAGGTACTGAAATGAGGTGCTTGCATGAGGAAGATAATGAATAGCATTCATTTTGAGAGGAGTATATAATAGCATGGTTTCTGTAGTCTGGCAACATGAAAGCTGAAAGGGATATGACTGCTCCCCATAAATACAGCAAGGAGATAAACAATGAGGTAGGAGTCATTTAAGTTAAAACTTTATGTTGGCACAAGAATGGATACATATAAACTGTGCATGAATAATTTTAGGTTACACATTAGAAAGAGATTTCTAACCTTTAAAACAGAGGTGTTCTGAAATAGCATTAGCAACTTTCCAGGAAATTTAATTGTGTTTATGTAGCTTGATAATTTCAAAATTTGGTGCTCAAAACAGCAGAAGATTGGACTTGATCCAAGACTTTTGTTCCCATCCTCTATTCTTTTGTTAACTAGTTTAGGTTTCATTTCAGGTCTTCAGTTATTGCACAATTCTTTAAAACTCAAGCTTTTTTAACTTTTCACATAAAAACTTAAGGACACAGACATGCAAACTAAAAGTCTGTTGCAGAAAGAGATTATAATTACACTCATTTGCATTGCTGAGCCTGTCATGAATCTAGAGGTAAACTGACCCACTTTTGCATTAAAGTCTCTTCTTGTCATTTAGAAAAATGGAAGCTAAAATGGTCTCATGGAAAGCCCATTGAGAGCCCATGGAGAGTGACACATCTAAAGGCTCTCTTGGCGTGTTGTCTTCCTTTGATACCAGTACATTGCTGGGTTATGTTCATCTCCATGCCCATCAGGTTCCTGAGTCCATTTCCACAGAGATGCTCCCCATCCATCCATTCTCAGCTTTTCTAATTGCAAGTTACTCTTCCTTCTCAGGTGCAAGACTTTGCCTTTATCCTTTTATTGAATTTTACAAGGTTCCTCTCAGCCTGTCCCTTTAAACATTCTAGGCCAGTATGAATAGCAACCTTACCTTCCAGTATGAAAACCACTCCGCACATTTTTCATTGCATCTGCAAACTTGATGAGCCTGCATGCCACAGCTTTCTCCAGGTCATTGAAAAGGATGTTAAACAGTCCATGTTCCAGGATTGACCTGTGACACTCTTGTTGTCACTGGCTCCCAGGTAGAGTATGACTCATTAATGACTTGTCTCTGGGCCTGATCATCCAACCCACAGTAGAGAGCTACCTTGTAATCATGAGAATATAAAAGTTTTGAGATTACACACACTGAATATGCCTTTGGACCTTTTGAAGACAAAATCTGGGCTGAAGGAATGAGAATATCAATAAAATGATCCTTACTCTTAGTCATTCCTTATTGAAGACCATGTTCAAATGGTAAGTTACCAAAACCCATATATCAGTGCATATGATTATTAAGGTACTCTGTTTAATAATTACTTTTATAAATATTGCTGTTAGCATTTTTGATCAAAATTAATAGTTTCCCTTCCTGAAGGCTCTTTGATGATGTTGTTTTAGATTGTTTATTTCATTAAAGAGGATTTACCAATTAATAAATGTAGTAGAAAAGAAGTCGCCAACTTTGTGAAAAAAAGTTCTGCAATGTTTATGTAACAGGGAGAAGGTCTATCCCATTTATGACTTATTTTGATCAAGACTTCAGCTAGAAGTAAAGTTATTGTCACCTGGTAGGGTTAAGTCAAACTATTTTCATCCAGAAAATAGAAAATGTATGAATGAAACTCCTTACAAACAGATTTTTTTTCATTAGAGGTAGTTATACTAGCAAAATATTAGTAAATGAGAAGCTTGGCACAATGTCTGATTTCTTTCTTTTTATATTTTAATGGTAGAAAATATATAGTTTTTTGTAAGATATTTGAGTACAAGTATTTCACACAACTGCCAAAAAGGGTGGAAATCTGAAAAGAAATTCCTAGGGTCTAGTAGCAACAATAGGGACCAGATCTGAGGTATGACTTGCAAATAGAAAGTTGTTAATCCCTCTTTATTGCTGGAACCCCAGAAGAATCAACAGAATAAATGCTCATACTCTGATATCTTCCTTTGTATGCAAAGCTCCATCTATAATAGAAAAATGACATAACTCAGATTTTAAATACACCCTACTCCGTGCTCTTTTTTGCACCTGATGTGGCACAGCCACATCATCTAGGCATTCATCTTTTTCTTGGCTATGAGTTTAAAACCCTTTAGTTGTGACACTAGACATACAGTTGGATAGAGATTATTTTACAATCACAAATTCAGCCACATGAAATTGTGAGCAAGCCATGTTTTTATCCAAACGCTTTTTAATAGCTCACAGTAATGCCATCCGAGTTACAATTCCTTAATAACAGAGTTCGTGAACGCGGCAAAATCACAGTCTCAGAGAAGTCTTCCTAACCATAACCATTAACTGAAGCATCTTGCTCACTAACTCAGATGTGGTCATAAGAAAATAGGATAAATCTTCACTATTTCTTTTTTTCAAAAATATTATGAGAAATAAGAAGAAAATACAGAAAATTATGGTTAGTCTTACTTTACCTCTTTTTTCAGTCACCAGTAAGAAATTTGCCATGTGAACAGACACTGAAGACTGTAAGAACACAATTTTCAATCAGATCTTTTTCTAGTCCTTGTGTCCTCAACACAGGTAAACATTGCAGACTTTTTTTTTTGTACTGACCTTTCCTTTTCTGTCCTAGAGAATAGACTGTAAAGGTAGTGACTCTGGGAGAGCTGCAGAGATCAGGTGTCTGTTCTCTGTCTGTATCCTGGCAAGCACTACAGGGCCATAATGCACCTAGGGCTCATGATCATAAAAATTACATTCACAAGTGGCATTATGAGCTAAATTCGAAAAAATCTCTGCTCATGGAACTTCAAACCTAACAATAAAGATGTCACAGTAACTAATAACAAAATAACCCTTCTCTACATCTTATGATTTCATCCATCTAAATTTCAGCAGAATTTTTCCAATATAATATATTATCTCTGTAAAACAGATAAGTATAAGAGGTTTGTTTTGTTGTGTTTGCATACCTGACTTCCCATGTACTCTTGAAACACTAAAGGGGACAACTGTAGAGCTTTATAGAAATTAGTAGAGCAGTCGAAGGAGAATAAAAAGCACAAGTTTTTATCGCTCGTTACATTGAGGAGGTGTCTCTAATTACCCAGACACCTGGATGAAAGTGTTACATATTAAACATTGTAATATTTGTAGCAGATTTTTCTTTTTACATTCCAGACTATCGGCTTCCAGAAATAATATTTCAACAAGATATAAATTAAACCCTTAATTTTTCTTTCTTCCCACCAAGAGAAATCTCTCTTTCTTCTCTGACATAGTGTGACTAATAACTAGTTACGTTCCTTTTCAGAGCTGCAGACACATAATGAAAATGCTAGCTAGCACTTAGACTTTTAACTGAAAGTCGCTTCAATTTATTAGATCTATGAACACTCAACCTTTGTAAACTCTTTTACTGATAAAGTACAAGGCTCTCTTCAGTGCTGGTAAGTATATCCATAAACTTTTTTTGTGCCACACAGTACTCATATAATATATAATTATGTGTTATGAGAGCATTCAATATTTACAGATACCAAAAAGCAAGTAATAAAACTCTACTCAGCAAATTGTAATGGTTTAAATGCCAATAATAATAAATGTTCCTTCCTGTAGCAATAAGGATTGACAATGAGAGTAAAATAAACCAATACAAAACTGAAAGGAAAATTGTCATCATGAATTACGCAGGAGAAATCAAGAACAAATATGTTAACATCTAGGTATAGCAAAAAAAAAACCAAACCTCTGAGAAGAAAAAATCATGGACCATTGTGTGAGGATATTGGTCAAGTTTTCAGAACATATTGTATATTGTAAGTGTATAAAATATTAAGAAGAAATTACAGTGAATAGTCCTTTTAGCAGCTAAACTCAACTAACAAGAAATGAAGACTTTGCATTGAAATTTCTTGTTCACTTAGAGGAAAAAAAGGGAAACTATCTCTTACATAAGAGTAACAGATAAGATCACTCTGCATTTTACAAGCATTTCATTCTGCCAAGCACATGGTTTTGATCATGGTTACTTCCTCCTGAGATCATCTGAATAAAAGTCATGTAATCACTAAGGCCAAATTCATATGTACTACTTTAAGCTTCAATCCGTTTATTATAGAGAATTCATTTGGATAGAAGCTTCCTATAGTTTTTCAGTGCTACATTATTTGATGCATGATGTGGAAATTTTTTTATGCATTGCTTGCAGTTACAAGTAGGCCAGACAGAAATGCTTTTCATCCTGGAAGAACAGAACAAGTTTCTATGTGAATAGAAGGTAGATAGAAATAACAAAGACTAGTATATATTCACTGCAGTGATGCTGCTCCTTCAGAGAAAGCTTCTTGGGTTTCCTCATTATATTACCATCTTGTTTTCTTCTGTGGAAATCCAAAACTGTTTGGGTTGATGTAACTGGATCTCTGCAGTCCGGGAGCATAAAGCATCTTGTCCATCTGCAGTTGCAACAAAGGAAGTGTCTTTACCTCATGTAATCACACTTGCTGATCACTCATGTAATCACACAGCACTGCACACTGCTGTTGGATGTCATCACCCCTTCAGAGCAATTTGAATGTGGTTGGTCTTATGTTGACCAACATATAACAAAGCAATCTGGATCACCCCTGTAACTCCTTTCTGTTTTCATGGTCAGATTCTATTTAGCTTTTGAAATCAGTTGTAATTATCAGTCTGAAAATCATTCCTTTATGGTAATAAAATGAACTTATTTATACTTATAGGGGTTTTTTTACCTATGTGGTTGTATATATTGAAGAATAAATAATGAAAGATGTGTATTTTGCCTTAAAAGCACAATGTAGGAAAGAACTAGAGTAGATCTTAATAAGGCAGAAATGTGATCTGAGAAGAATTAGAGGAGGTATGTACATAATTTTGTTGACCTTCTGTTCTACCAGAAATGGGGCTCACTGTAAAAAGTGATGGATCCCAGTGTAAAATGGACTTTATTCACTCTGCATCCAGGAGAGAATTGCTCACAATTTTTCCTGTTTCTGGTAAAATTTATTCTATAATATGGTGAGATGGATTCTCTCTCTGCAGGCTGTCTCATCTTTCTGTTATTGCCTCTGTGAAGTACTCAGTCTTGTTTACTTCTCTCGAGCCAAACACTTGCAAGTCATGGTCAATACAATCATCAATGCCAGTCAGTTCGGTCATAAAATCTCTTTTTTGACACATTCTAAATACAGAATTGTTTTGCAAAGAGTAATTCTTTATCTTGTGTGTGTGTGTGATTCTACTCTCAAATTACTTTTCTTCTGCAATTATTTCTAGTTGCCCCATTTGTAGTCATCATTTCAAACCAATTCTCTGTGTTCTAAAACCTATAATTTCTTTGTCGTGCATTTTCCATTTTCCTCCATTACTCATTTTATTCCAGTTTTATGAAAAACATCAATTTTTAATTATCTAAATGTGTGATTTCCCAACTTTTTCTCTGTGATGCCACTAGTGAGATCATAACCCCATAAGCACCACTTCATAAAATATAATATGTATCAGACGTATGAGCACACTTGGAAGACTTTTAATCTCTAGATATCTCACCAAAACCTCTGCTGTCATCAATTCTGCTACATAATCTTTGATTATAGACAATAGAATGTTTTAGAAGTGTTTAAGTGACCTCCAGGACCTTCTAACAGAAGACAATTGAGATTCTGTTTCTCCATCTATTTCTTCTGTTAGCGGCATTCTTTGACCAACACCAACTTCATGTGTTGATTGCTTTGTTTCTGACTTCAAATAGTGTCTTAAACTGGAGTACTACTTTTTTATTTCCAAAACAAATGCAAAGGAATACTACTTTTTCTCTATAAATTCAGTTAAATGGAGTTTCATTAAATTCAGATAAATCATAGAATCATAGGATGCTTAAGGTTGGAAGGGATCTCAGAGGTCATCTAGTCCAACGCCCCTGCACAAGCAGGGTCACCTAGAGCATGTGGCACGGGGCTGCATCCAAGCGGGTTTTAAAGATCTCCAAAGAAGGAGACTCCACAACCTCTCTGGGAAGACTGTTTCAGTGTTCCATCACCCTCACTGCAAGAAATGCTTCCTTAAGTTCCTGTGGAACTTTTGGTGGAACTGTCAAGAAATGCTTCCTTAAGTTCCTGTGGAACTTTTGGTGCCTCAGCTTGTAGCCATTTCCTCTAGTCCTATTGTTGTCCACCACTGAAAAGAGGAAAGTCCCCTCCTCCTCCCTCCCTCCCTTGAGGTATTTATACACACTGATCAAGTGTTGAGGTATTTATACACACTGATCAAGTGTGTATAAATACCTCAGCCTCAGTCTTCTCTTCTCCAGGCTGAACAGACCCACTTCTTGCAGCCTTTCATCATAGGGCAGATGTTCCAGGCCCCTGATCATCCTCATAGCCCTGCGCTGGACTCCCTCCAGCAGCTCCACATCCCTCTTGTACTGGGGAGCCCAGAACTGGACACAGTACTCCAGGTGTGGCCTCACCAGGG
>JAUBOD010000001.1:13433157-13455210 GCA_032353885.1 Nothura maculosa
AGGAAGGAAGGGAGGGAGGGAGGGAGGGAGGGAGGGAGGGAGGGAGGAAAAAGTGATAAGAGACGTAAAGGTATAAGGGCTATTTCAACACCTGTACAAAAAAAAATTAAAGGACAAAAATCAGTAAGAAACATACTTTGCATCCACAATCTACAGAACAATTGGTTGTTCCCTAAAACATCATTTAATGTTTTATTACTGTATTTAATGTTTTATTACTTTTCTCCTTTTTTTTTTATTGGTGTGTTTGGCTAATCAGTCATTTGACTTTATAGTTTAAGATGCTGCTTGATAAATAACTAAAATTTCTAAGAAAGTGATGGTTGATCTAAATCAGCTAAGATCTTCCCAAAGCACGATATTCTTACTTATTTCAGCACTCCCAACAGGACAGGATGAAGATTCCAACATTAACCAAAGTAAAATTTTATTATTATTATTATCATTAATATAATGAAGAATACGAGACTTTAAAAAGGAGATTTTCTTTAGAAAAAGATAGTCAAAATGCATATCTTTATGAAGATTAAAGTCAATTTATTTATGATCTACTCCACCTCCCGCTGCAGCAAATTTATCCTAAGAGTGGGGAAAATGCTAATAGGAAGCTTTCCTTAGAAAGTTTATCAGGATTGAATATTGCATAATTATACTTACACAGGTATCCATAAAACCTAAAAAAAAAACCCTAGATATTGACTCTCAGCTGGTGTGATTCTCAGTTTTCAAAATTCATTGTGAAAATATCACTTATTGGAAAAAATTACAAAAGCACAGGAGTTATCCTGTTCAATCTCCCTGAACTCATCACCATTGAAAACTCATATTTTATGAGCCTTTTCTTGTCTCTGGACAGCCTGTTCCAATGCTCTGTTGCCTTCACAGGATAAAAAGTTTTTCCTCATAGAGAGGAAATGTCCTCTCTATGAGAATAGAGAGAATGTCCTGTGTTTTAACTAATACTCATTACCCTGCATCCTGTCATGGCAACCACTGAGAAGGGTTTGGCCCCATCTTCTTTACATTCTTCCCTAAGTATTTATGCCTATTGATCTCATCTCCTTGCAATCTTTTCTTCTCTTGGCTAAACAGGCCCAACTCACTCTTATCTCATACAAGAGATGCTCCACTCCCTTAATCATCTTTATCATTCTATGCTGGACCCTCTCTAGAAGTTCCATGTCCCTCTTGTACAGGGGAGCCCAGGACTGCATACAGTACTTTAGGTGTGGCCTCACCAGAGCTGAGAGGAACAGGATCCCCTCCCTTGATCTGTTGGCAAAACTCCTCGTGATGCAGGCCAGGATCCCTATTGGCCTTCTTGGCCACCAGGACACACTTCTGACTCATGGCTGACTTGTTGCCAACCAGGACTCCCAAATATCCCTCCATGAAGCTTCTTTACAGCAGGTCAACTCCTAATCTGTACTGGTGCTTGGGGTTATCCTCCTCAGATGCAGGACCCTGCACTTGTCCTTGTTGAAGAGGTTCCTCTTTGCCCATTTCTCCAACCTGTCTAGGTTTCTCTGAAGGGCAGCACAGCCCTCTGGAGTTTCAGTCACTCCACCTAGCTTGGTATCACCTGCAACTTTGCTGAAGTTGCACTCTGTCCAAGTCATTGATGAGCAATCCAAGTCACTGATGAACAAAATATATCACTCTTCTGAAAGGAATGTATATGATGATTGTGCTGTACTGGTTAGTAAATCATGTTGACATTTATTTCCAGTGTCACAAAGCTTGAAACTAAAAACAAGATTGTTGAAGTTATAAGTAAACATTTCATAGGATTTTCATAGGAAGTGAGCACTTCATAGGATGCTCATGGGACATAATCCCAAAGAGACTTAAGTACCATCAAACATTTCAGACCCACAAGCCACCACCCAGGTGTTCCTTAATCCTGGACATAATTTAAATTTCCCAGGTATTAAATGTGAGGCATTTTCTCCATCCCATTTCGGGACAGAGCCCCTTCCAGTTCAAGACTTTGTGACAACATGTCTTAAGCATGTATTTTGGACACCTATGTGTTTTCTAAAAAAGTAAACCCCTGAAAGATTTACATCCTCTGAAAATCACAGGGTTTTTCAGTTTCTAGTTCTTCCAACTCATTCTAGTAGCCAATAGACCAAACAGTGCCAAGCAGATGCTGGTGAAGGTGAAGTGAAACATTGACTTGGTGATGTCTCCTAGACTTACCAAAAGTTGTAAACAATTAGAACCAGACTTAACAGAGCATAAGGCCATTGACTTCAATAGAGCTGTTTACAATAGTTGAGGATACACTTGAAAGTTTAACAACTCATTAAAAGTTAAAGAAGTGATCCATGATGTAAAGGTCCATTTTATGTTTTTAAATTATTTGCTGTGTTTTTTTAAGTAGTTAACCATTGTTTTGAAACAATGGCATTAATTGATCTAATTCTTTTCACCAATGTGCGTACAATCAATTTGTGTTATTGATCCAAGATTACTGATACTGTTATTTCTGCAGTGACTTGTTAGATTATGTGCTCTGGTGACTGTCTATACAGTGATTATTGTAGCAGAGCCTTTTCCCTTTCCATTCATTTCATACTACAATGATTATAGTTGTTATCATTACTATAATTATTGTTACAAGTGTCAGATTGTTTAACAGGTTCTATAAATACAAACATTTTTGGTTTTTTTTTTAGAAATATTTGTCAAATGAAGCAATATAAAATCACTTCTGTGTTCTATTCAACTATTTTTATGTTTTATTAGTTGTACTCTTATTCATGCTCTTTCAGAAAAAAAAAGTCCTACACATTGATGATCTTACTTAAATAAAATCTTGTTTTTTGGCTGCTGGAATAAAAAAACATTTAGCAGTATATTCTCCAAAAATGAAGTAAGGTTCATGGTTAAGTAGAGTAGGATATGTAGCCCAGCTAGCCCACGAAGCATCCCATGCTTGGAGTTTCTTCTGTGTCCTGCCCTGAGCAGCTGTGGGGACAGAGCCACAGAGGCAGAATCTGGGTCTACTATCTGTCCCTCCATGGGGTCACCTGCAGTGAGGGCATCTGGAGCAACCCATGAGCTGCTGAGCAGAGAAGGACAAAACTGTCAGATCATTATCTAGCACCTTCCCCACAATGAAAAAGCGGAATAGATGCAATCGCATGCTCATTACAGCTGGTTTACCTAGTGGATACAGCACTGGAATTATTCACAACAAAAGCAGTGATTTTGGCCCAAATAAAAGGTAATACTTGGTGGTTAGAGTACTCTCCTGAATGGCAGAGGACTGAGTTAGTGAGTAGAATATAGTTTTACTGCAGTGTGGTGCTGTAAAACAGGCATTTTGTTCAAAGATAATAAAGACATATATGTTTCACATATGCTTCTGTGTTGTGTCAACAGACACATATTTCTGTGTGACACATGGATATGACTTTCTCCCAAACTAGAAGAATTCAGATCCATCCATTATGGTTTCCTGGTTTTACTCTGAGCTTCCAGGTCTGTGGGACATGTAATATTCTGCTTTATGCAAGACTTTAAACATGCCTCTCTTGAGCAAAACACTTTAAATGTGCTTACGTAATAATGGCATCCACATAATTTAGATACACACTAAATTCACGCATTGATCTTGAAGGTCAAAGAGCCACTGATGACAATTGGGCCAATTGCATTCTGATTCAGCTTGAGTTTTAGCGTTGTGTTTTATTTTCCTATTTCCAATTAACCTATTTTCTCTGCTTAAGATACAAATTCATTAATAGAGAACTGTATCTTTATGGATCAAAAAGAGGCAGAAGAAAACCAGAGAACTAGGGAATAGAAGGTGCAGGAAAGAACAGACTCTTCTTCCCAATACAATTAAGGAGAAGACAAATGGTAAACCATTTAATGTCTTACCTCTCTGCGCAAGAAAGGCATAAATGATGTAAGGAGCAGGAAAAAAGTTCAACTTCTTATGGGTTTATTTAAAAACACAGAAGAATAGCAGACAATATTGGTAACTTGAATAATTCTAATTCAAAATATTCCCGATGTAATTTCTACATAAATGTACTAGAATTTAATATCTATCTCTGAAAATTAATTACAATTCCTTCGATTTCTCCAAACACTTCATTCTTTCCACATTACACTTCAGTGTGAGCCATAACTGGATGCATAGTCCTACAAAGTTCTTCTACATAGTCAGATATCTTTTCATCAAAACTTGAAAATTTCCTCTTTTTTTTTTGCATTCAGATGTAGTATATTCAAACATAATTCATGCATCAGTAGAGATTGTAAAGTTCACACTAGATACTCAGAATTTCCCTCAGAATGACAAGTAGGCATCATCTCCAGCTCAGATCCACCACAGTGGAAACACCTTACCTACTCTTACACTAGTAAACTGGATTCTTTAAACAGTCAAACGTCAATTATGTTATTGTAATTGTTGAGACAGCAAGAAAGGGCCTGCAATACAACAATGCAGTGGGTAGAGGACTCCAAAGACATGATGTCCTAGGATTGCTTGAACAAGAGGCATATTAGGCTCCCTACATTCCCACTCTTCCACTCTTTATAGGAACATCCCATGGAAAGAGCTGAGGCTCTAGGAATCAGACCAGAAATTTCTCTTTAATAATATCTGTCTAACATCACGTTTTGTAATCTCTGATAACTCTTGCAGTATCCACAGGCTGTTTTCTAGCATTCCCAGCTTCACCATGAGAATGTTCAGAACAGTTTATTCACATCTTTATAAGAGCATAATCCGTAAGATTATAAAATCAAGTCCATAGGACGCTATAAACTACTGTGTGTGTATTCCTGAACTTCAGCGTTTGTGGCTTGGAGTGGATTATGCCAATAAAGTAGATCTTGACAGACAGGAGTATGACTAGCAGTCAGCATGGCACTGGATATACTCAAAGAGCTTTTGATACCTATAATACTCATGGTGGTATTTTTGATGAATAGCCTTACTATTTTACTATCTTTTTTAACATTTTCTCTTTTTTTTTTCACTGTGTGAAATGCTTCCACAAAACTAATTTACTATGGTGGAGAAACAAAGAATCTGTCTGCACTGAATCTTACACCATCAAAACAAAGCAGTCATTGTAAAAATGTTCATAATTTAGCTCTGTCAGATGCTACTTGCAAAAAATCCTTTCAGAGAGCTACCTATGGTTTCATTTTACAATATTTACATAATTTTAGCAAACTCTTTGGACTCTATCAAGGTGCCTCATTTTGGTAAGTTGTCTATCTCCCTCTCTTTAAATAGTAGCTAATTCTCTTACAAGATTTTTTTTTTCCCCTCAGCATGGTCAGTGGCTTCTGTACTGAAAAGCATTTAAAGAAACTATCTTTTTCAAACTGCTTGAATATTTGGAACACCCTACCAAATATTTCAGTTAAATTCTTGTAAGTATCATTCTGACTCTTCATAATAACAGAATCATAATTAGGATTCTGATTTTTAAGATCCACCTACTTTTCTGATGGTCTCTAGCTCTTTGTCTGCTCCATTTTTTACCACCTTTTTTCATTCTTCACAAATTCTGTTCCTGTTCTTTTACTGCCTATCTTAAGGATATATTTCTTATAACTCAGGAGCAGAGATTCTGATATTGTTCTTCATAAACAGGATGAATAAATGACATCAAGGTCACAAGGCTTTTAGCCATAATGAACATCGCTGTTGGGTGCTCTGTTAGCAATCAATGAAGTCTTGAAAAGAAGTGGAAACTTCTGAGATACAACCTGTTGTGTACAGAGCCTAGATATGGAAAAACATTGCCAAGAAATTCCACTCTGACCTAAGGTTGCATGTTGATTTGTGGGATCTATCTAGGTGCACTTCAGGGTTGCAATTCAATTTTATGAACTGATTGACTCGTTCCTCAGTCACAAAGCCCTTTAGTGACTCCTCACCTCATATTTCCTGTGCAATGGAGACAGAGGATAGCACTTGCTTGTCTATGTGACCTGGCTCCATCTGGATGATACAGTGGATATGGTTTGCGGTCTAGCAAGACAAAAGTGGTGAAAACAAGAAAAGTAGTTCCACCGACATTATTTATACAGAGAGCAAAGAAAATTGTCAGAATCAAAGCAAATGAACTTAGAAGTGGAAAAAAAAAAAGAGTTTGAAACAAAAGAGAAGAAAGAGAAGGCAAGAGAAGAAAGAAAAGGCACAGGCTTCGGGCAATAAAACTTATTTATTTATCCCTCTCAGGCAACCAAGTTTGCAGGAAGCTAAAAAGGTGATATGGGGACAACTTGCTATTTGCCAAATGGGAAGCAAAAATGATTCTAAGAAATGAAACTGAAAGGACACTGCCCTGAATTCTGCAGAATCCTATCTCTACCGTGCTCCACGTTTTGATAATTTGGAGGAAGTATTTGGACTAAGCTATAACTTCTTGTGCTGATTTTACAAAGGTTTAACCAACCAAATCACCAGAACTAGATTTCGTGTGGAAGCTGCAGAGAGTTGTGATAGTGTGCTAGGAAAAAAAGATTGAACATGAGCACCGCCAAAATAAACAATTTCTTATAACACAAATGAAATAATCTAGAGATAACAAGGGAAGACTACAAGTTACACGTACAGAAGTGAGATAGTAGTATCTCACTACTAACCTTCTACTCACCATCTTCCTTCAAGAATTATATCGGTAAACCTATCATCTCCCTAAATGCCATAAGTTAGGGAGACAGCAAAACATATCCCTGAGGGTGCATACTTGGTGATAGTTCAGTTGCAGGAATGGAGGTTGCTTCCTGTCACGTATGACCAGATGCAAAGAGGAAACAGCAAAAACGGCTGCACTCAGTCAGAAAGGAAGTCAGCGCCCAGCCACTGAGAGCAGGGAAAAGTGAGGAGTCTGAATGTCTGACCTCGCTGGCAATATGACAGATCAGAACCTATAAACAGGCTGATTTTGAGATAATTATGTCCGTAAGCACATCCTCCCAAGCAGTAACACACATGCCTCACTGATGATTTTCTTCATCTGAAACAGTAGTCACCCTGTGTAATGTGATATGTGACTGAGCAAGTTGCTTGCCTGTACTCTAGCAAAAACATTCTTGGCAAGATGTGGCAAGAACATCCCTTTAATTTTCTCTCATCTTGAGTTATTTTACCACCTTTTATGCCCTCTGACTTCTCATGTAAAAATAAAATAATTCAGCAATGAAGACCTCCAACATAAAGATGGGTAATATGACTGCCAGAAAAGAAGATGAGAAAGGGCAGTAGAAGACCAAAGGCATATTAGAGCAAAGGACTCAAAGCAACTTTGGTATCCAAAGTGAACACATAATATTATCATTATTCCTCAGTCCCAGCGGATCTTCCCCACAATGTAGGTGGTTTCTAGTCATTGGAAGAATCAGTTCAAGTCATACGAAGAATCAGTAATAAATTATCTTTTGGAATTTAGATAGCAATAAATATATGCATTTCATTTAATCATTTTCAGAGCAAATCCCTTTTTTCCTGAAAGAATATCCCTATCTTCATCAAAACTGCATTCATTAAAAGCTTCTCATAAGACTGTTTCTAACATAATATTGAGTCCTTTTCATTCTTTTGCATACCACAAGTAGGAACAGAAAAAATGCTCACTACAGCCCCTGGACTGAAAGGATGCTGAAATCTAACCTGTGAACAACCTTTCCACTTTCGCCACTAAATGTTACAACTACCCTTTATTTCTTGACAGGTTGCATTCTTGACTCCCAGGTGTAAATTCTTTGGAAATCTGAGATGCAAGGCTTTCAACTGTATGCTGAAAGCTGCAAATATCAGGCACAATTTCCTTTTATTTTAATGAGTGGGTTGTCATGGAAACTTTGCAGTGGACTCCAGGCTTCATACTTAAAACTCTTGAGGTTTCTGGCAGTTCCCTGATGGGTCCTGTCAACTACTCTTTTCACAGGAAGTGATAATAAAAATTCACTTTCCTGTTCAGTGAACCTTGAATGAACTGAAGGAGAACAACCTCAAATTCACTTGTTTCCTCTCATTCCAAATTTCATATGCATGACTGATGGCATGCCAGTTAACTCTTTCAATAACCTTCAGACCTGAACTCTGTAACAGGTAAAATCTCTGTATTATTATCTGGTTTTGCAATTCATTAAATTTTTATAAAAGATGGGTATAAAAATGTCTATATTTAGCATTTTTTTTCAGCAAAGCTCATGTACTCAGAAAGTTAATCTGCTGCACAATACCTTGCTACTATGAAGCTGTCTTTTGAGAACTGTTCACTGCCTTTCATGCTGAGGAAGGATTCCTGAAATTTCTCCTGAATGTAGTCACTAAAACACCTGGAAATAATCATCCATCAATGTTGCTGTTCATCCCTTTTTCTCTTGTTTTCACATTTCTCAATTTCATGGCTGTCAGAGTCCAGTACACTGACCAAAACAGCCTAGATTAAGTTAAAATGACCTTTCTGCAGCTGAGTTTGGTTATGTCTGCAAGGGAAAAAACTACTTGAACTAGCTGCTATTAAGTACTTGCTAGTTTGAGCTACTAAGACTCAGTAACACCTCTGGGGAAGATTTTGTAACACCAGCAGTTCTGCAGCATGTTTCCCACTTTCCTGGATGGTGAGTGATTCCAGCTTGCAGCACTTGTTAACTGCTGTGCCCTTATTGGTATCACAGCACATCCATCAGCCAAGTCTTCACTTTACAGTTTCTTAACCAGATTCTTAACCTTATTATCTTCCTTTAATGTTGGGTTCACTGAGATAAATCTGAAAAAAATACAAGAAGTAAAATCCTACTGTGACTGCCTATTCACCAATGTATGAGCTGAGTAATGAATAGGAGAAAGTAGAAATCTTCACAAAATCATGAATACTATGAATGCAATGTAATAGATAATAATTAAAATGTTAGGAAACTATGCTTCTACTACTTAGAAAGGATTAGATGGCTAAAGGGAAAAGTCCTTTCCTATTGCTGACATGAACTTAAGGAAACTGATAAGAAATGCTTACATGTCAATGTTCAAACAGCTAAAATACTAAATAGACTCCAAAAGTTTTCTGTCAGCCAATGATTTACATGAAAAAGCAGGTAGGTCAAATCTATATACACTTATGCACATAGGAAAAGAGAAAAAAAAAGGGGGGAAATATTATTTTAAGAAACTTTATTTTCAGAGGGACATACTGAACTTTCTACCTAGATCTTTGCTGGCTAAAATATTCCTGAAATTTCAATAAATTGTACTGTTGCTTTTATATAAAACTGATACTGCCTAAATGAGTAAAACTGATGACAATATAAGCACACTAAAATCCTGGTCATTAGTTTGATACTTGCTACTTGGAAAGGAGCAGTTTCACAAAAAATGAAAACAGTCAGATTATGTAGGAAAAAAAATAGAAAGAAACGAGGAATATGAGTGATAACAACTACAGAGGAAGCTGCCAGTCTCAGCAAAAGCTTCTGTTTAGAAGGCTGGTCAGAAGAGGGTATTACCAGATTCAATGAGAGGGAGCTGAAATAAGATGCAATTACAGTAGATTATTATCATTTCTACTAGTAATAGTACTAATAATACAAATATATGATACACACAGCTTTCCAGTACATACAGTGTGTTTCTTCTCTGTCAAAATTTTAAAGAACAAGACTGCTATCCTTGAAGGCATATTCAGAGGAAATACCTGTTCCTGTGTAGGCAGCATAGATACATGATGGCATGGTCTCTTCTCACCTTGAAGTTTAAGAAAGTGATTACCATGGAACCTTCATAGCCCTTCTCTACTCACCAAGGATTAGCACAAGAAGTTCATGATGAAGTTTAGCAAACTGATGGATTAATCTTCACTGTTACAACCCTCCTTGAACCAATGCGGTATCTCTACTTCCAGATTTTCCAGTAGTGTTGCTACAAATTCATCTATACTCCTGCCTCAATGTATAATGATGCCAAAGCTGACTTCCCTCAAGAGCAGTGACATGCCATAGCACAGTGGATCCCAGGACCTATGTAGACATTTCTATATCAGTAGAACAAATTTCCTCAAGAAAGCAGTGCCTTATCTTACCTAGGAGCAGTATGATAAACTTCCTACGTGTATCTATTTGGAAATCAAGAAAAATGTACAAAAAAAAAATTACCCATATTTCACATGGTAGATCTGCTCCCATTGTTATATTCTTGTTTAGGTTTTCCATACTGACTGCTGACTGAGAATCTTTTCATTAGTAAAAAATATTAAACTAAGATCATCTGTACTTGGATAGTTTCTGATTTGAAATATAGTCTACCCAGGACATTGGCTCATCTGTTCATCTGTGTTCCCGATAAACTACTCTCTGTGATGGAGCAAGGATTCTCATTTTGCCTTTAAACATTGAAAATTCCCATTGACTTCAAGTAGCCCTGAAGTCAATGGAGCTGTCACATACATAAGTCATCACAGTGTCAGTCAGACCTTGAAACAACAACCAGCCAGTCTGGCTGCTTCTGGAGAAGAATTTAGTCATTTACATATTGCACTTTTGAACCCACAGATCCCATAGTCCCAGACAGAGTTTTGAAGAGGGATGGGAACTGAAGCTAAACGATTACATATATCATTACCACCCATCCATTGAACTCAGCCTGCTATCTTTTTCCTGTAATGAGTAGCATTTTAATGAAGTTATTAGTAAACTTGAAGATGGTTAAAAATCAGAGATGAGAGGATCAACCATATAACACATATATAAAAAAAGCTAGGATTTGTGAGGAGCATGAGTCCTTATTTCTTCTTGATCATACATCGATGACATTTATTCCTCAAACAGTATTTATGTAGCACTTTTATAATCTCATAATATTTGTTATATGTATGAAAACAAATCAATTGCTATGGTAACATGCTGAGATGGTATTTATAGTGTTTCACACAAGCAAGCAGAAGTTCACAAACAACAGGGAGAGAATGGACATTAAATTACTTCAGCTAAAGAAAAAGTCACATAATGAAGAGAAAAAAATATAGGACAAAAATTCATTTGAGGCTACGTTTCTACCAGTTATCTACCAAAGTGGCTGTACTACAGAAATAATCCTCTGTGATCCATAATAATTACCATTTAAAGATGTTTCAAAACTCCAATTTTAATTTCTCTAATTCAAAACATATTTTTGGAATATTAAAACCTAGTTAGGTTAGATGGTGGAATTTACATAGGGTGAAACATCACCCTCCTTATGTGGGTAATACAAAGCACCTATCACAGAATGAGACAAATTTCACACTTTTATATGATGCTTTCATCATCATAATAATATTTAAATATCAAGATAGGAAGGCAGAAATCTAGTTCTGATAAATTATTCTGACACTGCATTTACCATTGTTTTGCAGAAATAAGGGAAAATATATAGCTATACTAATTTGCAAATAACTATTTTGAACAAACGAAAAGAAAAAAAAAATGAACAGCAATTCATGGGGCAATTTTAGATCTGTAAACTGATGACTACAAAGTAGTATTTAAAGTTGAGGCATGTACTGGATGACTCCTCTATCTCTTTGGCTTACTGACAAGAGAAAAAAAGAACCCTATTTTGCCCCATAGACATGCTAAATGTGAATTAGCAGGTAATCTGATTAAGTGGTATTAGTACAGCATGTCTTAGACAAAGAGTCTACCTTGTTGAAATCTGAAAAAGAACTCAAAAGCTTCACTCACTAATTGGAAAATACATTATGTAAAACATGAATGCTTCAAAAATAGAGATGGATAGTTTGGATTTGACCCAACATGAATTTTGATCCTAATGTTTTATAGTCTCAAGCATACACTACCTTCTTACATAACCAGGAAAAACAGACAGAAAGTCAATAGAAATGGCCAATGTGATAAACATATATCACCCTATATCACCCTATATCTAAAATATAATCTGTATAACCATTAGCAACTACTTTAATTAAGCAAAAGACTCATTTTGCTTTTACAGTTACCCAAAAAAATGTGATAACAGACCTTGTGTTCTTTATATCTACATTTTAAGATGAATTTAGTCAGCATCATCAAATTCAAGTTGGACTTTACTGCTAACTTAGAAGAATGACTGATAATGATATCTGAAAAATTTTAAATGATGAGTGATTTAAATAACACATATAGAGTGAGACATGGTTAGTCACACAGCTGCCTGGACACACATGGTCATAAATACAAACTTAAAAACAAACAATAGTAACTTGTACTTAAATTTTCTTTTCAGAAATTAAGACAAACTCTGCTCAGAAATGTGAGGAAATGATTTTCATTAAAACTTAAGTTTCCTTAACATCGCCAGGTTCCCCGTATGAAGACTTTAACAGAAGTGGAAAAGGAAGAAGTCCTCGTGGTGCATTTGAAGGGCAGCTGCTTGAGCACTGCCCTCGCCCCACTGCAAGGCACTTCTGAGCTGACACAACTATTTGAATGACTGCAGTGTCAACAAGATCACTGAACTCATCTGACTTTAAAAAACTCTTTTCTTTTGACATTTTTTTTGACTTTTGTGCAATTTTGAGCCCATATTGGTTCATTCTTTTGCTCAGAGCAAAAAACTGAGAGCCGAGAGCCCAACTTCATGAACAGTTGTGCTTGCATAGCTGAGGAGTTGAAAAGTATGGGTGTGTTTTATATTGCCATTATCACAGAAGCTGGCGTAGTATGAAAGTACAGCTAAAGCAGAGACATACATGATATTTTTACACATGGAACCAATGTTGCTCGACATTAATGACTGTTTTTGGCCATTGTAGTCAATAAGAGTTGCACTCATGCTGCCTGCAGCAAATATTTGGCAACGATATGTTAAAGAAAAAAAAAAAGACTAACTTAAAAACATAATTAAGATGCATTGGAGAAATTTTCTTAAAAGGAAAATAAAACATTTAATACAGATTCTGTTTTTTCATCCAGTGTTTCTTTAAAAAACCTCAATTTCAGTTCAGACTGAAAATGCTAGCAAAATGCCAGTTTTGTTATAACTGATGAGGAACAAAAAGAGTACCATTCATTCCTGGAATTAAACAGGATTTTAATCCTAATTTGAGGTACATAATAGACAAAATTTACTGTACTTTAAAGGAGTAATGGAAAAAACTGGTATGAGAACCAACTAAAAAGAAGAAAGATAAGAATGTATTTAAAACCATTCAGGATGATTGTTTGGAAAGTATGTCATGTTAAACAAACGTGATATTTTAGTTGTTCATTTTGAGGCACCATGCCTGACAAAGATCTTTTTCATTCAGTTGTTAATTTCCATCTGCCTCTGCATTGCATAATATAAGCTGTTAGGAGCATAGGAATTTAATTTAGTGCTGTGTAACAGTATGATTTTTCTTAAAAAAGCTTTGTACAATATCAGCAAGATACATGTTGAATAGATTAGGAATTGATTATGGAGAGATCTTGGTATGGGATCCTTATTGAATGATGATCCTGTGTAATTCAACACTTCTGTCATTGAGGCAGAATTAAATAGAATATTTGCTCTATTTTGCAAGTCATTCAGGAACAACACAAATAATGAGCAGAGTAGGCCAATCACAAAAGTGTTCCTATATTGCTTGATAAACTCTGAGAATATATTTTAACAATTTCAAAAGTAAAGTGGAATATCTAAAATGACACAAAGTATGTTTAAAGAATAAAGGACTGTATGCTGGAAAGATGAGATTCAAATGGGTGATGCTTGATGAGCAATTTGATGTGCATTCTCAGTGATTTGTGTAACATCCTCCTGCTGATGCAAGAAAAAACCTCAGCCCTTTCAGCCTTTTGTATGAATGCACAGTCAGTTGAGGTCAGTTCTGCAACACAGTATGACATATTCTTATTGATGTCATGTTAAAATCATGCATAAAGCAATGGTAAAGATACTAAAATGTGGAAGGAAATACCTCATTGTTAGAGACTGTAGAGGTCTACTTGTTTATTTTGTCCAATCCAAAGGAAGACTGAGAGGTGATTTGATCATGTTGTACAAAGCCTTCTGGGGCAGATATATACTGAAAAGTTTCTAATCCAGTGGATAAAAAGTGAATAAGAATTGTTCTCAAATAAGAAATCTTGTTGAGAACTGAAATTTGATAAACTCAAATAAGAATTTAGGAGCATTTTTTTTTTCTTTGACATTGAAGTTTTTAAATCAATGAAGCAATTTATCAAGGAAATTAGTGCATTCAGTAACTGTTAATGTGTCTAGATGCTATGTTTGAATCAAAAAAAATATGGTTCAGCCAATACTCTCAATTCAGTGCATGCTGAGTTGTTTGGAATCTCGCTGTTTTATTTTGGTCTAACAAACAGGTGATCTAGTGGTTCGTTTTTGCTTTACATAGTGCCCACTTTCAGTTCCTGGAGTGCTTTTACATTCCATCACCCAAGCATAAGAAAATCTCTTGTCCAGTGTTAACTGAACTGTGATTCTAAATATTGTTTTCAGAAATATTCTTAAGAGGTTTATGACTTACATATTCTTAAGAGGTTTATGACTTACAGAAAAAATTGCAGCCTCCTGTAAAAAAGACTGGAGATAGTAAGTTGGTGGCAGAAATGCACTGCCTGTCCTCAGTCCTGCATTTTCATTATTTTTTTTTCTGATTTATAAGATCTCTACATGTTATTCTTGGCAGCCATGAAACAATGACCTTTTCAAGCCTTTGATAAATCTCAATAATTTCAAACACTGGCTTGATTTTCTCCTGCACATCTCTAGAACAGGCTCCGCTACCTTAATGAAAGTGGTTTTGCATTGATATGTATTTATTATTACCCTGTCCTCACCAAACCCAAATATATTTTCTAATTCTTAAAAATTCTGTAAAAGAAGATGTTTCTATAAAATAACGTACACACAGTAAATGACATAACTACAACATCGGATATTTTAAAACAGCAAATTTGTAAGCCTGGACATTAAACATTGATGGTCTAAATACTTACCCTTACTAATATACCCATCAAAGAATGTTCAGATTAGCCGCTGAAAGACTTTGGAGGACCAACGTCCCTTTTGTTTGAAGGTGTCAGAAAAAGAAGTGGTTGAAGGGTGCACTGTTCACCTCTCATATAGCAAGGTTATATCATCCTCCATTCCTCATGAAACCATATGGAGAGGAATACTCAACTTGAGCAGGATCCAGGGTCAAGACAGAAGATGCCCCAGAGACCATGTGCCAGGAAGAATGCTGAAGCCAGGGAGTCTAAGCAGAGGAACATCTGTCTTTGTGTACAAACATAGCCATAGAATAACAGCAGATCTAGGCAGACTTCACAGAATTTTTTTTCATCTGTTCTCATGGACTTCTCAATCTCAATAGCATTAGAGTGGAGACAACATATGTCTTGAATTTATGTACAACGGTGATACCTATGTCCCAACCAACCCAATACCCATTTTGTATCTGTTTTGCTTAATCCCAGCTGCAATCTCAGCCTTATCTGTCTCCAAAATCTAGTTACATATCTCCACATTATTCCAGTATGAATTCAGCCTGCTTTGGTAATGTGCACTGACAGAAAACGTTTCTGGCATTTCTGCCTACACAATAGTGTCAAAAAGGCTGATGAGATACATGGGATGGCCATGACCCGCCAAGGCCCATTCACACTTCAAATAAGCATGCCACAGGGTGTCTGAGATGTCCCCAAGGCCATCCCTTCCCTCTCTGTTTCTTCTCCTGGAAAGCAATGAAGAAAACAGATTTTGAATATACCTGGAAGCGTGAATTCACACACTGGATAAATGTTTTTATAACCCCTTAAGCAAAGTGGATTGGCAGCTTACTCAGAAAGAAGCACTTCTAAACACTATGCTTCATTAACCATCTGAAATGATAGCTTCTTTCAGCAGAGTTGTATCTCCTTGAGAATTATATTCTAGGAAAATGCTGCAGTTGACATTGTTCAAATGTGACAAAATATTTTGCTTTGGCAAAACCTTGAGGTTTTTTTAAGAGATTTATACTCATAGATTCACATGTTCAAGGCCCTATTAGCTCTCTTGCATAAGATCTTTGAATTACAATTTCTTACACTTATACAACTTTCAACAATTTCTATTCTATTTAACCTTTGTTTTATAGAGAGTCATTATACCTTGAGTTGAAGGTATGTTATTTTCTTTATGTTTTCAATTCAGTTTGAAAAGCTTGCAGTCATTTTTTTATCTTTTATTTCAGTCTTTATTATAGGCATTTGAAATATTTAAAATACTTTAAAAAGAAATTGCACAGATTGCATATTTATTGAACAAGCAGCTAATTATTGTCAAATTTTTTATGACAAAGATGAAAATAAAATATTTGCAAAGTTAAATATGATTAGATCTACCTGGAGGGAATATTTAAAATTATTTATCCCTTCAGATTCCCAGTTGTATACATTGAATTCTAAATGTTTTAACTTCAATATTTTCAGAGGAATAGTCTGAGAAGATGCTACCAATTATACCTTCTAATCACTTAAAAATGTTGCTAGACATAGAGTTAGACACTGAGCTTGTTCTCTTCAAATTTGAACCCTAACCTACAGTTAGTGACCATTTCAGGCATGTGCTTGTTTTTGCCTGGTGAAAGTAAAACATCCTGCACATAAGATGAAAATGGAAGCTGAATAACATCAAGACTAGAACTTGTGATGTGAATCCAGACCTTGAGAAACCTCTATTTGACAATGGTTAGAGTAGTTGTAGTTTAAGCTTTTCTAGTAATTAAAATATGTCAGCAGAAACAATTTGAAGCTTCCTTCTGATTTTTCTCTCTAAAACCAATTTGCTGAAAATATCAAATGCTTAACTCGTATTTCTTTGTCTAGCGGAAAGGTTTTTCACAATGAAGGAATGCTAATAATCTGAGAAATGTTTTGGATAACTTCCTTTGTGAGCTTAATTTGTAGTTTTAAATAGAACAATAAAGGAAGGGTTTAACAGTAGCTTCTTTAAGACAATTTAAAGACTTTGTGGAACTCATCCAGAATATGGAATGCAAGAAATCTCTGCACTGCCCTTGTAGTGCTCAGTGGAATGAGCAAATAGAAAAATGTTTACTAAAAAAAATGCATATTCACATCCCACCATCACTCATCCATCCCTGTTTCTTCATAGATTTCTATCCTCTGCATAGTGAAAATAGACTTTGGAAAGAAATTTTAATTATTATGCTCCCAAATATATGGTAATATATTGATGAAATCAAATGTATTTTCACTCTCTCAATTTTTGGTATCAGTTTTCCAGATACTATAGGTTTTTAATGAGTCTTTCTAAAAAAAAGCCACCTTCTAGAAGGTTATTTATATTTGTGTCCACATCATTATGCTATCAATAATATGAAAGCAAGGAGCCAGTCTGAATGGGCTTTAGAATTTAAAATAAAGATATCAGAGGCTGTATATCAACTGAATTGCTACATTTTATATTGATAAGTTTCTTAAAAAATGATTAGAACAAATTAAATTATTAATGGATAGAGCATAGGTGGAAAAAGAATGTGCATAGCAAAGATTCTAAACAGCCTACATCTTGACTCTTAAAAAAATTATTAACCATTTAGTAAGACATTTTGTTACAATTTAGCTACCCTTTCTAAACAGTTTATAAACATATAAAGTATGACAAATTTCTACTACTGAACAAGTAATTTATAAGGTGTACGTTAGGTTTACCTAAAAAGAGAATAACATCAGGAAAAAACTTTAATTTTGACAAAAGCTTTATGATAAGAAAGAATGTTGCTGCAAATGTGCTCAGCAAAATGGAACTTTCTATATATGATTTCAAACATCTTGCCTCACAGAATAAGAGTCTTATCAGCCTCTTATATGTGGTCACAATTCGGTTGCATAAAGAATAAAAATGCGGCCTGAAAGAACTTACATCAAATTTGTAATTCTATCAAAAAAAGTGAAAAATATTTTTGCTTTATTTTTCATGTTTGTTATCAATTTAAGTTAAAAATCAGTACGTAACACATGAGCACAAATTGTGACCACAATGTCTTTGGTAGTGAAATAAGATCTAGGAAATTCAGATTAATAGCTTATGTTTTAGTGTCTAAGTAGTGTATAGGTGTGCTACAGTGTCTGTCTGCCCAGAACAATAGATTTCTGTCCAGTTTATAGGATAAGCTAAGCCTGCCATTGTTTCTATCTAGAATTTAACAATGGTCTCAAGTAAACTATTATGTTTGGAATAAGGAAAATATAATCATATGGAAAGGATTAATATTTAACAAGGTAAGATATTTTTATCGCATATTCATTGTCTTGCACAATCCTTGTTTTAATTAGATAATAAAATTAGAAGTCAAACAGTCACATAAAGCTAATTTTTTTCAGATAATTTAGATCTAGAAATATATCCATGCACAATTATTGCAGTAGTATGAACAAATCAGATAACTGTATACACAGACACAGTGAATTATGCATATTTGCAGATGTAATTATCCTGTCTATATAATCATTAAGGTAATTGCCTACATATACAAATTAGGCATGCAATTGCATTTGCATTTTAAACATGCATAGATATGGTTAAAAGAGTCATAAAATCAAGCTCAAGATCCTTAACCTATCACTTACAAGAGATATTATTGACTTAAGCAAAACTTAAGAAATTAGAGAGAAATGGGAAGCTTCCTTTATTGTATTATTAAATCTTCAGAATCTTGAGGAAATATTACTTAATAATCTTTGTGAAGTAGATAGACAGTTTTCTCCAGAGAATTTTTTTTGGTTGGTTGTTTTTTTTTTGGTTTGAGAGGAGGCTTGGGGGCCTATTTATTTATTTATTTATGGCAAGCGTTACTTTTGCTAGCATCTCACAAATATTTAGAGTCAGGATTAACTTTGAAGGTTCTTGTCTCCTTGTCTTCTCACACCATAGCAGCCTGCCATTTTTGGGATATATATTAGTAGTACCCTGACTGATGCCCTTTTTTGATTCAGATCAAACTAAGTGACTCTATGTTTCCACTCTTGGTGTGTTCTGTGCAAATTATGCAAAGCTTAACAATGCACTGCTCCCACATTGTTAAAGTTGGGAGTATTTTGCCACTTTCATTAGTAAAATAAGAACAAGGTTCTAACCTTTTTTCTAAACCCTTCAGCTAACTGTATCCATCCATACATGTTCTGAGATCATTATAAATCATTGCAAAATATTTAGTGTGCTTACTGAAAAATTAAAGGGGAACAAAACCTGAACAAGTCACTCTGGAAGAGAAGTACACAGGCTAGAAATGATTGACTTGAAATGCAGAAAAACTAGAATTCATCCCTTGAATTTGGAATCTTGTGAGGATGTAGAGCTGTAGCATTCTTGATTTTTTGTTTGCTTTTTCTTTTGTTTTATTTCTTTTTGTTTTATTAATTCTTGCTTTTCCAATAGTTTCCTCTTCTACTGAAAATAGTCAAATCCCGAATAATCATATCCCATATAAATGCTAATTATTGTGTTCAAAATAGTTCATCACCAAAAGCCAGTTTTGTTGCATTCTAAGTACACCGACAGCAAATCTTCATTTTTTCCTAGCTTTTTGTTGTTGTTGTTGTTTATTTTTTACTTAAATTATGATCTTATCCACTTGAATATTTGTATTAATATGCAGTTTGGACACAGTATCTTCTCATGTTACATTGTATTTTATCAGAAAATCAATACTCTGTATTCTCAAATATCCCTGAACAAAGTATTTTCGGCTATTTGTATATACCCAGACTTTCGCTACCTTTATGCATTGCTATAACTTTAAGTGTTATTAAACACTGCTCAATATTCTTTCCTGGAGTTGTTGAATTTTCTTGCATTCCAGTAAAAGCACTTTGGCCAGTGTCCTAGTCTCATTTGAGTCTACATGTATTCACAGTTTATACTGGAGTAATGTGGCTGCCAGTATAACTATTCTGCTGCATAACATCTAATGCATGAATGTCACTATATAAATGGAGGTGAGCCTTTCCTCTGTAATGCAGGTTTAATTAAGTTTACTTTTTTTCAAATGCATTTACTCAAAAAGTAATGAATGCATTTCATAAGATGATGCATTCATTTCCCATTAATCCACTATTCTTCAATTATACTATTGGTTGGCTATTACCAGAACTAAATCACTTCTGTTACAATATTTAGAGTATTTTTTATATATTTCAATTAGCATTACAATCTACTGAAATGTGGACAGTGAGTTTGCATAACAGAGATTAGCTTAATTGTTAAATATAACATTAGCTTAATTGTTAAATATAACATTTATAGTAGTTAACTATAACATTTATTGTTAACAATAAATACTATACTATACAAGTAGTTAATATTTATAGTAGTTAACATTTATAGTAGCAACTGGAATGCATGTAGCTCAGCCTGGGAGTGGATGATGACAGGGCACCTGACCAGGAGGCGGCGGCTGACGAGGCCTTCTACAGGCAGCTGGAAGTTGCCTCACGGTCACAGGCCCTGTTTCTCATGGGGGACTTTAACTTCCCCGACATCAGCTGGAAAGACAGCACAGCAAGGCATAAACGGTCCTGGAGGTTTCACAGTGCGTCGATGACAACTTTTTGACACAGGTTGTAAAGGAGCCGACGAGGAGCGCTGGGCTGCTGGACCTCGTCCTAACAGAGAGGGTCTTGTTGGGGATGTGAAGGTGGGGGGGGCAGACTTGGCTGCAGTGATCAGGAGCTGGTGGAGTTCAGGATCCAACAAGGAGGAGGTGGGGCAGTAAGTAGTAGCCTTGCCACCCTGGACTTCAGGAGGGCCTATATTAGCCTCCTCAGAGACCTACTGGGAAAGATCCTGTGGGCTAGGGCTCTAGAAGGAAGAGGGGCCCAGCAGAGCTGGTTAGTTTTCAAGCAGCATTTCCTCCATGCTCAGAAACAGTGCATCCCTGTGTGTAAGAAGTCAGGCAGAGGGGGCAGGAGACCTGCATGGATGAGCAGGGAGCTCCTGGCAAAACTCCAGCAGGAAAAAGGAATATATGGAATATACAAGAAAGGACAGCCCCCTTGGGAGAAATACAGGAATATTGTCAGGGAATGGGAGATGCTACAAAGAAAGCTAAGGCTCAATTGGAATTAAATATGGCAAGGGATGTTAAGAGTAACAAGAAGAACTTCTTCAAATATATTAACAACAAAAGGAAGATCAGGGAGAACGTGGGTCCACTAGTGAATGGGGTGGGTACCCTGGTTACGAAAAATACGGAGAAAGCAGAGCTGCTGAATGTCGCCTTTGCTTCTGTGTTTGTCAGGGGCAGCTCTCTAGAATCCCAGGCCCTAGGGACACAAGAGAGCCAGAGAGAGGAAGGCTTCCCCTAGGTAGAGGAAGAGTGGGTCAGAGAGCATCTAGGGAAACTCGACACCCACAAATCCATGGGCCCTACTGGGATGCACACCAGAGTGTTGCATTAACTGGTGGATGTCGTAGTCAAGCCGCTCGCCATCATCTTCGGAAGGTCCTGGAGAAGGGGGAGGTGCCAGAGGACTGGAAGAAAGCCAACGGTCACTCCGGTCTTCAAAAAAGGCAAGAAGGAGGACCCAAGTAACTACAGGCCGGTGAGCCTCACCTCCATCCTCGGAAAAGTGATGGAGCAGCTCATCCTGGCTGCTGTCTCGAGACACATGGAGGAGAAGAAGGTGCTCAGGAGTAGCCAGCATGGATTCACCAAGAGGAAATCCTGCTTGACTAACCTGATCACCTTCTATGAAGGAGTGACTCACTGGATAGAGGAGGGTAGAATGGTGGATGTGGTCTATCTGGACTTCAGCAAGGCTTTTGACACTGTCCCTCACAGCATCCTCCTGGGCAAGCTCTGAAGATGTCGGATTTCCCAAATACCTCAAGGGAGGCAGTGAGGAGGAGGGGGCCAGCTTCTTTTCAGTGGTGGGCAGTGATAGGACTAGAGGAAATGGCCACAAGCTGAGGCACCAAAAGTTCCACAGGAACTTAAGGATGCATTTCTTGACAGTGAGGGTGACAGAGCACTGGAACAGGCTGCTCAGAGAGGTTGTGGAGTCTCCTTCTTTGGAGAT
>JAUBOD010000001.1:13462519-13488187 GCA_032353885.1 Nothura maculosa
GGATGAAGGGATGGAGTGCTCCCTCAGCAAGTTTGCTGATGATACCAAACTTGGAGGAGTAGCTGACAGCCCTGAGGCCTGTGCTGCCATCCAGAGGGACCTGGACAGACTGGACCACTGGGCGATGAGAAATCTAATGAAGTTGAACAAGGGCAAGTGCAGGGTCCTGCACTTGGGAAGGAATAACCCTGGACAACAATACAGATTAGGGGCTGACCTGCTGGAGAGCAACCCCACAGAGAGGGACCTTGGTGTTGTGGTGGACGACAAGATGACCATGAGACAGCAGTGTGCCCTCGTGGCCAAGAAGGCCAATGGGATCCTGGGGTTCATTAAGAAGAGCGTCTCCAGAAGGTCAAGAGAGGTGATTGTCCCCCTATACACAGCCCTGGTGAGACCACACCTGGAGTACTGTGTCCAGTTCTGGGCTCCCCAGTACAAGAGGGATGTGGAGCTGCTGGAGAGAGTCCAGCGTAAGGCCACGAGGATGATCAGGGGCCAGGAACATCTGCCCTATGATGAAAGGCTGCGAGAGCTGGGCCTGTTCAGCCTGGAGAAGAGAAGACTGAGGGGAGACCTGATCAGTGTGTATAAATACCTCAAGGGAGGCAGTGAGGAGAAGGGACCCAGCCTCTTTTCAGTGGTGGACAGCAATAGGACTAGAGGAAATGGCTACAAGCTGAGGCACCAAACGTTCCACAGGAACTTCAGGAAGCATTTCCTCACTGTGAGGGTGACAGAGCACTGGAACAGGTTTTCCAGAGAGGTTGTGGAGTCTCCTTCTTTGGAGATCTTTAAAACCAGCTTGGATGCAGCCCCGTGCCACATGCTGTAGGTGACCCTGCGTGTGCAGTGGGGTTGGACTAGATGACCTCTGAGATCCCTTCCAACCTTAAGCATTCTATGATTCTATGATTGCCTGCTTAGTTGTGGAGCAGGTCACACATCAAGGATAGTATTATAATCTGTTCAAAACAAGTGGACAAATGGACAGCTTATTAGTATAAACAAGCGCTTCAAGAATTAGAGTTGAAGCAACATTTTTTTTTCTTTTTTTTCCTTCAAACAAGTGGAGAAAGAAGGAGTATTACGATCAACTCCTAAGAAAAAAGAGGCAATAGAGACAATTAAAAGTATATTTGAAGAGAGATTATTTTGCATTTCAAGATCACATAAAGCAAGCAAGAAAGGAAGCCTCAAGCAAAAGAGGGAAGGAGAGCAAATGCATGTGTGAGAGAAACTGTGATCTGCAGGAAAAGTGATATAGCAAAGTGCAAATTTGCAGTATATCCTACAGCAGTGAATTTCTAAGAGAACCTTCTCGGAGATTCCCAACGGTAACCTAGGAAACCAAATTCTTAAACTCAAATGCATCCCTAAACATTCCTGGATTAGTTAGACTTTGGGAAAAAAAGTGAAGATACTCACTTGGAACAGTATGACCAATCATGTTTGATATTCGAACATGACCAGAAGTTAAGAAACTAGCCAGAGACTAGCAGCTCTGGAGAGAGTGACCTGGGCGTCATGGTGGATGGCAGTGTGCCCTGGTGGCCCAGAAGGTCAATGCAATCCTGGAGTGCATAAAGAAGAGCATCTCTAGCAGGTCAAGGGATCATCCCTCTCTACACAGCCCTGGTGAGGCCACATCTGAAATACTGTGTCCAGTTCTGGGCTCCCCAATACAAGAGGGATGTGGAGCTGCTGGAGAGAGTCCAGTGCAAGGCTACGAGAATGATAGGGGCCTGGAACATCTGCCTTCTGATGAAAGGCTGAGGGAGCTGGGCCTTTTCAGCCTGAAGAAGGCTTGGGGTGGGGGTGATATCTGATCCATGACTATAAATACCTCAAGGGAGGAAGCAAGGAGGATGGGACTGGCCTCTTCTCAGTGGTGGACAGCAATAAGGCAAGAGGAAATAGCCACAAATTGAAGCACCAAAAAATCCACAGGAAATTAAGGAAAAATTTCTTGACAGTGAGGGTGACAGAGCAGGCTGCCAAGAGATGTTGCGGAGTCTCCTGCTCTGGAGATATTTAAAACCTGCTTGGATGCAGCCCCGTGCCACATACTCTAAGTGACCCTGCATGTGCAAGAGGTTGGATTAGATAAACTTTAGAGCTTCCTTCCAACCGTAAGCATTCTATTATTCTGTGACTGTATTGATTATTTAATTGTTTTGCCTATATCTGTTATATTCCTTGTATTGATTAATGCAAAAATTAGTTGTGTTAGAACATGCCCATCTTCTGCACTAGTGGTACCTAAGCCAACACTGATCCAAGCTAAACTAGGAATAAGAAAATGCTAATTACCCTATAATAACAAAATAGCCTTCTTGCATCAATGATCATGCTAAGACAACTGTTGTTTTCAGGATCCAAACTACTACAGAATAGGTATGGAAGTTTAGTCTATGGTACAGTTACACTGAGAGAACTAGTCAACTCTTATTTAAAATGTACTATTTATTGCACATTTTCACTAGCCTCTATAAAACCTACCACAGTCAAGTCTCCTCTAAAAATTGTTCTGCATAAAGTGAAGCCTTTAGGCCCAGTCTTGTGAAGCCAAAACTCTGGTAGGTCACTTCAGTGAAAGATAAACAAATAATTACCTCTGAACATATCCCAACAAATTCAAATAGAAGAAAATATTGCACTTGATTGAGACCAAGCGCCCAAGGGGAACAAAAATTTCCCAAAATTCTTCATGTTCTGTCCTAAACACAGCAACATTGTGGGAACCACCAAAATATTCTTGGTGATGTGATAGAAGGAGAAAATCTCATGACTCTAAAACTGACAACCTTAACAGCATTTACATTGATACCCAGCTGTCACAGAGAACTTGCTATGTGTATTTCAATGAAAAAGAACTATGTGGTTGCATCCATGGAACAAAAGAAAGTCAAAGAAATATTCAAAGCCAGTGCCAAACTATATCATCATTTGGAAAGTGTGCTAAACTCGTAGTCACATAATTTAAAAATGCACACAGCTTTGGTTTTTGGACTGTTGTTGTATTTTGGTAGCAATTATATGTAATAATTCCATAAATCATAATCACTTGGTATTCATTTGAAACTTTAATCCAAACACGAACCAAAAGACCCACATTTTTAAACCTTATTTGTACGGTAGTAAAATAACTATATTTATGTGCTATAGTTGCACTAACATCGAAAAAAAATATGCTGTGTACTCTCAGCAAAGTACTTAGTTTTTGGCCATACTTGAATTTTTGTCTATACAAATGCTTGCTAAAAAAAATTAATCTTGGGCATGCACATGTTTGTTTCAAAAATGTCTTAACAGAATTTGAATTTGCTTTAAAAATGGCCTTTTTCTGAAACTCCTTACTAAATACACTTCAGCAATCAGGAGAAGAGGTTTAAAGTTATCCCTTGAGAATATGGCAAGGGGAGTTGGGTTGGAACTCTCCCGTTAAAAAAATGTCATTTAATTCATTGGATCACATCCATTCATTGGATCTAGACACTTCCACTGACACATCTCTAGTTTAACAAAATCTATTGGATTCCTGTCTTGGTTCCTGGAAGGGCATTGAACTAATGATTGAGGGTCTAGTGTAGTCAGTGCTTCCAGTTCTGATGACAGTCCAGCAAATTAGAAAGCCTGGCTTTTTGCTAGCGATATGGTAATGCATATTTTCTTATAACAGATTCTTAAACCACCGAAAGTATAATATTTCTTGGAATATTATTTTAGGTATCTATCATGGTCTTATATGATTCACGAGTAGAAGATATTCTCTTGGTTGTAGCAGATGCTTTTCTCTTACTCTGTTATCATCAGATGACAGTCAGCTGTCATTAGATTCATCAGTGCCATTAATGTTTAAAGAACCAAGTCCCTCTCCTCTACAAACTTAGGAACAGCACTATAGAGCTAACTGTAGCTGTCCACACCACAGTTACTGAAGCAGTTTAAAACAGTTAAAATTGCCTTGTTCAGGTTTTGTATCTGCTGCCTGTAAGGTAACTACCGACTTCCTTATTCCATCTTACAGACATTTCAGCCTGTCAGTAGTCTGCGAGATTTACTACTCTATCCAGAGAACAGAAAAAAACAACATGAGGCTAACATGATCACTCACACTTAAACAGCACATTTCTACCCCTGAATACCACGTATATATACTCATCAGAAATTTTACACAATCAGCTTATCATAAAAAACAATAAAATTAAGTTCCAACAGCAAATAATTCAAGAAAACTAGTCTACACTGAGCTGTCTGGGACACATGAAAGCTGCAATCCACTTAGATTTTTTCTTTTACCTCATACACATGGTTTTGTGTATACTTATCAAAAAGTCATAAGTAAAACTACCAAAGGTGAACTTAGCAAGCTTTGTTAGCTTACACTTGATCCAGAAGTGATTGATTTTGAAGGAAGAATGATACTGATTTTAATAGACTTTACACCACCGATTCTGTGATGAAGCTAGTACTGAAGATATGTAAGAAATTAGATGTTTATATTTACTTTTATAATTCAAGTTTGGAAAACAAAATTAAAATTACTTCGCTAAAGGAAGAATATTCTTCAAAGCCTCTAAAATGAAATTAAAAGCTTGAGTATATACAACAGAAAGTGATTCTACTCTTTTGAAAAGAGTAATGCTTTTACATTTAATGTGTGAACTACAAATGTAAGAGCATCTGATCCAGAGAAACATGTTACTGTTGTATTCTTATTAAATTTGGGAGCTTAACAAGCTTATCACAAGATGTTCTGCTGTTATCTCTTTCTGTCCTGCATTTATTCCCTTAGGTATTTTTCTGAGGAAAATATTAGAGAAAAAAAATCTGCTAAAAAGTGACTAAGCACACACTACTTAAATCTTGCATCAAGCAGAGAGAACAGGAAGTGAGAAAGAAGCAGAGCTGTTTAGTGTGACGCAGTATTACTAGCATGAAATAGACTTAATATGATCAGTGAATAGCCTGATCTGTAGCTGAGGGGAAAGTGGTGGATGTCATTACCTTGACTTTAACAAGATATAGTCTCCCACATTATCCTTTTATTCAAATTGGGGTGTTATGATCTGAATAGGTGGTCCACTATGTGAGTGAACTGGTAGATCATTGATCACAAAGAGGAGTGGTTGATGGTTCATATTCAGACACTGGTTATTAGTGATGCTCTTCAGGGGTGTAAATTGAAAATATCCTTGTTTAATATCTTTATTATTGGTCTGAGAGAGATGTAATTTACCATGATCAAGTCTGCAGGTGACACTAAAGTGTGGGAGATTCTGCTGATGTGCCCTGGAGTCCATTGGGTTGCTGAGGAAAGGACTACTCAGGCAGGAAGAAAGGAACCGTGGATCTTCATGGAATTTGGCAGGGACGAATACATGTCCCATGTCCCACAAAGTCCCACACTTGGGATGAACCAATGCCCTGCAACTGTATGGGCTGTGGCTGAGATGTTGTGGAGCAGATCTACTGAAAAGGGCCTCAACTGACAGCTGCCAGGGTGTTGTGTGCATCCACTGACCTTCCAGGAGCTGGCTGCATTAGAAACCAACTGACCTTGGGTTGCTAAATTCGTAAAGGCAGATTGCAACTGGCCAACAGTTGTTGTGAAGAAGGAAGTCAAAGAAAGGACTGTGCAGGAGCACAGTCAGTAAATCAAGGGATGGTATTTTCGCTTTTACTCAGGATTCATTAGACCACATCTGGAATATTGTGTGTTGGCCAATAGTACACAAATAGTAGTGTGTAGACTCTAGATACAATAGTAGTGTGTAGACTCTAAATACAATAGTAGACTCTAGAAAATTCAGTAGAATGCTAGCAAATGCCATAGCACTTCCCCTGTGAGCAACCTGGAGCAGGGATAACATCAGGAGGACTAAACATCATCAAGCACTGAAGAAGAGCTAGGCTCTTTACTGGAGTGCACAGCAGGAGGATAAGTAATGTCAGTAATAAAATGCAATAGGGAGATTCTGATCCGATATAAGGATTTTTCTCGTGGAGACAATCAAACACTGGAAAAGATTGCCAGAGAGGCTGTGCAGTCTTTATACCTAGAGATTTTAAAAATCAAACTGGATAAATCTCCAGGCAATGCTTTGGCTCAGCTTTGAGCAGCAGTTGGACTAAAGATCTCCTGAAGTCCCTTCCAATTTGCATGATTGTATATTTTCTAAGAAGAAATATTTATTTCTACTAAGAAAGTTAATTTGTCTGTGCCTTGGTAAGGAAAAATCTAACAAGATATTTTCTACGGGGCATGGAAAGGACCTAGAAATAATATGAGTTAGCATCTATTTGCTTCTTAAGGCTCTACAGACATATAGTGATACTACAGCAGCGATGCTAGTGCTGTTAGACAGCTCCTTGTAACCTCCTCCAGTGACTTAGCTGGTGACTATTAACATGTAAAGAACATACCTACAGAAAATATCATGAAAGTATATTCCTCGAGACACCAAAGGCTGGAATGCCCTTCAGAACAAAGCTTTTCAGAGCCAAAGTTTCCTATGTTATCTCTCTCATTATGAATGCATAGACTCTCAATACATCTGGTCTAGAAATCTATTTGGACATAGCTTCTGCACACGCACGGTAAACCCAGAACTTTCAGGACATGTTGAACCTCCTGGGCATGCACAGAACAAAGTATGTTGTACAGATGCAGACGGTTTTATGCACATGGAGTTGGTTTGCAATATTTTGAGGAATTCCAGATGTGTGGCTTTTGTTGGCGGGATACGATCTATTACGGCCAGAGACAGTGGGGAATCCTGGAAAAATGAATAACATCTTCAAAACCTTTGTAGAGAAAATCTTGCCCAGGAAAGCAGAACAAGTCCAGGAAAACTTAAATATATGGTTACATTTTGATAAACAATTTAGCCAATGCCTGACTATCCCTTTTCCAACATCCAGCAGTGTCATGTGCTGTATGACTCATTCAGAAAGGCAGATAGGAAAGGCCTTCTACTTCTCCTCACATCCAGAGAACTGGCCTGTTTAAAGGAATTTGTAGTTTCCCTCACTGTAAGAGAACAGAGTTTCTGTGCCGCCTTCTACAGGATTGCAGGCTTAGGACTGAAAGGTACTTTTCCCTCAAATGCTTATATAGCACTGTAAACCAGCAATGTTTGCATATATGTCTGACAGTCACATTCTTACCACACACGTCTCTGACTTCATTCCCTGCTCTATGCGTTGGCTGACCTAAAGCCAAGGTTGATGTTAGACCCTGTGAAGTCAGATACATTTGAGGAATCTTGATTTTTTAATGTTTCTCATTCAACAGATTTGAAATTTGTTGAATATGTCATTTAGGTATAGTGTCACTGCTTCCAGCTCCTACTTGTAGCTGTTTCTCTATTGGCCATTTTCATTCCACTAGTTACTGTGTAGTCACAGCAAACAGTTTTGGAAACTCAAAGGCAGCTGCCACTACAGTTGTGGAGAAGAGAAACTAGGAGTTCTTTAAATGGCTTATTCAGATACTCAGTAAGAAACAAGAGCTACAAATGACTCCTACAGCTGTGTTGCTACATACAGAGTCATAAACAGGACGTAACATTATTGTATAGAATTTTTGTCCTAGCTAAACATACTCTGATACTACCTGGAAAGGAAATAGGGCCATGAAATAATAGCGGTAAAATATGGAAGAAAAATTTCCTGAAAAGGCAAATAAACAAAGCTGGTAATGGCAGAAGGTACTGTCAAGGACTGTCACAGGATATGGCCTTATCTAAAGGATCTCTATAAGAAATGAAAAATAGCACTAACTAATTTTAGAGGGTTCTTCCCTTTGGTACAACCAGGCAAGCAAAGACAGGAACTGAAGCTGTTGTCATAACCTATTTCTTCTGAATTTTCTCAGCTCTACATGTGAAGATAATCACAGAAAAAAAAAAAAAAAGAGGATTTAAAATGCAGCCATTGTCAAAGGGGAAAGGGCATTTTCCTTCCTCCAGTACAGATCATGTTTCTGAAGAAAAAAACACACGTTTAAAAGCAATTAAAATATGTCATTAGCTGACAAGACAAGGGGTTAATTGCCATGAAATACATATGCAAATGTAATTTGCTGCAGGCTTCATGGCCTTATGAATGTATGGCACTTATTTACAGGTTGTTTTTATTTTTAATGCAAGCATTTTATTAAATAACCTGCATAACTGGTCAACTTAATTGCTATAGATATTAAAAGTGACATGAATGCTATAATACAATCACTTTAAAAATGATAATGAATGAAGTATTTGTTTCCTAGCATAACTCAGAACATCCCAGGAATTAAACAAAGTGAGCTGAATACATCTAAATATTTGGGCACACCATCCTGTGTTCTGTGTGCATTTAGTACAGTTGCCTCAGAGATGACAGTGGGCAAAAAATGTTTAAAGCATTCATTCGAATTGCAAGCGTCTTTGTTTTTTTTTCCAGTGACACTTACAGGAGAGACTTATATGTAACCGTAGGTTTCTAACATCTGTTTGCTACGCCAAATAATGTAGGCAAAGTTGTGGCTGGAGATAGTGCACAGAAACAGCGAGGCCATAGAAAAGGGGGAAAAAAAATGCTCGCTTATGCTGAAGGATGCTTTTGTTTAGCCCTTTTGAGAAAGACCTCAGTGACCTTAAAAAACCTCCAGCTGCAGCCTGCGAAACTGGATTAAGAGCCTCAGCAGAGGATCTTGAGAGCCCTCTACAGGCCACCACGGCCCCTTAACTGCAGTGATGTCTTCACTCAAACTCTTTCTGGTAGCCCTGCTCAGCCTCATCTCCCTTGATATGTGCTTGAAAGAAGGGTTTTATTTGCCATTTATCACAGTGGGGGTTTTGGTGTGCAACAGTGAGCCGTGCCTTTAATGATGCCTTCAGCTGGCAGCCTTGTTCTGCTTAAATAACTACTTGCCAAAAAAGGAAAAGAATTTGTCCTCTCTCCGGATTTGTTATTTCATTAGGGTTCCTCAAGAGAGCTCCAATAAAGGATTCTGGTCTATTAATCACCCTCCACAACTTTCTCAAGTAATTAGTCTTTAAAAATATTTGCTACCTCCTTAGTAGTACATAATTTGACGGTGCTCAGTGAATCAGCCGGGGTTCAGACTCACTAACCTTTAGAGGTTTGGCCTGTCTGAGCTCATCAGTCTCGGCCTCCAATTGAACTGAAAACTGCACTTTTTTTTCATTCTTTGTGGCAGTTTTATAGTACAGCCTTGCTGGATGCCTGCCATGAAGGAAAACTCAAAACATATAAATTCTTCATAAGGCAATGGTAAAAGGTAGCATGGAGAAATAGGGCACTCGTGCTGTCAGAGCTGCTGCAGAAGGGAAGATCGCTCATTCTGAGGCAGATGTAGCAACAATTGCCCCTGTTTAACTCCGTAAATGGGTAATACAAGTTTATGGGGCCCTAGTGATGGAAATCTTGCTGACATCGCTGTGAGATTTCTTTTTGGCAGGGAGCATGGACGCTTAAGAGAGCATTGTAAGGGTCTTGCTTACCATTTTGGATTCTGACCCTTTCGAATTGAGCATAAAGCGTAGTCTTTGAGGACAAACACACAATTCCATATATGAAGTGGACTGTGAGGGAGCTTCACATTAGAAAATATGAAAGTTGCAAATCTCTTATGCAAAAATACATTTGGCAACAGCATATAATTCAGTTCACATGCCTTGTTGCTTTTTTTCTTGGCATTCCCAGTTCCATTGGCCTTGTTTCTGGTAAATTAAGAAGGCAATTACAGATTCACAGAGCACTTTGGGAACATTCCAGAATTTGTATTTGGCATTACAGATACTCACAAGCCGCCCAAGCTAGAGCTGTTCAGAGAGTGGAAATTTCATATTGCTCCACCTTTTGAGATTTGGAGTTTTGATAGAGATTTCGTTCTCACACTGATTTGAAAATGAAATCTTTCAAATGATTTTTCAAAATAGATTAAAACTAAAATTCCCATTTTCCGATTAGGTCTGAAAATTTGTATTTGAAAATAATCCTTGTACTTTCTGGCTTATTTCATGTCTCCTTTCTGATATTGATCAGACAGCTTACCCTATGTAACAGAGCAGTAGGAATATTGCATAAGGATAGATCCACAAATCTACGCTGTTCCTGTGCAAGAGTGTAAATTTTATCTGAGGTAACATTAATTAGTCAGAGAGCAAACATTAAAGCAGGACACTAAGCCAGGACTCTTTGATATATATAAAATTACAGTTAAAGAAATGACGCTATGACTGCCCTCTTTGCCAAGGTGAAGTAAAAAATGGAAAAGTTGGAAAAAGAAAGCTATTGTGTAGATTAAATTGAGATGGATGAATCCAAAGAAATCTAATGGAAACAAGTGTATCTTTGTGTTCTGGTTATGAGGAAAGAAGGAACACAAAATATTTGTAGATGGGAGCCCATCTCCCTAAAGAACAGATTTTCTGTCAGTTTCCAGAAATGATCTTGCTTCTAACTCAGAGTGGTATATTTCTCGTACATAATGAGTAGCACTTGCATAGGCTAGTCATCATGTTTAATTAAAGGGAACAAAAGTTCCCTAAAGTCAATAAATGACAATATATTATAGGGAAGTGTTTCTGGACGTATGGGATATGCGACATTAAATATATATATATATATATAAGAAAAGATGAACTGGACATATCTGAAACTTCAGTAGAACTCACATGAATCTGTTAAATGATGTATGTTCGTTGGTGTGTGTACATGCATGTGCATATATATGTAGTATTTAACAAAACGTGCAATTGCATGTACTTGAAGACAGTTGTTGAAATGCTGCTGAAAACCTAATCTAGGAACCTCTCCTTTGGATCCCTTGTAATTTTCAACAGGGAATGGAAGCCTTTTGGGCAATGACATTGTACTATTTGTGCCTAAAACTTTCCAGGGCTGGAATTTAGCTGCAGGACAAGTCTTTCCTCTTTTACAGGAATGGTTGAATGTTGACTTCTTTTAAAACTTTTTTATAGTTTTTTACTCTTAGAAAGGAGAATTTTTATCAAAATGATTTACCTATCATTTCTTTGGGATTACCATATTATGGAGAAGCTTGACTCAAAGTCTCCCAATGAGTGTTACTCTGCCAGCCAAAGCATAGAAGATATCAATGTATCAGGCCTTAAAGTGTAGACATGACATTTCAGCGCTCAAAAAACTCATTATTTTTTAAAAGATTTTCTAAAGCCTCACTGCCTAACAGATTATAACTCCAAAAGGCAAATCAAAATACAGGCCCGTAGCACTTGACAGAGTCTCTTTAAAAATATTCCTCTTAGAGATCTAAATGTGTTTGGAGTAATCACCTTACAGCTGGTTGTAAGATCCAACCAGCTAGGTAGACATAGAATATGGAGGTAGATAGCAGGTAAATGGGTACTAAACCTTTACAATGTTTTTCGTTTTAACTTCTGTTACTGTTACTTCAGAAGACAAGAAAAAAATAGGTGGTATCATATTTTCAGGGATATTGTTGCTTATAAAAGAATTCTGCATTACATACTATCATTGACTGTGTTATGTCCTCGACGAACTATGGTGGCCTCCATCTGATTACATCCATGTTAAGTCCCAAATAGTCATCATGTGTTTGCAGAATGCCTCATTTTGGAGTACTGAAGCGTAGAGAGTGGCAAGGAGAGGAGAATTAGAGATGGTAAGGGCCTGAAGAAACCAACTGATCCATCCTTCCATTGAGGAGCCTGATGTTTCAAAATACCTTTATACAGTCAGCACATAGGAGCACATAGGAATTAAATAATCTTAAAATTAGAAATTGTTTAATAAATAGCTATAGAGCACCATAGCTATATAAGCACACTCAGCTATATAAGCACTACCATCACTGTAGATATTTTTGTTCACAAATTACCAGGAAACTAGTTATGATTTCTGCAAAAATAATAATTATTCATGAGGGTGAGGTTTGTCATTCTAATAAACTATGACTGTTCCATAGGAAGTGTTTTTTTTAAACTGTATGATGAAAATGTCTCTTGCTGTGACTGGTTATCTAATAAATGCAATTTCTTGTCAGTTTCTTGATGGGTTGACTGGACCAATAAATGAAAAACAACTAATAATGAGTAAGCTTTCAAATGGATAATCATTCATAGTAAATTGCATTTAGCTGTACATCTTCATAGGCATATTAAAATACACCTGGAGAAACAAATGTATATAATTCATAATAATCCACAATTAAACAAGTTTAGCAATTTTTCAGAAATATGTTTGTAAGCCATATTTTCAATATTATGCCAACTTTCTACTTTTATATCTAGAAACTAGGAAATGTCACAAAGCCAATTTTAAGTATTTTTTGTTATCAATAAATACACATCAAACAAAGCAATGTTCTTTCTGGTATAGCTGTTATTTTGTACCTTACAAATTGAAGTTTTGTATTAACTCTATCCAGGGTGATGATAAAAATTACTACAGAAGTTTTCTGGTTTAATTATTTGAAGATGCTTCCATGAAAGAAGGATAATTTTTAATGCATAGCTGGTAGTACTGATACTTCCACTGTTTAATAGCCAGCTAACATAACAGTTACAAAGATATTTTGATTGCCGTAAGAAATTCTTATGGGAATTCATCCATACTTGGCTAAGTAAGTTATCAAAATTATGTATTCTTCTCTGATATTAATTTAAATCTAAAATATAATATTTTTGCAATACAGAACAGAAACATTGAAGTCAAAATATTCTCCTCTCCTCAAAAATTTTGACTTTAAATAAATTGAGCTTCCACCAGAAGATCTTTCCTCAGAATATTTCTGCTCGCCTTTAAAATATTTACTTGCTTGGTTTGTGTTGAAACTCTTCAGTGGAAGGAACAGGTGCACAGCAGTTGCAAAACTTAGAATGGTAAAAGGCAGATCTACACAAAGCCCAGAAAGGCTAAGGGGGTTCTGGTTCCTCCTCTACTTCTCAAAAAAAGTTCCACCGAAAGTGCTGTATACTTCTAATAATATCCATGGGGGTTTCTGTGTGTCTGCAGAGCTCCGCTTCATTCACACAATGGGTAAATGCATGTTCTATTCTGCCTGATATATATGTTCAACTTGAAAAATATTGCAAGATCTGAAAGTACCAATGTGTGACAAAATAAAAGTTTTGAAAAGTAGCTCCTCAAAATATCTGACAAAGCATGGACAAGGAGTTTCAGGTGAAATTAAAGCTCAGTTTTATCATAAGTATCAGTCTCTGAAAAATACTTTTTCTCCAAATTCCTTAAACATAAAGAGTTTTTTCTATGAAACTAAGAAGGGGAAACAGAAGCATTTTAAAGAACATTTTGGCCTTAGCCTTCTTCATATATATCCCTCTATTCAGCATCTGCCCAAAGTACAGTCTTTTCTAGTCTGTCTGAGCCTCAGAAACTGTTACTAAATGCCCCACAAAATATTGGTCAGAACTCTTGGATGATATCTCCATAGCAGTTCACTCTTGTGCAAAAAACAGGATGTTTGTTAAATCAGAGAGGCGAGACTGAACTGAAAAATATAAAGATGAGTAATTCTGATACATTTACAGTACTATAAAGAACAGATTTTCTGAGGTCCTGCTCTTCCTTAGCCTTAGTGTGTGCAAATTGAGGATGTGGCAAGCTCAGCGAATGTGGATATGTAAAGTGGTTTCCTTAGAAACAATAAAAGCAAGAACTATAAAGCAGAACATCCTCCTAGCTGATGGGACTTTTTAATGGTGCTGATAACAGGGAGAGCAGACGTAAGTAGCCTCACTGTTTGTACACAGCACACAGCATAGTCCTCCAAATAGCTGAATTACTTTCCATATAAGATCATAAAATCTAGATAGAATCTCACAGGGGCTGCCATTAAGCCAGAGGACAAGACTGTGACGTTCCAGTATTAGTATTATAAGTTAAATATAGCAGTCGGCATCTCTGGTGCCTACTTGTACTCATTTCTTCTGAGATAACTAATTCATCTCCCTCCTCCATGCTCACTGCTCGCGTATTGGAAAGAAGTGATCACTGCGACAAATATGCTTCTCATGAAACCAGCATAGAGACCGGCACACAAGCTGCTCTTTAGTTCAGATTTACACAAATAGGAGCCCAAATTAGGCATACAGACAAGCGATTCCTGAAAGTGCTGACTGCCCAACAGCATTTCAGCAGGGTCAGGAGGCAGGGAGAGGAAGAAAGGAGGTATGCATGCAGCCAGAAATCAATTCAGTACAAAACTTTCATATTCCTTGTATAATGTCAGAGGAACTTAGGGACCACAAGCAATTGTATACTGTCCTCAGTGGTCAATGAGTAATGTTTTTTTTTTGTATTGAGCTGAACACTTAGATAGTCATAAATTACATAACTGATATTTTAAATAAATAGTTATTGCTCACAGCCTGGCAAGGATCTCAGAACTAAACATGAGAGTGGCAATGTGAGGGTGGGAGAATCAACTCTAGTACATTCTTGTACTGAATACTGGAGATGGGTTTCATTTCTCACAACTTCAGCCCTCTGTTACATAGGAGAGGAAAATTTAGCTCCACACTCAGACCTGTAACTCAAGGTGTAAACCCAGTGTCTACGCAACTTTTATAGTCTGCTAATCTAGTCAACTGAGTCAGTGTAGCACAGAGAGCTGCTGAGATGTCCAAAAATGGGTCACTGTTTAAGAGCAAGTGAACATTTTTCTCATTTCTGCTGTCTGTATTGGCCAGATCAGATGCTCAACTCTGTTGCATAAAACTGAGCCCTTTATGTTTTTTTAGATCATAGAATCATAGAATGCTTAAGGTTGGAAGGGATCTCAGAGGTCATCTAGCCCAACCTCCCTGCACACGCAGGGTCACCTCTAGCACGTGGCACAGGGCTGCATCCAAGTGGGTTTTAAAGATATCCAAAGAAGGAGACTCCACAACCTCTCTGGGAAGCCTGTTCCAGTGCTCTGTCACCCTCACTGTCAAAAAATGTATCCTTAAGTTCCTGTGGAACTTTTGGTGCCTCAGCTTGTGGCCATTTCCCTAGTCCTATCACTGCCCGCCACTGAAAAGAAGTTGGCCCCCTCCTCCTCACTGTCTCCCTTGAGGTATTTATAGACACTGATCAGCCTTCTCTTCTCCAGGCTGAACAGGCCCAGCTCTCGCAGCCTTTGTTCATAGGGCAGATGTTCCAGGCCTCTGATCATCCTCGTAGCACTCCATAGGCTGGACTCTCTCCAGCAGCTCCATATCACTCTTATACTGGGGAGCGCAGAACTGGACACAGAACTCCAGGTGTGGCCTCACCAGGGCTGTGTATAGGGGGACAATCACCTCTCTTGACCTTCTAGAGACGCTCTTCTTAATGCACCCCAGGATCCCATTGGCCTTCTTGGCCATCAAGGCACACTGCTGTCTCATGGTCATCTTGTCGTCCACCACGACACCGAGGTCCCTCTCTGCGGGGCTGCTCTCCAGCAGGTCAGCCCCCAATCTGTACTGGTGTCCAGGGATATTCCTTCCCAAGTGCAGGACCCTGCACTTACCCTTGTTGAACTTCATTAGATTTCTCACTGCCCAGTTGTCCAGTCTGTCCAGGTCCCTCTGGATGGCAGCACAGGCCTCAGAGCTATCAGCTACTCGTCCCAGTTTGGTATCATCAGCAAACTTGCTGAGGGAGCACTCCATCCCTTCATCCAGGTCGTTAATGAATAAGTTGAACAGGGCCAGACCAAGGACTGACCCCTGGGGGACACTGCTAACTACCTCCAGTTGGACTCCGCATCATTGATTCTCTGCACCCTGCCACCAAGCTAATTCCTAATCCACCTCCCCGTCCACTCAGCTATCCCACACCTTTGGAGCTTGCTCAGTAGGATGCTGTGAAGATGAATTCCAGTATTGCAGTATGTGGCCTGCAGTACCCTATAACATCTCAGATTACAATGTTAGATAACTGAAGTACATCTCTATTGATTACGGAGGAAACTTAAACATCTGCTCACATACTATCTCCTACATATACAAGTACAAATTTATTATCGAAATCTGCCTTATGGCAGGTATGCAATGCTTTTGGAGTTGCCCTAGGAATTTCTACCTGCTTTCTAGCTACTATTTCATAAGTCCATGGCCATGAGTCATCTGCAGTTTTGCAGAAATTTGGGATACTCTTGGCCAGAAATTACTTCTAAAATGGAGTTTCTTTCACCCTTGAGTAGAGTGGAGTACTCAACAATACACCGTTAACTATATTTGCTGAAGATAAAAGAACCTATTTTCTGGTGGATAGCAATAGTGAGAGCATCCAACGGTGTCAGCATTATTGCACAATGTATCATCAGTGACTTGTCCTCTTGTGAATAAGAATTTAAACATCCCAGTGCAAAGGACTTACTGGCCAGAAAGCAAAGAGTGATAAAGTCTTATAGGAGAACAAAAATAGTAGCAGTAGTAAATTGGACTATTATAAGAATATAAGGTATATATAATTTGGTTTATCAGGATCATCTAGAGAAAGAATATTTCTGTGAAGATTTTTCTCTAAAAGAAAGTGGTTGAAATATTACAGAGAACCCTTGAAGAGGCATCATGTTTTTATATATTTTCTTCATTAGGTTCCTATGTGTCTTCCATATTTGTGTAAATAAGGAATACCTTATCTCTCAGATCTCCAAGTAAAGGGACCAGTGTGTATTTAGCCTCGGTCTTACTCAAAGCACTGTAAATCCTCAATCTGTTCCCTGCACCTATGCTTGCTCTTCTTGAATTTCATAATGACAGAACATACACAATGGCCGAGCCAAAAGGCACTGGTTTGCCAAAAGGGCTTATCATAGTAGCTCAAGCACAGACCTTTCAGATCAGGACTTGTATATATCATCCTAACTTGGAATGAGCTAGCTCAGGTCTTATCTGAGAAAGAGTGTACAAATGATTTTTTTTGTTTATTTTAGTAAAGAAAAATCATTTTATTAAAATTTGTATCTGAAGTTAGCTTTCAGTATAACTTCAAAAATCTCAGTATGGCTGTTTCACTGAAGAGCTTCATAATATGGAAACAAAACAACTTTAACATACTTCATTTCTATTACTTTCTTATAGGAATCAGGGCACCTCTAAATACATACCCATGTGATAGTAAGACTTATGAACTCTTTGATAAATAACCTAAGCCACAAAACAATGAAGTATCTATGAGCTGTTCCTTTCTATTCTGATAGTATTGTAATATTTCAAATGCTACTTCTATAGTGTTTAGCAAGACTGATCCAGCATAAAGACCAAAACTTTTGTTTAGTGAGACAGGATTTCATCCTCTTTCAAATAAGCAAAGAGAAGATACTTTGCTAATACCTTTTCTAACACATTAATTTGCAAGCAGATACTTATACAGATCATAAAAATCACTTTACAGGCCTCCATATCTGATAGTTTTCTTTTGGCTGTAGAGCTAAAACTCTATGTTATTGTGAATTGTTAAGTATGTTGTATAACACTGCATTTTAAGTGGAAAGAGAATTGACGTAAATCTGTCTTTAGGTTCAAGTAGACACATAATCTCATTTCCCATAAATATTAAGAACAGTACAGCAAAATGACAAAAAAAAATCCATGATGTTATTCCAAGTAGCAAATATAGGTAGGTGTAGATCAGGTGGAAGCGAATAGGAGTCGTTTTCAGCCAACCTTTTAGAAAAAATCACTTCATAATTTGACAGTTATATGACTGACGTTCTATTCAAATTTGGTAATATAAAACCCAATCACACAGAAAGAGCTTCAACAAATATGATAATAGCATATTTCCCAATATTTTAGCAGAGTACATATTTTACAAAGGTAGTGCAAAATAGCTTTTTTTTTAGTAATACACAACACTCAAAAGAAATGGATTTGAAAATCAGTTAAAAATGTACATTTTGTGCATTAACATTGTGTATTTTTGGCAATCTGATTTTGTCAATTTTTTAAATGAATGTAACATTTATAATTGTAAATGAGAAAATTAGCATCAGAGTACATTAAAGAAAAAGGAAACATTGTGCTTAGCATGCATGACTGAAGTACGGTGTGTAGGAGGTTCTGTGTAGTAACCTGAATTGTGCAGAGGATAGAGTACACTTTGTACTCTTCTGCATTTTTCTTTTCAGAGACTCGTGCAAAAAACCTCCATGCAGTACAGATGAATAGAATTTTAGCTATTTTTTCTGAACCAACTTTATATTATTATTAAAGATGTACAAGCTGTTTTACAAACAGTGAGATGGAAAGGGGCTAGAAGAACATAAGCTAAGGAACAGGACTGAGACAAGCCTGTCTGCTTTTATGAAAATGATTGCATATTGTAATCTTCATAGCTTTTATAGTAAGAACATCTTTCACATGTCAGCCAAGGCGGCCTAAATAAATCCTCTCTGTATTTTTTGGGCTCAGGTCCATACAAGTCTGTCAAACCACTTTATTGCATGCAGATGCTCAAAACACTGCTGATCTCAGGGCTCTATGGACTCATTCTTCATTCTGCTTATCCTGAGTGTAAGCGTAAAACGTCTTCAAGAGAATCCAACACCAGAAATACAAATTCCTGCTATAATGAATTATTGGATGTCGGTCTGACCTAGTGGACAGATTATAATATTTTACAGTACAGAAAATAAATTAAAAGAAAAAATACAACACAATAAATTAAAGAAAATTACTTTCTACAGAGTACACAAAGAAAAAATGGGCAGTTTCTGAAGTTAATTAACCTCTGCAAAGTTTATCCTCAAAACAGAATAAATACAGGTTATTTCCTATTGCATAATCAATCCTTTAACTCCATCAGCTTAGTTTAGACTTTCTCCTGCATTCCACTCTTACCTTCAGAGATACATTTTCTCCGGAAGAAGAGCAAACTGAAATCTGAATTCTGGACAGCTGGGCAATTTCAAGAATGCTTTGCTTCACTACACAATATACAAGTATAGTTTTGTTTGGGTATTCTTTGTGATGTGCTCATCAATGCATGACAAGCTCATCTTCTATTCATTGATGAATATTATACTAATTTTAAACTTTGAAGTAGCTGAGCAGGAAGAGAAATCTGATAAATATTGTAACTCATGTTTTATAAAAAGCATTGGCAACTATCAACTGCTAGTAAATTATTCTTTATTTGCATAAACTGAATAGCTACAGTAAATATACTGATTCCTGTGCATCTATTTGAAAATAGAGGAAAATCTATGTTTCCGATAAACACTGCAGCCAGCTTAATTCACTACCACTAGTTTCTTCTTGTTACTATCACACTGAGTGGCTTCTGCATTGCTCCTGGAAAATATTCTGGATAGGCCTCAGTCACCCAAACTGATTTCTTTACCTAACTGAAGGAAAGGTCAAATCAGAATGAAAGTCTAGGAGGACTGGGAGGAAAATACATAAACAAAGATACAGAAGGGAATGTGTCAGAACAAACAATTGCTTTCTTCTGACTTGTGTGCATGACTCTTGAACAGTTCTGTAATTTCTTAATTAATCTAGAAATATCCCGGAATCTCCTCCCCAAAGACTGTTTATGAAAGCTGAACCCTGAGACTTTTTCACAGCTACTGAGAAGTAAGTTGCTGGCATGATACATTCACAACATAGGTAATATGTTTATGTAAAAAGATTAAAAAGACAAGTCTGAAGCATGCACAAAAGGCAATATCAGGTACTTTCACTAGAGTATCCAGTGGTTTTAAATCAAGACTACAACTAAAAAAAGTTCCTGGGAAACGTAAAAGTCCTTAACAGGACGTTTAAAAAAGAAAATTGTTTGAAGGGTAAACTAATGTCCTAAAGGAAGGAATTGACAGGACATAGAGAGGCAAAGTTATAAGGGTACTCTGAAACTACGAGCAACATCATCATTCTTTCAATCTCCTTTGACTTGCTTGATTCTGATCGTCGCCTCAGGGCACGACTGAAACATGCACAGTAAATAATCAACAATGCAATAGGTCCTGGAGGCATTCTGTATTTCAGTGGAGCTCTTGACCTATGAACATCCTGGAAATAGTTTTTTTGGCACTGTCATAAATAAATTGGGCCATTTGTTGCTGGAGGGGTCCATTTCAGCATATTTTTTTGCAGAACATAAAATAGACCATAGCTGGTGACAGAGGTCCTTTTGCATGCAATGGAAAGAGGCCAAAGAACCTGAATAAGATGAAAGAACTTAGAATAAACAAATCAAAAGGTATTGTAAATGTCGTTGTTAATTTCATGACAAAACAAAGCTTCAAGATTTTAATATTTCATTACATGAGAGTTAAGATCTGGTAAAATGGTGATTTTCCTAAATAAAAAATAATCTGTAATGTTCTGTAAAACTCAGGTGTTTTAATTAAATTGAAATTCCTTACTATTTTATTTTAGAAATATCTCAATACAGAAGTCTCAATACAAAAATAAGGAGTTTTCCTGCCAGAATATCTTCTTAGAAGTTCTGTGATCTTAGCTGCAAAGGTGCTTGAATGTTTTGCAATAAATTAAAAACAAATTATATAAAAAACAAAAACAAAACAACTTCCCACCTCTGTGTCCCATGACTGATGAATTATGTGTTAGACTGTAAACAGAGCTCCACACGTCTTTAAAAAACATTAATTCCTTGGTGTTTAGAAGACAAGATTAAATATGAAAAAAAAACTTATATCAAAACTGATTCCCAAATATTTGAGGCTTTCAATCTCAAGAGTATGCAAGGAGAAACCTAGATATTCTTTTTTCTTGAGTAGCAATTCAACTTACCAATCACCTCCAGATATGGAAGCTTTTGTTTCCTTGCTTAAATCTCAAATCTACTTCTCTTTGCAGAATATCTGTACTATGTAGGTGGGCCTGGCCCCTTTGTCCAAACTGGCTGCCTCAAAAGCTAAAAAATCATCAGTCAAGATTGCCAACAGAGTTTGCAACAGAGCACCAACTTACCAAAGTAAAAACACATGATTTGGCAGATCTTTCAGAAATTTAGCAGTAAGAATAAGCCTCTCAAAAATAACACTCTTTAGAACATCTCTTTCAAACTTCACTTTAAATTAATTTGAAGTTCACTCAAAATTCCATAAAACTAAAACATTTGCAGAGAAGTCTATCTTCACCAAGAATTTCAAACTCTCCTGTTCAGCCTTGTCACAAGTTACTTTGAGTTCACAAACTCATGAGTTTCCAGCATGCTCAGCACCAGAGCAACTAGGTAGACAGAAGAGATACAAATAAAATATGCAGGGGAAAGTGAGAGTAAAAGACCCTCTTTCCTTGCTGTACAGTCCTTCTGAGGTCTACATTGCCTCAGCAACCTTCATCATGTTATAAACTATAGGGCTAAAGAAATGTTGGTATTGCTTACTGCAATGTGACAGATTGCAAACTGAATTGCATTCAGCATGTTGTTAGGGAAGTTAGCATGCACTGTGATCGGAGCTGTGAATGCTGCACCTGCATCTGGACAAAGGATACTCCAGCTCTCATCTACTTATCACCTATATCTGTGAATATAGACAAAGTTCAATGACTAAGTACCCATAATCCCTGGCATTCCACTGATTGAAATGTTTACAATTCTTGGAACTTATCAAATTTTGTTTTTTTTTTTTTTCCCATAATTTATTGTGGCAAATATCTGTTCAAAGCTGATTCGTTCAGTGGTCCTGGGAATTACAGCAGTGAGGGGACATAGAGTGTACTGTACTAAAAAACTTTTGCACATCTTTCAATGAGAAGTCTAGAGAGCTATAATGTATCTTTTTAGCAGAAGTAATTTTCTCTAACATCTTCCAGTGACTAATAATGCCCAGGCTTCATAATGTCACCGGTTGATTAGCTCATTACTTAATTGGTTAATAAACAGATATATTCAATAATCATGACGGAGTGTGCCAAACTGACAGTCTTTGTTCTAAAAACATATGCTGGCAATTAATAATGATGATTTAATACAAGGATTTATTTCAAGCATTTTTCAGTTGCCATGAATATGTGTATGGTGCAAAATCATATTTAGATTTCCAAGGTCTTCTGCTTCTAGGAGAGAATAAAATGGACAGAGTGGCTGGCATAGTAAGGGCACTTCTCCTTCCTCAAGTGGAGAGTGTGTCAAAGAAAACAAGCAAGCACAAGAAGATCTGTCCAGCTTCGTGAACCATGGAGCCATAGGGTTCTTGTGATAATATCACTAACAGGGTGCATTAAAGCAGCCAGAAAACACAAGCAGTTGATCAAACAACGGTGAAGATGACTGAGTGGATAAATGTGCTTTCAAGAGGAGCCATCACCCGGTGGGGCGGCGCGGCCGCGCGCTGACGCAAGCACTTGGCGCAGAGAGAACAATAGCGGCTGCCTCCAGATGGGCCTTCCTCCCGCGACGCTCCTCGCCATTCACACCGAGCAATGCACAGACATATGCCCAAATCACCATGGCAACCACTTACTTCAACGTGACATCAATCCCAGATCAAAACTCCATAGGCGTCACATAGTACATGCTGTTTCTTTCCTTGAATTAATAATATTAATTTAAAAGGCTGGTTCCATTAACTGTTTCTTTGCTGCGCCCAGGATAATTGCCATCTGCAGTGCTAGTGTTATTCCAGTGATTCCAAAACAGGAAGTGCACTATCTAGTTAAATAATTCATGCTGTGCTGCTGCTCATTCTGTTCTTAGAAGAAGAGCTCTTGCTAGAGAGGCATAGTAATTTCAGCACAGGAATGATAGGATTATGAAATGTCTAATTGCCCTCTCATGTGATGAGATTACTTTTCTGCAATGGTTTTAATTCTTCCAAGCAGTGGCAAACAACCAGACAAGTGACCAAATAATAATACCTTACATGAATGCCCCCGGGATTTTGCTTCTGAAAGCAATGAAAACTACAGTCGAGACTTCACTATCCTTTATTCCAAAAAGTAGTATGAAGAACCCTTTTCAAAACGAAGTAAAAACAGAGCTTTCGTGGAAAAAAAAAAAAAAAAAACAAGAAAGAAAAGAAAGAAAGGAAATAGACTCGTGAGAGTCCAGTGCTGAGGGAATTTCTTATGATACTCTTTAGGCTCAGTCAATTATCTGAGGCTACGGGCTCCACAGAACTTCTGAGCGATTCTGCCAGAACTGCAAGGTTGTAGTTGTGATACAGTGTCTCAGAGTGGGCTTGCTTGTAAGACTGGAGGAAAATAGAATAGAAATCCTCAGATTTCTGTGATACATGCAGAGTGCCTCAAGGAGGAAAGCTTCAACAAACCAGGACAGCGTCACCTCTTAGTGAAGAGTGGGAAGCAGTGATTTTTCAGTCTAGACAGAAATATTCTTGGCATCTGAGCCAGCTTTTTCATTCACAAAGAGAAAAATTTTAGGGTTATATTAGTAAACTGAATGTCAAACTGGCAGAGTCATCTGGATAGTAGGTTGTCTATTGCCTGAGCAAATGCTCTTACTCACTATGAGATGTATTCATTAGCAGATTTATTTGGAAGTCTTGATGTAGAATACATTTCTTGAATGATCTGAGGACTCATCTCTCCTATTCTGATCCAGCATTAGGAGAATATATGTGTAATTCACAAAATTGTACATCACAGGAGAATGTACATACAGAATTCAGGTGCTTACATGACTAAGTAGTTAAAGAAAGCAAAAAGAGACATACTGTTTCAGATCAAGAGCTGATCTCACCCAGTAACGTGTTCTCATTAAAAAAACATAGGCACATGCCAGGAAAATAGAAATAGAGGGTAAGAATCGGTAAGAAAGTGTAAGAACTGAGAAACAGCCTTTTCCTAGAGTTACTTCCTAGACCTGTCCATTTTCTGCTCAGGGTATATTTGAAGCCTCACATATCTCTTGTTTCTGAATAAAGACTAACACTGATTGCAGTGTCAGTCTCAATAGACCTCTTTCATATGTTGTGCCCTGTATAGGTGTTGGTTCTTTCTGGATCTCAGAAGAAATACATTCTCCATATTTAATATAATGTTTAATCAAAATATTAGGATATTATTTAATAGAAATATTTGAAAGATGCAGAAAGGATATGTGCAGCTCAACATAGTTCTGAACCTACTCAGGTCAACCATTCTGTGGATCACTAACTCCAATAGTGAAGCTTTGGTTCATGAGTGCAATGGGAAGGGGCAGTCTGGATCACTGCTCAAGTTCTGGTGGGTTTCTGAGTACATGACTCCTCATGTGGAAGAGGTTTAGATGGACATAATTTGTATTCACTGACATAGTTCTGCCTTCCAGTAGTATATTGATAATCAGGTTCGACATGTTTTTCCCCACACATTTGGTCCCATAGGAAAAGAACGCCATGTGATGAAGTTGGATACCTCAGTAAGATTTATAATTTGTAAATAACATGATGACTTTGCTTTATATTACAGAAGAAAAAGTTACAGAAAGATGTTTGGGAAAAAAATGTGTTTATGTTTGTGATAGTCTTCAATTCCTGCATGTTACATTATGTTTCTGATAGTCTTCAATTCCTGCATGTTACATTCCTGCTCAGAATGAGCAGAATGAGTGCAGAGAAAATATGTGGGCACACAAACAAGCTTTTACTTTTAAGAAATTCCTCTATGATAATCACAATGAATAACTATTAGGGACCAGTCACCATGGAGTTAGTCATAGTGACTGTCAGTGTGGCAGTCTTTTAGGTGTCATAAAACTGGGAGGTAGTAGAACAAGATGTAAAGTACCTTAATAAGAACAAAAACTAGCATGAGACAATAAATCGCATCCAGATGAACCTAATAAAATGTAAATTGTTTTTCTTTCACTTATTTTTCACTCTGTAATGGTACTGCATATGTAGAATCTAAAGATCCTGCATCCAAATTACCTGAAAAAATTGGCTTCCCAGAGTGACTGGAGTGGGGCTAGTTTTGCTTAAGGATTATCAAGGATCAAAAATTGTGGAAAGCCGGAACTATTTTAAGAATATGGATGTGAAAAGACATCTATATTAAAACGTTTCCAGTTAACTTGCAGCATGAGACATAGAATCATAGAATCATAGAATCTTCAAGGTTGGAAGGGACCTCTAGAGATCATCTAGTCCAACCTTCCCACTCAAACAGGCACACCTAGAGCAGGTGGCACAGGGTAGCATCCAGGCGGGTTTTGAAGACCTCCAGAGAAGGAAACTTCACAACCTCCCTGGGCAGCCTGGGCAGACTGCTCTGTCACCTTCACTGTAAAGAAGTTCCCCCTCACCTGTAGATGGAACCTCTTGTACTTCAGCTTGCACCCATTATCCCTTGGTCACCACTGGCCACCACTGAAAAAAAGCTTGGCCCCCTCTTCCTTACAATCTCCCTTCATGTATTTATACATATTAATAAGATCACCTCTCAGCCTTCTCTAAGCTGAACAGGCCCAACTCACTCAGTCTCTCCTCGTACAAGAGATGTTCCTCTCCCTTAATCGTCTTTGTTACAGCTCTCTGCTGGACCCTCCCTAGAAGCTCCACATCCCTCTTATACTGGGGAGCCCAGCACTGTACACAGGTGTATCCTCAACAGAGCTCAGTAGAGGGGCAGAATCACCTCCCTTGACCTGCTGGCAACACTCTTCGTGATGCAGGCCAGGATCTCATTGGCCTTCTTGGCCACGAGGGCACACTGCTGACTCATGGTTAACTTGGTGTCAACC
>JAUBOD010000001.1:13488287-13501553 GCA_032353885.1 Nothura maculosa
TGCTCCTCAACACCTTCTTCCCCTTCATATGCCTGGAGATTCTCTCTAGGATGAGCTGCTCCATCACCTTTCCAGGGCTGACCCGCCCTGTAATTGCCCACCAAGGCTGACCCGCCTGTAATTGCCCAGCTCCTCCCTCTTTTCCTGTTTGAAGACTGGAGTGACGTTGGCTCTCTTCCAGTCCTCGGGCACGTCATTCTGCATTTCACATATGGTCTGGACACACTGCATGTCCAATGCAGGACCGTGGTGATGGTACAGACCAGAGCTACTAGAAGCATGAAAAACAGTTCTGGGATGTTTGGCACTGGACCTACTTATATTTTGGCAGCTGCCTGTCATGGGCATCTTTGAAATTCAGGATTATGGCCTGGATGCTGTGAGGGGTTGTTGTTTTCTGCATTACTCAGAGCAATTGGCATTTCTAAAATGGAATTGTTAAAATGTGCTAGTCATAACATTCTGTTCTCCTCTCCCTAACTTCATAAAGCACATGCTTAGTTCAGGCACTGAGTGTGAATGAATTTTATTATGGAGATCTCAGGTCTTTGCCTCAGCCTTCTGTCAATGGTAGTGATTTATTTCTCATTGGTTTAGAATTAAAAAAATGAATAGAATTAAAAAATTGAATCTAACTCAAGGAAAGGTAAAGGATGTTAAATGTTATTTTTTTCTTTATATGTATTTATATACATAAAAGTCTAGGGCAAAATGCTGAGAATTTTCCATTTCTATTTTAACTTTTAAATTCTTATTTGGATATACAGTTTGTCATACTTTTCCATGTTTACCATTATTATCTTATTGCATGAACAGATAGGAGTTCCTTTCAATGCCAGATCCCATGCCAAAGTGTAATGTGCACTGAGCAAATATGAGACAAAAAGATGGTCTGACAAGAGAACAAACAGATGTACATGTATAATTGAGAATAAAAGGAAACAATGAGAAAATGTTGATCAATTCTAAAGACAGTTAGAAGCATACCAAGCAGCAAACAGAAATGCAAGAAAGTTTAGCATTTCCTCATGAGAAACTTATGCAAAGGGTGAGAAGCAATATGAAAGTGAATGAAGCTACTAGTTTGAAAATACATAGATGTAAACATTTGGCAGAGAAGTGAAGTAGAAGTTGGTAGGGCTATAGACAAAAGATGCATATTTGTTTTGTTGTGAAATTTTTGCCAGTGGTCCAATAGCTGTCCTAAATATTATCTGACATTGGAAATTAGGAAAGTGGTTTCCCCACACAGTTCAGAATGACTCAGGAGCTGACTGCACTGTCAACTGTCAGGTAGTGCTGTTGTAGCGAAAATAACTACAGGCAGGAGAGAAGGACAGGCTCTGGAGGAAGAAGAAATATCTTTTATCAAGCCAAGTGATATAACAAGAATCAAGCGACAAACTTATAAGCATGAAAGTCTTACAAAGCAGAAGAATGGACTCTATTGCCTTTATTCATGTGGAATTGTTTTTATAAGATTTTTATGGCACTTATAATTTCAGGCAATTAGCATATGAAATATTTATATATAGCTGATTAATAGCATATTATAACAATATTAGCATAATAATATTGCCATTGCCTAAAGTTATGTGATCAGCAGTGGAAGATCTAGTAAGAACAGATATTTAAGAACCTCAGTAGTACCATAAAAGTAAAAGAGACATGAAGATCATAACTTGAAACTTAATCCTTCAAATATCCTTTGAAAGATGCATTGCTTCACTGAGCTTTCTTTTCAGGTGTATCATCAAGACTGATACAAACATTAGGTCAATTCTTTACAGAGCACAATCCAATGCGAGTTAGAAGAAATGTTCCTTCCTACATTTTATTTTTAATCCGTATTTTGTCATTGATTTCCTAAGACTGATACAGATGAGCTCTTTGTACACATATATGTCAGACCACAATATGTTGCTATTGATTAATTTTGAACAAATTAGAAAGAGGAGCTAGAGTTTCAGAGTTAATGAAATTCCTGCAAGTTTCATGAAGAGTATTGGCTGGCTGGAAGAAAGTACCAGAAAGGGGAAGATAGGCAGAATTCATCTGTTATTCATCTTGTTTTGGCAGCACAACACATGTACCTACTGCCCAGTCAGCCAAGTGTACTGACTGGCAAACAAAACGTGCACAGCTTTGGATAGTCACAGCTAATGACTAATTTCATCTGTTTTATGGCTCATGGAACAACCTACTCTTACAGACTTATCTGCAAAAGTGTTGCATTACAAAAATCCAACAAAATTGTCAGTAAAGAAACGTTTGAGACATATGTTATTCTCTGCTGTCTGGCTGGTTCAGCTTCACATTACAGATAGACTTCTAAATGTATGTAAGCTCCTGAAAGCCATTTTAGGTAGAATGGCATCCTACCAAGTGCAGTACAAAGAAGCCAGGGCATTTATCTACATAAGGATTTTGACTCGTTTGTCAAGTGAAACCTAGAGTTCAACATCACTGGAGAATATAAACAGAAGTCATCCTGTGCCTTTACTTGGTATGTGAAGTCTAGAAGAAGTCTAAAAGAAGAGAAGTGAGCGTGCAGTTCAATAAGCACTAGAGGCTGATCCAAAGCCTAGGTTCTTCTCCACCCCTCACCATGCTCCTGAGAGATATTGATGCAAGAAGGCTATTTCTTTCATAGAGAAAAAAACATTAGAGTTAATGTAAGTTCACAGCAGAAAAGTGCAATCATTTTGAAGCTATTTTTGTTATGAACCACATTTTGGCCCAAATATTTCCTTAAACAAGTACTTGAGGATGTGTTAAGTTCCTGCACAGTATAAAAAAGTATCACCAAATATTAGTACTCATCTAGTTGTCCTGAACATTCCCTTATAAATTAATATTTAATGTTGCACATTTAAATTGTAGCACTGCAATAATAAATCTTGGAACTATAAATATGCTGCCTTGCAATCCCTGACTTTTTAAAAGCGCAGTTCTATTCTGAGCTGGAACAATATGTTGTCCTTGGAAGTCTATTTTAATGCTTTCTTTTGAGTAAGGTTTTCTTTGCTCAATATTTTGTCACCAGAATGCAATACTCCTATTGACAGAGGCAGCAAGGGCAGAGGGAGGCTTTTTGCACAGAATGTTTTTTGTTTGTTTATTTGTTTGTTTATACATATAAATGTCATTGAATGCCTGTAATTTCCTTTGAAAGACAGAAAGAGGTCTTTAGCTTCTCATACAGACTAAGTGCTAGAAAATTGTTGTACTCAGAGTATGTGCCTGCCTGCCCACTCATCTCTTATTTTTCCTCTCTTTAACCAGACCCTTTTGTTACTGAGTAACAGCTTTCACTGCTGTTGGGAAAAAAAAAAAAAATTACTAGTCTGGGATTCTTAGATAAATCAGTTTCACTTTTAATTTGATGTTCCACTCCATTCCTCAAACAATATAGGGAATCAGAAAGAAAAACATTTTTACAGCAGATCTTTTCTTATGTACTGTAATTATGTGAGCATGGCTGGGACATGCGTACCTCAGAGGTCCCACACGCATAGAGTCAACATGCCTCCACGTTGGGGCTTCCTGCAAACCCCCAGAAATGCCACCTGCATGTTAAGCAGGCAGGCAGCCCCTTGAGATTGCATCTCTCTAGCTAGGATTTCTCCTTAACAAGAAGGGGGAAGGGAGAGAGAAGCTCTGAATTATAGAGGCAGAACTGGAAGCCCCTGAAGTGACAAAACACTGAATTATTCATTGTGCAGTTTCTAATTGTTCTTGAAGTTAGTAGTACTATTTGGAGCTAAATCAGTTCAATATTGCTGGTTTCCCCTCCTCTCCCTCCTTCATTAGTACTACAGAAAAGCAGGAGAAGGAAAGACATCCCTGAAATGCTCATATCAGCCCTGCTGCAGCTCCTGATGTGCATTGAGCCAGAACTGAGCCAAACACATGCTAAAAACTAAATGTTACCAATTATTTATAGGCATACATTATAATCTCAATTCTACTACTTAATAGAGTTTCTCATTAAGGGTCATAGCAATTGCTACTCTGGACCAGACTGATCTAATCCAATGTTCTATTTTTCACAGTGGGTAGCATTAAGTGCTTCAGAGGCAGCAGCAAGAAACCCAATGCTGGACAATTATGGACTAAATTGTCCCCAGGGAAAATATTTTAGTTTCCTTCATGAGCTAGGGGCTGGACTATGTCTAGAAACATGAGAATTTATGTACTATTCAAAAGAAGAGAATCACAACTAAATGGGTGGGTTAACAGTTTAAACTGCATCCTACTGAAGTCTAGGTCACAGAGACATCAGAAAATAACTGTTTAATTCAGGAAACTAAGTGTACAGTATGTGAGGAAAAATTACATTTCAAATGGAATTTTATTCATGACAATTATGCCCTATCTTACTAGCATGTTTTTTAGGGGCATAGGAGCAACCACTTGATATCTTCTGCACCTGTCGCTATTATACCTTTTATAAAGTCTTAAAGCTACATTTCCCCTATTTCAATCTTACATTTTTATTTTCCTACTCATTTCTTTCATCAGGGTCTGAATTCCTTCTGTTTTCACTCTAACCTTTTGAGATAGGATGATTAGAGCTCATTGATTCATGTAATGGCATTATACATGCTAACATGTTGTTTCCTTTTTGACCACCAACGCACAGTGAGCAAAGGTCAATTAATCTGACACCACTGCTTACCCTTCCAATCAATATTGCCTTATTGTTTCCTTGTTCTCCCACATCTGCCTGTCTGTTCTGATGCTTAGATTGCAAGGTCTTTCAGACTACAGGCTTTATCTATGCAAGAGACAAGCACAGTAGAGGACCAGGGCCTGAAGCATCTATTGCAATACAAATAGTTAATACAAGATTGACAAAAAATAAAGCATTCATATTGGTGTCTTGGGTTTTATGCCTGAGTTTTATTTTTTCTTTTTCCCAGAGTGACTTCAGTTAATTTAGAACCTAGCAATGTGTATAAATCAAATTATTTACTGGAATATGCGTTACTTAGCATATTCAATTCTTTATTGAATTTCATTTGCCATTATGCTGCACATCTAAGTCATTAGATTCCCTGAATCTATTACATGCAAAGACGCAGATGGATCTTCTGCCTTAGGAAGTCTGTGCTGCAGATAGCTAAAAGCTAAAAAGATAGACCAGAGAAAGTATTAATGTTTGTCTTTCTTCTTAGTATGCTTTGTTTTTTTCCTCTACATTTGCTATCAGAAACAGAGTACTGGACTAAACTGCATTGTAATCTGACTCAGTATAGCTCCTCTTATGTTCTTAAGTCTTTCATCATTTTCCTGTTTAATGATTCCTGATTAACGTTAGTAACTTCATCATCTACAGATATTACCACTTCATTGCTCCTTCCTGTTACTAGAATATTTATTCAAAAAAAAATGGAAAATCAAGAAACTTCACTTAATATTTTTTCTCATTGAAATATAAAGTCTTTTTCTTGTCTTTTATCTGTTTTAAATCTATGATAGCACTTTTCTTTTAATCCAATTGCTACTTAGCTTCTTTAAACTCTTCCTATGTAAGATTGAATAAATATTATGAAAACCAGGTAAAATGCCACCAATCTTCTTTCTCCAACTGTCTTGCTGACTTATACAGGAACTCTTCAGGATCAAAACCTCATCATATTCAGGGGAAAGTCAAGCTTGTTTGTCTTCCTCACACCAGGAAGTTTTATATACTCAATTCTTAAATACTGTTTCAAACACTGTGCCTCTTGTTCAAACTTGGCAGTATTTAGCCTTCAAGATCCTTCTCAAAGACTGAACAGATAGATACAGATCATTACCACACACATTCACTCAAACTTCAGAATTTAGAATTGCAAAAGACTTCTTATTAAGTCCCCAAATTATATTGTATATTCAGCAATTGTATCCTTAAACTCAGAATACATATATTCTAAGTAGCTACTACTTATCAGTGTAACAATTTGTCTAAATGTCTTTGCATTTCATAATATCTTATCTTTTTGGTCTTAAGGAAAGATCCTCTACAAGTAGAAATAATTTATCTTCTCTGTGATGTTCTCGTGCTTTTTAATTACTACTCTCTGATATTTCTGTGAACCTACCAATTAACTCCCTAGAAGCTTTCTTGTTTACACGTTAGTGCAAAATGTTTATTTTTCTCTATTTAGCAATTTGCTATTCAAAATCCTCTGACTTTTCATCTCCTGTTTTTTGTGTGACCTTATTTGAGTTCTGGATTCTGAAAGACATCTGTTTGACTGCGGTAATCTCCAGAGCTTTCCTGTTAACCATGCTGCTCTCTCTTTCAAAGTGCAGGTACCCAGTCTTTTGACTGCTTGCCAGTGCTATACACTGCTTTCTGTTCATTATCTGCAGAACCACACATCCAGCATGGCCTCATAGGCCCTCAGGATTCCAAAATCATTAGTTCTCATTACACAAAAGCGGATTCAGCCCAGAACAGCCATATGCTTAGGTTGTGCCTTAGAAATACACATTAATACACAATCATAGGTATCTACTTTGTGACTCTAATGCATTATTCATGAAAAAAATAACTTTAAAGAAACCTCATTTAAAGGGGTATTTTCTCTCAGTGCTGTGATAAATTTAAAGAAGTAGTTCTTTGTCTTTTTTCTCCAGCTTTATTATTGGTGACTATAGGTTTCTGTATGGAAGTTGTGCTCTATTTTATAGGTCTAAATTGTAGACAGCTTGAATTGCATCAGTGGGTTTCACCAAATTAAGTAGAATCTGCCTAAATTAGCATATTCTGACTCCACAGGTTGTCCATTAACTGATTCATTAATTAGAACAAGGTAGAGCACTACCTACTGTTACAAATCAAACAAAGGGTTTATTATGAGTTAAGATAATTAAATAGATAAGTATGAAATCACTCAGAGCACCATATAAAATGTTTCCCTAGAGCGGTTCTTATCTTGGACAGCTTAAATTAGAGGGACAAAGGTAGCTCCTTTGAGCTATAACTAAAAATGATATATATTTATTTTCATGAAAATAAGCTTTTATGGAGGTCTGGGAAAAGATTATTTGAAGTGCTACAAACATCAAACTGAAAATATTCTTGACTGTTGAAAGTTTTTCTTTGCCTTTTGCTTTGCTGGCCATAGTTTTACTGGCTACATGCATGCTAGTAAATAAAATGAGCCATGGATCATTCTGTGGACCTGAGGCCAGCTGGCACAACATAGCCTATATCGGTCCACAGAGCTAAACCTTCTTCCCTCCCAGAACAGAGTAGCCAAGTCCAAACTGCCTATTAGGAATTATCCTCTGTCCCTGGTGGCTCCTTTACTGTGCCCAGGCACCACTGGCAAAGACCAAAACCAAGTTAGGGATCATGCTAACAATTGACAGTATAGTTAATCACAGGGAGTACTTGAACACATACCTGATCCTGTTTAGTTTCCCAGTACAGACATAGGCATTGTGTTTCCAACAGGACTGAACAAATGATACTTTGATATGTTTGCAGGCTTTCCAAATAAAACAAATGTCTCATTCTCTCTGAAAAGTAGAAAGGAATGAAAAACAAAAAAAAACAAAAAACAAAAACAAAAAAAAAACCCACCAAGGTGGTGAAATGGAACAACTTATCAGAAGCTTTATCAACCAATTAGATTACCAGCTTCTCAGAAGTTATTTCAGAAGTTATTATTTGTAACCTGTAGACAAAATCTCTACAGGAGTGGTAATTGCAAAGCATGTATTCACTGATCCTAAAAATGTATACTTTCTGCTACTACTACCTGCAATGACAAAGAACTTAATTTCAGGCAACAGCTCATCTGGAAACACAGTAGAAAAGTTGCAGGAATGACAGGTAGTTCTACTATCAGAGAAGTAAATTACCAATCACCATCTGCTCTGCAGAAAGTCAGTGGCTGCAAAGGAGGACAGAGTTGGGATTTGATGCAGCAAATCTTTAACTTATTTATACAGGGTTTAAGTGTTTTTAAGCTGTCAATCTGTTAAGGGACTACTCTGTAAAATGAACCATGCTTCAGATCTTACTTCCCTGCACCACCTTATATTTTGCATTGAAATAAACCCATTTTATTCTGAAATGTTAAACTAAATGATTAGCTATAAATGTCAAAAAAAAACCACACTTTTTATTGATTAGGAACTGTTAGTTCTCTTTTGTTCTCCATGTTCTGAACATTAACAAAGTCTATGACAACAGATGCAAAAATCACTTGTGCTCTGCTCTCCGAGTTTGTTCAACAGCAGATGTATTTTCAAATTATTCATTTGTTTCTTTATTTAGGCTTCAGAAGTATCTTTCAGTCCTATATCTTCATTTTTTACTCATTTCTACCTCCTGGGTAGTATCATTTCTTAGATTTCAAACAATCTATTCTTTTTTGTTGCTATGAACTATTAATGCTTGATATTTTCTCAGTACTTTGATCTCTCTTTAATCTTTGATGATGCCATTGCAGGTGCAATTCTACCAGAAGAGCCACATATTTGGATCCAAAATCTCCAAGAAATGACTGGGTAATTTCAGAAGTAATGCCATCTAATCATTAACTGCCAAATCCCATAATCATTTTTTCTTCCTCTATGCACATTCTTTATCCATGGTAAGTGAGATTTTTGCCAGTTTCTTTAGTAGAAGAACGGAAGAACCTTAAAATAGTATTGATTCAAATTGCACCATAAAGGAAAAATTACTGATTTTGTTTCAAATTCTATTATCTATTTGGTGACTTTCCCATAGAAAACTCAGTACACCTTAGAAGCCATGGAATGAAAAACAGATTATTTTTTAATTGTAATTATTTAACAATTTAAATAATAGTTTCTCTCTCCATTGAATAATACTTGCAACTTATCTGAAACAATGTGCACAGTCCAGAGGAAAATATGATTTTATTTCTGAAATGTGGATGAGATATACAGCTAGCTATGTTTAATTGATTATGTTTAATTGAGCCATAATGATAATGAAAAACAAACAAACAAAAAAGCAATTTCATTTGTTAAAGAGGGCACATTAATATCTGTTTGCATGGACAGTTTTTTCAAACTTTATGTAGTCTAGAGAATAGTTTAATAGTATCATGTTTTACATGACAAAATAGTTTCATAATTCTTGAAAAACAGCAAGGATTTTCATATAGATCATTCCACAGTACATTTTAAAAAATTATTTTCTTAATCAAGTCATGGTTTTGTCAGTATTTTAAAATGCTCTCATTAATAATGAAGCATTTATGGTTTAAATGCCAGAGATCTGAAAAATGAAATTCCTCCTTTTGGTTGCTTGTTTCCTTTTTTTTCATAATAGCTCAATATTTCAAGCTTGAAGGCACTGGAAACAGTGTAGAAAAATCAGTATTTTTAAAACACTTCGTATATATCAGCCACCAGCATTAAATTGTATATCATTCAAATGACTATCTATTATCCATTATAAGATATTCCATGAAAATTTACAGTTTTGTGATTCTTTCAAAATAGATGACATTTTGGTGGATTTCCATGCCCTTTGTCATTACAAATACTGATAACCTTGTGTAGTATCTCTGGACTAAATCCATTCTACGCCATTTCCACTCCATATCCTCTCCCACTATTTATTGCTGCTGCTTGCAATATTGTGAATATTACCAATGCCATCATATTTTTATGAAAAGAACATCATGATTAGATTAAATAACCATGGCAAATGAGTGAGCCTCCTATGCCTAAACCAAATGATCCTGCTTATTCTGACAGAAGCAGACATGAAAGCAATCTTATCAGGAAATATGTCTAGGATATTGGTAGATACAGTTTCATGCAATAGATGTAATAGAGAAAACTCACTCAGTAACTTCCAAGATATTTGATTCACATTTTTTTTTTAAAAAGAAAGCATTGGCAACAATTCATGAAAAAGTAACTGAAAAAAAACAGTTTATTCAAAGCTTGTTTATGTAGCATAAAGATTTTAATCCATAACTTCTTTTTATAAAGTACATATGATTTTCATTTTAAGAATATCATCTTTTCCATCCTTAATGTGCAAATTTATAGTTGTGATATGCTTTGAGAACTATTCCTAATTGTTGTCAGTTCTTTGCTTAAGTGATATCTCAGTGTCTTATATTTTCTTTATTAGTCAGTCTTCTTACTCTGACATGATAGAGAAGAATATTTAGAAGTTTGTAGTGTATACACTTCAAATCTCATTCTGAAGCCTTGAATTTTACAAGAACTTGAATGTTATCATGCAATGCCTATGAGAATGTGGTTGACTTTGCTCTGAATAGGTCTTCATTCTTGAAAGCATGACACACTAAGTAGGATCTTTAATATCTGCTGGGATTCTGGCCAGTTTACTTTTTTCACGGTAGCTACAGGTTTGGCAAGTTTTTGACACAACTATTTAACTACATTTATATCTGACATATAATAATAAGACATTACTTATGGGTAATTATTATTAATGATCAGTACCTAAGTAGCTTTTCAAAATCCTTCATGCATATTAACTGATTAATACACAATACTTGCATTGAAAGTATATATGTTAAAGTCACAATGTGTTGCTAGAAAGTTGTAACTGTATAGAGGTCATTGATACTTTCTTTTTAGCATGAGCATCTGTTTTTCCTTTGTGTTCCAAAATATAGTCAACACTTCCTGGCTTTATTTGTAAAACAACTAATCAAGAATAATCAATTCCTTCTATTTAAAGTAATTAAAGTTCAATTTCTTCAGACTGCAGCTAATGATAGAACTCCTATTGACTTTAAATACAGTTCAGACTACTCTAGTATATCTCTTGAATTTAAATCTAGAAAACCTTACAAATGTCTTTTTGTCTCTTAATTCCCGAACTTCACCCAGAAAATATATCCATTAAATCTTCCTGACAGAATAAAATTTCTGAGAACTGGACATCTTTTAATTTTTATGTGCTTCCTAAGATAAAATATTCTATCTTCTTATTTAGGCTAGCATAATCTTCTCCAAATTCCTTCTATAGTAAGTAATACATCACTTTTGCAACATAAAAATACACACACTAAAAAGTCTTATATACATGCTCATATGTATATAAGAACTGCAAAATAGATGCTAAAAAAAATAGTACTGTATTTGAAAGTTCAACCCTTCTATGCTTAAGCAATGTCATAACTAAGATTACCTATGCAATCATAATTCAGCTCTCCTTTATATAAACAGTATAGGAAATCATTAATTATAGTCCCTATTATATATAATATATAATCACAGTTTTTTCTACCTCAGTAACCACTGCTATATTTGAAAGTTTACTAGCATTGATAAATATTCATCCCAACACTGGGAGGTAAATGCTATTACTGTTTACAAGTGGACAGCTAAGATATAGTGAAATATCAAAGTGCCCATTAACTTTGCTTGAGAAGCCCTGGATGTACAACACACACATACCTTCTTAAATTTGGTCTTTTCCAAGTCCATCTTTTTAAAGTCCATCTTTAAATAATTTTGCACAAAAGGCACTCAGGAGAAAATGTTCAATGTATTTCTTTAGTAACATAAAGGAGTCTTATGATAAAATCAACAGGGACTTGTGCAGGTTCTTATCTATAAGGCATCATTTAAATGTGTGTGGTCCATGACCATACTTGCTATGTACATATCAACTTATTTAACAAATAACACAAGGTCCTAGAAGCAACAGCATCAAACATTCAACATCTCTGATTGACCCACGGTGTTACAGCCTGCCCCCTGGTAAAGGCCTAGGCAAAAGCTAGTCTGGGACTTTCTGGAAATCTCAGTTAGGAAATATGTATTTGAAAATTACCTTCTAGACAGCTGAAGGTTTTCTGAATTTCACAGACATCGTGTGAATACTCCTTTATAATACATAAAATGAAAGTACTATTATTGTAATCCAAATTATGTCATACTCTGTTCCCAAACATGTATCTGGAATGCCAACAAAACTATTCAAAAAAATTAATCCAATTTCTTTAAAAACACACTGCTAACTTATCTGGATTATTTGTGAGAACAAAGCAAAAAGTCAGAGAATGCTTCTTGAAATGTATAGTTTTCCCTAACAGCCCTGCACCTTTTGAAACAGCAGCTTTAAGAACAGACCTGCACCTTACTACATTTTTCAGTGTGGTAAGTTGCTTGGCACTTGAGAAGCTAAAAAAAAAGTGGACAGAAAATGTTTTATGCCTGCTCAGGTTTCAACAATGAGTTTCAGGCAGATTATCCCATGATTGACTGATAATATGCAATACCCTTGCATCTGTTTCTACTTTCATAAAACCAGACATAAAGGAGAAATTAAAATAAAAGTGAATCTAATCAGATTGGCTTTTGCCACTTTTCTTCTTTTTGTTTCAGCCAAATGCAAAATGAAACTAATTCTATGACCTGAGTTCACATCTCAGACCTAGAGAAATGGCAAGTAAAAAAAGAAAGTTTTACACTCAAGTATCTTGAGTCTAATAATTCTTTACCTCAAATCTTGCAGTGTTGCACATAATAAATGCAGCTATTAAAAGAAAAACCAAGCAAGGAAACAGGAAAAAAAAAAACACCAAACTTTTACTTACTGCATTTTATTTGTAACGTAAATAAAATCTCAGGAAAATGTAAGCACGATGTTTTCTTATGTGGCAATGTGCATGTGTTCTAACAAAAACAAAAATAACCATTTTTGGAAGAAGGCATTTTATTTAATTATTTCATATATGTCATTAAGACAAAATATATTTCGTAAGACATATATAAGAATAGCTATTTGTATTTAAGTTTAGAAGATTTCTGTGACTTGTCGTCCTATGATTACAGTCCCAAGTAAATTGTTTTGAAATTGAATGATTTCTGTAAAAAAAGTCAGTCAAAAAACAGGTGAAATAAGTGAATCTTGAAAATATGTTTTGCATCAAGCAATAGCTTAGGAAAAGAGATTTTTTCAAGAGATTTTTGATACATGTATACCAGCACATGCAAATATGGACACTCAAATTTAACTTTAGTTAAATCATGTCCAATCAGAAGACTGAGTTTGAATTTGAGGAATTGCATTTCCACCTGTTCCCACCTGTTACGGATATGCTCCTTTCGAGCTCAACTTGACCTATACCTTACATGCAGCCCTGTTGTGTTGCTAACCACCAGCGATTTATCTAATCCTGGTAGGCACGACCATTCTGATTTCTTCTCTGACTTGGACTCAACATAACAGTCCTGAAGGCTGCATCCCAAAGGGGAGGTAAGGCTAATACACTAGCCAATGATCCTCTGAAA
>JAUBOD010000001.1:13501862-13513605 GCA_032353885.1 Nothura maculosa
TGTGCCTCCATGCAGTGAATAATAAGTGATCTTGCCGTAGAATCTCGTGAAATCATTATTATACTAATAAATCATATCGTTAGTTCTCTATTTGAATGAAGTGCATATTTGTCACTCGCCCCACCTCCACTTGTTCTGCCACACCACCTTACTAGTTCTCCATATATTTCTGCTTCAACTTTAGTTTCTCCCACATCTTTAAACACCTCCAAATATATTTCAGTAGATGTATATGTGGCTATAAACTAACAACAAAAAATTTCATTCTATGAGATATAGCAATGTCTTCTATAGACAAAGAGTATATGGGAGAACATGCATATATCCCAGATAAGTAAATTTAGAAAACAAACTTTTGAAGGGAAATAAAGTTTTCTCAACTGAATTTAATTTATTTTATAATATGCAGAAGTAGTGATTCTGTTAGGTTAAATTAATGTTTCCAAAGACTTTTTATTGTGTGACTTTTTCAGTTGTTTATGATCTTGTTAAATCATCAAGGTTGAAATGTTCTTTGGCAAAAGTTTGCCTTAAGCTTTACTGCTTACACAAAGCTTTAGTAAAAAAAAAGAAGTCACTTGTTTCAAAAGATTAATGTATAGAAAATATACAGATTTGCCAAAATGAATATGAATATTTTCACCTTTTTTGGAGCTCCTGCATTTTTGTACTTTTGGATGAGGAACAGAAACCCTACTGATATAGAAATATTGAGACAAGGGCATTTTCCTTCTTGAAAAGCTGCATAAAATGTTCCTGGAAAATCACTGTTTGACTACTCTCAGTAGGGATGTGAGGACAAATATCTTCATTTTAAATGCTTTCTTTTCCCCTTGACCATGAATCATAGAACTTCATAATTTTTCCTTAATATTTTTCTTTCCCCCAAAAGGATCTAGTGTACTGCCATGAGCTGGAAGGAAACTAGGAAGCTTCTCTAACATCCTCCATATCCCTATCACTAGTACTAGATACTATAAGATTACTTGAGCTCAGTAAAGCAAGATCTAAGCGGAATCATCTGTTTTCATGCATATTCTTCTTTTACAGATGATTAAACAGAGACATAGACTATTTCAGGAGCTAGTTTAAAATCATAAAAGTATATTAGGCCAATGCCACACTTTAATTCTGGTTATCCTGCTCACACCACTAGCTGCATAGTCTATGTGTAGAAATACTCATAAAACTAGAAACAACATGCTTACTAAAGTGAAGCAAAAATTCATTAACATCTAAGGTATCACGAAGTATAAGATTCACTAATAGCCACAAGGAAGCCTCTAAATTCTTCTCATGTAGTGGCAGAAATTGACTGCACAGATTCCACAGGGGTTATTATATCCAGAAATTGTTTTTAGGAAGAAATTCTATTATAATCAGACATAGCTTTTTTAAAAAAATAATTTTACTAATTTACTAATTTTACTGATTTCTACAGAGGAAAATGCAAAGTGATCATATATATTGATTTATCTGTGTGTATGCATCTGTATGTGTGACTGTAAGTGCATAGGTAAGTAACTATGACATGACTGGGGGTCTAGAAAAGAAGACCTTTTGAATGAACATTGAAAGAGGAAGGCTTTAAGTTCTCAAAGGGAAAGGAATACATTATTTTCTTGATATAAATAGGACAAGAATACTGGCTTCAGCAAAGGAGATTTACACCAGAAATTAGGAAAAAAAATTATCAAGTCTTTCATATCCCCCACAATATTCCTGTATTGAAGTCAGGTTGTTACAATTCTACCTGGGGAAAATCAGATGAGTATAAAAATCTATTTATTTGGATGGTAAGGCTCAGGTGATTGCAGTTAGTGGGTCTTAGCCCTAGTTGGATGCCAGTGAGATGTGTATTACTGCAAGGGTATGTCTAGGGACTTGTCCTGTTTAACCTCTTCATTATTGACGTGGAGAGGAGTGCTTTCTCACCAAGTTTGCAGGTGCTACCAAAGTGGTATGAGGGGACCAGTCAATATGCTTGAGGGCAAGACTGCCATCCAGAGGGACCTAAGCAGGCTAGAGAAATGTACTGTAAAACAAAACAAAACAAAATAAGAAGTTAAATCCACAAAGAATAAATGAAGAGTCCTGCACTGGGAATGGGATAGCTCCTTACAACCATCCAAACTTGGGACTGACCTCCTGCGGGGGCACCTTTGCAGAAAAGGACCTTCTAATATTGTTCACAGCAGGCAGAACATGAGTCAACAATGTGATCAGACAGCAGAGAGTGCCTGCAGCCTCCTGGACTGCTTTAACAGGAGCACAGCCATTAGACTGAGGGAAGGATTATCCTACGCTACTCAGCATTCATCAGACTGCATCTAGAATTCTGTGCCCAGTTCAAGGACCTCCGGTATGACAGACAAATAGACAACAATATACTGAACGAGTTCAGTGGAGGGCAACCCAAACAGATGTAGGCAGCAGTACCTGCCCTGTGAGGAAAAGTTGAAAAACTGATCTTGTTCAGGATGGAGGATGAAAAACTTCAGGGTTGGCAGTGTAGGGGGACCAAACATTCAGTGTAGTCATCGAGTAGGCAGAGCCTTCTTAACAGAGGATGGCAGGTGGGAAGGAAAGAACAAGAATTCACTGAAAGGGGAGGTGTTCTAATTGGATATGAAGAAAAACTTTTTCCAGAATAGGACAGTCAGACAGAAGAAGAAGCTGTCCAGGTTCAAGACGGCTTGCAGACATTTGTTTCATAAAGTTCAGGCAAAATTAAGAAAAGTCGACACTTCACTGCCTGAGAAATGGTTTCACGAGCGTGCTATCAATTTCAGTCAATGATGAAATATATGGCTATTAAGTTTAGAGAAAAAAAAAAGTAATTCTGTGTGTATCACTGTTTATGCTCTCAGAAAATGACAGCCATCAATAGAATGTAAACCCACATCATTAGTTTCACTTTGTCTTCTTGAATCCTAAAGACAGCAAGCTCTTTCAGCCCTTGGAATCAGATCGCAAAGACATAAAACCAAGACCTGAGCTAGTATTTTTACTTGTTATAATTTTCTTGGTTTTGATTTTTTATTTAAATACTTTAAAAATTGGTATAATTTTTTACAGATTGTGTAAGTTCTTTTTGGTTTTTTTTGTGTGGGTAGTTGATTTGAGGTATTTTTTTGTTCTGTTTCATTTTTGGTAAGGGACTTTTCTATTTGTCCTCAAAAATAGATTTTTTTCTCCTTCTGTATGTTTGAAATACAAAGAAATGTGCATCATGCAGCCTTCTCTGTGGCTTTTTTCCTTTGTGAAGGTTACATTCATGAGATCTAGCATTGTAACTGTAGTAGAGCATGATCCATTATTCAGCTGGGATTCTTGAAGTCAAGTTGTTTACAGTTCTCTTGTGCACTTGTAGTTTCAGCCCATAGGTCTGTTTATACTGCTCTTGCCAAGCTGAAAGCAATTCTGTCACTGCACCATAGGCTTCTACAGAAGACTTAGCATTGCAGTGAGTTGAGTCAGTGTTACTGGCAATCAGCCAGAATTCATTACTGCGGCAGGTTTTCTGGCATTTAGTTAGTGTCCAGGTCAGGTTGCTATAGAAGATACAGGAAAGGAAGGCCCCTTCTTCTTTTCAAATATAGTTTATTAAAGGCATTATTTGCCCAGAATATTAGGTGAATATAAAGCTTTCTCAAGAAATTCATTACTGGTGATAAAGCTGTAAATCTCTAGCAAAGGTACCTAAATAAAAATTCACATAAGAATTTTCTTCCTCTTCACTGAGATTTAAAAGAGAAAGATCAGAAAATAATTGAAGAAAAAGCAGAATTATTTTCCAGGTTTCCTAATTATTGATTCCTCCTCTAAAGAATAAAATAAAAAAAAGTTAAGATTATTAGCATCTCTCTTTTACATACTTTTTGTTAACATCAAATAATTCTTACTATGAATGGGATTTCATCTCTTACAGTCTCATTGTGTAAGCTTGTACCTTAAGTGTAAGCATCCTCATACACATGTACCTTTTAGTGATTACCACTGATTATACTATCATTCACGACATTAGCCATTCGACGTTTCAATCAATCTATAAACTTTGACACTTCTCCCCCATGAAAATGAAAAGGTATTATGTCTGCTACTGGTGTCTGAAGAAAGAATTGCAAATCTCTGCAATGAAAGGAAAAAAAGACTCCAGATAAAATATCCCTGAGGCTTGTCATAGGAGAATATTTTATGTTTTAAGCATCTAACAGTTTAAGAGATAAGACAAAAGCTTTGATAGGATTTTGAAGTCTTTTAAAAAAAAATACAAACTGATAAAAGGTTGAATGTGTCTTGCATCAGAGGGAGAATCAGACATGCTCCTGAATCTCTGACACAGACCAAATCTATTAAAGTGACCAGTACAGTACAAATTTTCCTATATGTATAACAGTAACCTTTCAACTGCTCTTGGGCTGACTGGCTTGCATTACCTTGGCTCCTATGCTTAGTGTATCTCTCCTGAGGGCAAGCACAAAATGCATATATAGCAAAGTACTGCTTGAACTATACAGCAGCCTGTCTCAGGAACTGGACAGGACAAGGGCAAAATAGAAGGCGTTGCCTAATTCACTAAATTTTGTTCAAATAGCCCTGATTCCTTTCCTCACCTCTGCTTCTCTTCTAAATGTTAACCTTTACATTAAAGTTTTTTCCTGCACATAAGCATACTTATATAACATATTACCAGGTCTGATAATTTTAAATTAACAGAGGCAGTATGGTGCAGAAATTAATCACTTGAAAAAAACAAATAAGTGGTAAATCTTTAAATGCCAAACCTAATGAAGTTAGGAAAAAGCTCATGTTAATCCACTCTTACTTGATAGGTTTGAATGCATTTTTACTATTATATATGTACATTGCAGAAAAGACACAGAAAACATTGATTTCCTTGTATTCAGAAGAAAAAATATATATAAAAATTCTATAGTGTCATTCCCATATGTGTCTGATGGCAGATCCATGTTGATACATAACTGCGTGAATACTTTTGGCATACATTATTGCCAAGGACTGTGCTCTTGACATAGTCAAAGTTGTCAAGTATGGTTTCTTTCCTTGAGTGACATCTCCTATAAGTATGATGTATTTGCAAATGATTTGCATATAAACATATTTATCAGCAAAATATCCCATCAGAACCCATGTTAGGTATTGCATAAAACTTGACAAGTAGAGTGGGAGTGACAAGGCTGAAACTGCTGAGAAGCCTCCATGGAAAGCTGACAGAGATGGGGTTGTTAGGGTATTATCTAAGTGCAGCAGGATGGTGTGCTATAGGTTCACAGCCTGAGAGCCCTAAAAGTATTTTTATCAAACACATCCCATAGGAGTTTCCATAGGAGAAAGGACATCTTCAAGGAGGTTAGAAAGCATATGCATGGTATTGAGCAGCCTAAGATATACAGCTATGAAGAAGAGTCTCTATCTACTCCCAGGTATTCTTTTCAGTTCTAAATCCAGAAGGACCAAAAATAAATAAACCTTCGGTGGCACAAAAGCAAACTCCAGTGGCCAAAATACAAATTGCAGACAAATCCCTGTTGAATTTTTTGTTGCTTTGTAGAGACTGGGAATGTCTAAGACTGCTAAACACAGTGTTGCCAGGATGAGCCGTTATCATCAATATCATTAATTCAACCTTGAAAGGTTTTGTTTTTTTCTTTATTGGACAATTGCTTTCATGTGCTTCACACGTAGTTTGAACTGAAAACGCTAAAGTAGTGAATTGTCTGTTGTCGTTTGCCAGGGATGTTTTAAATCATACATTTTGTGGCTAAGTTTTGTTGTCTAAACCTAGGCATTTACTTTCATTTCTGATGTCCTAGAGTATTTGTTGCTGCCATTCTAGAAAGTTATAGATCCTCACAGGTCTTGCATTAAAAGTGCTACATAGATACTTTAAAACATTTCAAATGACACTCTGTATAAGCAGGAGAATTAACCTTCTACTGTGAGAACTGGTTACAAAGTCCCTAAACTGAAAATCATCTTCAGATAATCTTCTGGCATTTTCAGATACCTATAAGAAGAATTTCTGAATGGACAGTGTGAGATGAATCCCACTGAACTGCTGAGGCTCTGCAGCCAGACTGTTACAAATACCTGTAGACATCCACCATGAAACACATGTCCTTATGCTGATCAATTTTTGAAACATCAGAGTTTAGCAGAATAACTGCATTCAGGAGGTTCAGATTCGTATTCATTGTGATTAAGAATAAATTTGAGTTTCCAATATATTCACATTAGAGTGTGGTTGAAAGTGAAGAAATGAATTCGATGAAGGCAGGAATCCTGTGGTTTTAACACATGCCAAAACTGTCTAGTTTACAGACCAACCTTAATTCAAGACACTTGCCTTGCCCAAGATTAACATCTAACTTTAGTTAGCTAAAAATTAAGTGTCTGGTTTAAGTGGTTCATATAGACTTAGTCTTCAAAGAAGAACAGAAAAAGAAGTATGTCACAAAAGCAATTTAACTTGAGATATATTTTATCTGTGAAAAGTCACTGTCTGAGGATCCTTTTATATTAGCTCTGTGATAAGGAGGAAACCTGGACAAATTGTGCAGATAACACATCAAACTTTTAGACTGCTGCAGATATATAAACCCAGGTCTGTGTTTTTGGTTTTTGTTTTAGTTTTCTCTGACAAGCATACTTACAGCCAAAAAAACCCCTAAAATCTATCTCTAACACATTTATTAAAAGGAAGAAAGCAAATATATTAAGCTCTACAAGAAGTTTTTAATACAGAATCTGTGACTGTGTGTGAACGAATAGGTTAGTGAGTGATAGGGCCGTATTCTCCTTTGCAAAAGAAACATTATCATCTTTCAAGGTCATGTCACTTCTTCTCCATAAATTCATGAATTGTTTTTATTAAAATGAAGGTATGGCAAGTGGATGACACTGTTCTGAATGGATGAAAATACAGCACCAATATATTTCAAAAGATAAAGAGGCATATATCTTAAATCCACTTTGTTTCTTGACAAAAGTATTAGGCATTACAGAAAGCAAGAAAGAAGACAATTCAACTAAAATCAAGGTCAGGCTTTCCTAAGCTCACATGCGTCTTAAGAATCATTTGAGGGTTTGTTTTTGTTTGTTTTTCTTTCTGTTTTTTTCTAAGATATGCATCTTTGAGAGGTTTGAATAGTCATAACCTCCAAAATGTGACTGCTAAGCTGTCTGTCTTTAAAACACCCTTACTGAGGGTGAGATGCAATTGCCCACACACAGATTCTTAATCCAAACCAAAATGCCTGAGGATATTAGACACATCATCTTGGAGATGACATATGCTAGAAGCGTATAGATGACAGGACATTCTGGAGGAGCAGCTGAACACCAAGTAAGGTATTTCCCAGTTTCTCAGACATATTTCATTATACATGGTTATGTAGAGAAGACATAACTGTATTTTATTTGAGCAAGAGTCCTTGGGAATTCTCGTTTCAATTTACATATAATTTAAAATCTGACTCCAATTAAACTATAACACAAGGAAAAATAAATCTTAAGCCTGCCTACTTTCCTCTATAAACTTTTTATGGAAAGGTATGAATACCAAAAAAAATTAAAAAAAAGAAACTCATTTTCTCCATTCTCTGAAAATGATGTAATTTGCATTAAAAAGTTTAGGAGGAGATGGTTGAAAGTATTATAAACTTCAGTTTACAGTTCTCCAGTTCTTTCTCTTCAGGAATTAAGGAGATCATTATCTGCAAAACAAAGCCTGTACATTGCATTCAGCCAAATGGCAATGTGAAGTCAGAATTTAAATAGACTTTATAAGGAGACTGCAGAGAATTCTCAGATAGCAGCAAAAAAAAGTTTCTAATCTCATTGGAATGAGCCGAGACTAACCTCTATCAAAAAACTGTTCCACTACATGAGGATACTATGAAAAAGCAGTAATATTTATCATATTTATTAATAATGTAAATTCCTCAGAGTATATATTTTATATTATAGTATATGAATATAGAGAGTGAAATTAAGACGTGCTGCTAAAAACAGACAGGAATAGTTAAACAATACTATAGATGAGAAACAGTCCTTCAAGTATAAAATTTACCATTATAGCTAAAGAAAAGGTATTGATTCTTCTATCTCAACCTTATCAGCAGGATGCTTCTGTCAAGTCTAACACATTTACTTGTTAAAACTACCCTTCAGCAAAGGAAAAAGAAAATTGTCAATCTGACCAAGCTGATCAGACCAATGTGCTGGAACACATCATGATGATATGATTCCAGAGCTCCAGAGCTCCTCAGCTGCCATGGATTTAACTGAACAGATCTCCTATTTTAAATCGAGTTCTCCAAGTGCTGCTTATTTTGGCATACAAACCTGATCTTCAATAGACTTCATCTGAATAATCGTTACTACAGGCAGACAGAATCTTTTGTCACTGCTTAGGATGTTGGACTTGGAATTACTGAGTCATGGTAAAAGGAGGGAAAAATTCAGCAACTGATCACATTTTTATGCTCTACTTCAAGAAAAAAAAAATAGAGAAAGAGTGGTAGAGAAAAAAAATCTGAAAATAGGTGAAAGGCCATGGAGGAAAGGCTCAGAGCCAGAAGTAGAGACTTCCAGGAATAGGAAGATTACAGATTAAGGAGAATGTCAAGAACAAGGTGCTACAAGACAGAATAAAAACCAAAAGATGACAAAACACAGGAAGAGAAAAAGAAATTCTCAGGAAGAGTCTAGGCAAAGCCTTAAAAGGTTCAATGAGCTTAAGTATTTGGATGCTTATCTGAACTCATTCTCCAAATCTTCCAAGGATTTATACAGTACTTATTAGAAGTTGGAGGATATCCAGGAGATGACATTTTCCTCTGCATACTGTCAGCTATTCCATGGAACATCATAGGCACAAGTAGTGTATAAATAGATACAAAAAAAAAAAATCTGAACTAAGTTCTATTATAAGCTACATGGTATTTTGACCATTGTACGCATCATTTTTTTTCCTACGTATATATTATGACTTCTTAATGGTGTTTGTTTTTTGAATGATATAACACAAAAACAAGACATCAGTCCTGTAGCAGTCTTATAATTTGTGCAAGGCACATGGAAGATGTTGACATTGTCTTTTGAGTTCAAATTCAGTCTCTAACCTTCCCATCCATATAAAAAAGACACAGCTTACATAGAGTAGCAAGCCTGAGGAAATGTTGCGCGCTACATACACCAAGACAGTGAGCCCTGATTTGAAGTGTAAATGGACCTTGTCCATACTGAATACCAGTCTACTTCAGCTGTCTCTGCTGCTTAATACAGTAGACATTTACAACTTCAGGCAGACAGCTCCTCTGCAGTTCCATGGAAAAGTACTGTGTTCTTGCATGAGCAATGGCTTCAGCATTAACATTTTTTAATGCAGGGGACATGTTTTCACCAAGCTACAAGCATTCCATCTCCATTTCAGCTGTGTGGAGCTCATTTATGGAATACTGCAGAGTTATGTTTATTTTCTTTGCCCAGTTATAGACAATGTCAAATAATAATGCCTATCTAGTTAATACAATGAAAAAATATCTCCCAGAAAATGAAAAAAATCCATATTCTCATTGAGAAATGACACTTTTGTTTGACAAATCGTATTATTTCTAATTAGCTGTTGGAAGAACTAAATGTTCCCAAGAATGGAACTTTAATTTATGAAGTCAGGACCTAAGAAACCAGTCCACCCACAAGAACAGCTAAAAGTAAATCACTGGAATTAGCTACAGAAAATTGAAATCAAACACTGCATTTTTTTAATGCCAGTTCCTTCCCTAATTGAATCTTTGTCTAAATACATTAATATGTATATATACATATGTATCTATATTCAGATGACAAAATTAGGGAAAGCAGGTAGAAAATAGAACAAATCAGATCATTTTTAGGTTGTGAAGCTACTTTACACAGCTAATTGATCAAATCTGGGTTGGAGAAATAGTGTATCCAGTTTCAAGAAGTCTCTTGCAGAATAGCAACATTTCTGTCAATAAAGCTGTGATGTAGTCAGCTAGTAACAAGCATATATTGTGCTGTTTTCTGAAGTGCATTTTGTCCCTGTGCAACTATACAGCTGAGAGTAGTCATCAGTAAGCTCCAAAGCAAGCAGCTACATTCAGAGCAGGCAGCTTTTGAGAGAGTGATCTTAAAAATTATCCGACATGAGCCTCTCTAGCCTTTCCTCAGTCAGTTATAACCTTGCATCATTTCTTCATCATGGGTTTGCATATTCAGGGTGAGATGTGTATTGTTAATCCATACTGATTGCTGTGATAGAGGTTAATGAAGTGACTCTGTGAGTTAAGTTACCAGTGTGCAGAAGGTGAGTTCTAGCATCAGAGCTGAGTCAGTATTATATATCTTCTGGTGAGGCAAGATCATGTTCTGCTGTGAAGCAACACAGCTTTACGGAAAATTACATGCTTAGTTTCTAAGGCATGAAAGGTATCACAGAAAGCCATATGGGAACTTTAAATATTAAACTCAGATATGGTTGTCACTTGTAAAACTGATCCAAAGCAGAACACATGTAGAGTCCATTAATAATGAAATTACATTTGATTGCAAAAGGTTCCTATGGAAACCAAATCAGTAGATTATCATGTGACACAACTAACCCTGCTGCAATCAGTCCTATAGTATCACATGGAACTCTGTTTTCATACACTGGCCTGCTGAAAAGATTATTTATACATGATTAAATCCTAACCACAGGTTTGTACTGATATGAAGAGCCAGTATAGTAATTATAGTTAATGTACATGAATAAATGTACAGTTTAAGCAGGCAAGAGAGATGTAACATCCTTGCATAATTTAAGTGGAACATAATTTTCTTTTGCAATTGAAATGCTATTAATAAAAGTGATGATGCGCTAACTTCAGTTTAGCATACAGTGGTAGCGTCAAGATAAATAAGTAAGAGCACATTAGAACTGGTGTAACAGTGTGCCACTCCAATGAGAAGCAACCAAGCTTTCTCAGGACATACACTATTGTACTTCAGTTGAATATGAGGCTGGATCTTGTACATGTAGGTATGAGGTGTAACAAACTGAAGAAGCTTGAGTAAAGACACCTGCTGATTAATCCCTGTCACAAATACCAGTTCCCATAGTCATAACCAAGCACTTAAAAGGATTTTTAAAACATAATTAAAAAGGAGCACTCTGTCTATTTTTCTCACTTCACTCTGAATTGCACAGAGCATAGCTTTTTTAAAAAAAACATCTAGCCTTTCTCTTTATTTTTCTAAGAAAAAGAGAAAGATGGAAAGATGGAGAGAGAGAAAAAGAAAAGGAGTATAATCTTTGTGCTAGTGACAGTTTTCATCCTTAGAGGGCTTTAACTGAGGAACTACAAATAGTTCAATGGAATTTATACCTTCCAAGGAGGATCCATAATTTGTTTCCTTTCTCTCACCTTTGGTCCAGGAGAAATGAGAGCAATTAATGCATCTCATCTAAGGTATCACTACTCTACTATATTCTGAAAGTAGGAAAGCTGTAATCCAGGTTTCTTCTCTTATTCTCAGTCCTTTCATAAAATCATAGAATCCTAGAATCTTCAAGGTTGGAAGGGACCTCTAGAGGTCATCTAGTCCAACCTTCCCGCTCAAGCAGGCACACCTAAAGCAGGAGGCACAGGGCGGCATCCAGGCGGGTTTTGAAGACCTCCAGAGAAGGAGACTCCACAACCTCCCTGGGCAG
>JAUBOD010000001.1:13513705-13541516 GCA_032353885.1 Nothura maculosa
CCACCACTGAAAAAAGCTTGGCCCCCTCTTCCTTACAATCTCCCTTCATGTATTTATACATGTTAATAAGATCACCTTTCAGCCTTCTCTTCGCCAAGCTGTACAGGCCCAATTTACTCAGTCTCTCCTCGTACGAGAGATGATCCTCTCCCTTAATCATCTTTGTAGCTCTCTGCTGGACCCTCTCTAGAATCTCCACATCTCTTTTATACTGGGGAGCTCAGAACTGCACACAGTACTCCAGGTGCAGCCTCACCAGAGCTGAGTAGAGCGGAAGAATCACCTCCCTTGACCTGCTGGCAACACTCCTCCTGAAGGAGGCCAGGATTCCATTGGCCTTCTTGGCCACGAGGGCACATTGCTGACTCATGGTTAACTTGGTATCAACCAGGGCTCCCAGGTCCCGCTCTATGGAGCTGCTTTCCAGCAGGTCGGCCCCTAATCGGTACTAGTGTCTGGGGTTATTCCTCCCCAGGTGCAGGACCCTGCACTTGTCCTTATTGAACCTCACGAGGTTCCTCTCTACCCAACTCTCCAGCCTGTCCAGGTTCCTCTGGATGGCAGCGCAGCCTTCCGCAGCGTCGGCCACTCCATCCAGCTTGGTGTTATCTGCAAACTTGCTCAGGGTGCACTCCATGCCCTCGTCCAGGTCATTGATGAACAAGTTGAACAGCACTGGGCCCAGTACTGACCTCTGAGGGACACCACTGGCCACAGGCCTCCAACTGGACTCGGCCCCATTTATGACCACCCTCTGCCATCCAGCCACCCCTTGATCCACCTCACCGTACACTCGTCTACTCCACTCTCCCGGAGCTTCTATATGAGGATAATATGGGAGACGATGTCAAAAGCCTTGCTGAAGTCAAGGTAGACAACATCCATGGCTCTCCCCTCATCCATCCAGCTAGTCATCCCATCATAATGGGATTTTCTCTAGTTGTCTATTTACAGCAGGACATGTTAAATGAACAGCCTCTTCTTTTCTATTGCAGGAGCTGTAAATTCATTAGTAAGTATTCAATTGAGAATGTTTTTGAGATATCGTTACTGCCTCTTCTCATAGTAAAGTATGTTAACAAGCACGTCAGCATGTTCAGTTTTCTCTGCAGCATCTCTTTGTAAGTTCACATTAAGTATTATTATATACTAATATATAATATAAAAATAAAAATTCTCATCCCTAAAAATAATTTTAGAGTTTCAAAATACTTCCGACCTACCCTATAATATCACTTAAAACACAGAAGTTACTTTCTTCCTTTCTTTTTTCCCAATGAAGGAAAAAGAAAATAGAAATATGAGCTCATTTTGAACATGAAGAAGCTCTGTGACAATGCTCCTCTAATATCTACATTTTGATGATGAGTTGTAGTTAGAGATGAGTGAAAAATCTGAGAAAATGAATTATATTCACTTTGGGAACAAAGATCTGCAGTGCAGCCCATGGGATTCTGAAACAGTAGCTATGCTATTTATGCAGTGTTCCATTTGAGCAACTAGTATGTTTGCTCCAAATTCTCTGCAGATGACATACAACAGCCCCATTGCAACCTTGGTCCATTCGAAAGCACACTTTAGGAGAAATGGATGCCCAATATGAGGATGTCAAGTCCTGGTACCTAATCCTCTTCCCCAGGAATGAAGCTATGCTTATCTCACCTTTTTAAAATGGAATGTAGTAGCTGTTGTCCTGATATGACCTTCTCCTTCTTCCTTTTAAAAAATAAATAAATTGGCTTAATTTGGTTAATTTTTCTTTAATGATTGAGAAAAGGTTTCATTTGTTTTAGATGATGTTTTTAAAAAATGTAAACGGTACAACAGATGTTACTTCTTTTTGAACATTGAGAATATGAGGAATATGAATAGAATGTTTGAATTATTATGTTTTCCAAACTGAGTTATTGAGGTTTTGTTTGTCTTGTTTGGATTTTCTAACATAATAAGTTTGGGAAAAAAAAAAGTATTATAATCTGCAATAATTTAAGGTGTTTCTTTGGGTGAGAGGAAGAATATTCTTCTAGCTACTACCTCTGTGAATATAATGGCAATATATTATGCCCTCATAAGTGAGGGCATAAATTTCAGGTCGAAATTCAGTGTCTCTTGTATAAGATCTCAACTGGAATGAGTATAACATTTAGAAAAGATAAATTGAAATTGGAATAGATGGAGAGAAAGATTATTAGGTTGAATAGAGAAGATGGTAAAGCCAGAAAGAATTTAGAAAGAAGGTTTCTAAGTCTATAAAAGATACTTAGTAAATGAATTACATGGTACTTTATAAGCCATATACATATGACAATATATATATGTTGCTCTTTTAAATTTAAAGAAATAGATACAATTAGGAAAAACATATTGACAATGCATATAAACATTAGAACTACATACAATTTTACGAAATTTAGGCAAACTACTGTTATACAAATATAAATACTTGATAATACATCACTCTATAAATTCTCTATTAAAATAACACATTGACAAATTACATGTGATTCTCCATGTTGGATAAATATTGATAGCTATAACTTAATGTCTATTTAAAATGCCATGTCTTAGCAAAATCAATTGCTGCTTTAACAAATACAGATAAAGAAATTAACAGTTGAAAAACAGTTTTGCAAATGCATTGCATTCACATCTCTGCCTGAGAGTACAGCAATAATGAGGAAAGTCACAACACATGGGTAACAGGAAAACTCAGATAACAAAGTTCATTTTATTTATATAAAGTGTCAGCTCTGTTTTTCATTTGATTTTTTTCTAGAAAATTTAGAAAATCTAGAAATAAAATTTCTCCAAAATACAACATTTATCATTAAAAAAAAGGCTAGAAGTCAGGGGGAAGGGAGGGGTAAGAGACCAGAAAACTGTTAATTTATTCTACTTGCCACAGATATCTTGGCTTCCATAATAACTAGGTGGAAATGCAGATGTAATAGGTTATGCACATACCACTGCTTTCTATAGGTTGTGGCTGCACCAAGATAATCTACCTACTCTTTACAGGTCATCCAGGCCACACTGCTCTGTGTGCTTGTGTGTGTAACAGTGGGAACAGGGATGGAAGGCAGATTTTGCCCATCTGCAATGGGGTTCATTATGGAGATGAATGAGTCACATGGCAGTACCTTAATAGGAAAGAGAACCTTTATTATTTCAGCTGAATATGATATATATGTCTGTGGCCTGCCACACAGACCAACACAGACAGAAAACAGAGCATTCGTGCTAACACAATGTAACCTGTCCTCCTCAAGGACATCTGCATCTCAATACCAAACTTTGCATGAGATTTTCTTTGAAAAGATCTTTTTCTTCTTGGAAAGATCATGGTTTTTCAGGCACTATTGGAGAAGGACTCCAGATGAAGTTTGTTGCTTACTTGTCAAGGATGCTAGTACTAAATCATCTTGCAATGTCTTGAAATTTTGCCTGTAGTGAATATCTTCCTCACTCAACCGTAACTACTTTGAGAAAAACAGAAAAGCAACACAGAATATCCTAGAACTACATATATCCCAATATAGCATATATACCCTCTAAGTTTCACTGAGTTTCCAATATTAAATCAATAAGACTAGGTGCATGAATAAACTTGTTCATTCTTTAGGAAGAGTCATCTAGATGCAAAGACAGAATATAGTTGAATAATGAGTTGTCAGAGTCAAATTGAACACCTACAAATACATGTGCACATACAAACGCATGCACACACACACATTCTAGTCAAGAGAGACATTATTTTTCTACAAAGTAAAATAACATTTTGTTGGTTGGTGTTCTAACCATGAGCTGTTACATCTAAGCATTCAATCTGCCATCATTTTAAAATACACTCTGCAGATCTGCTATCCATATTATTGTGATGCTGATATTGCTTTAGAGAAAAATGAATTATACTCATTCTAAAATCTAATTGTTAAAAAAAATCTTTAGAGACACTGTGGTGCTTTAGAATTTTATTACTTTGGAATAAATTTGGATAGCATATGCATAAGTTTTAAAAGTTGAAGTCTTTTTCTAAATGTAACATACCCATTTAAACACCTCTTCAGGATGTCTGTCTGCAAATCACTCCTGAATATATCTGTGTTCAGAGAGATAATTCAACAAGCTCAGCATGTCTTAATAAAAATACAAAATATAGTATTTTACATTAAAAAAAGGAAGTGTTCTTTTTAAGAACAAAAAAAATGAACATTTCTTGATCGAAAAATATAGATATCATCAGGAAGCCACTGCATACTAAAATCTTATCATCAGTTGCTATTCGACATATATGACACTCCTTGAAGTACAGTGATAAGTAACTTTTATGCTAAACAATGTTGACAGAACAAAATTAAAAATCAAATATTCTGCCTTCTCAGTATAAAGTAAGTTTCCTTTTTTTTTTCCTGATTGTATTATTAGATATGAAACCTATCTCATTACAATTTGAATACACATAGCTTTTTATCAAAGAGACTTATTTCTGTATCTATCCAAACTTACTTATAACTGTGTTTTTATTCAGAGATGTCAAAGTACTTCATTAAATGCCTCAGCAAAGACTGTCTTCACACGAATGAGAAGAGAATATGCAAGAGAAGAGTCTGGCTCTTGAGATGTATACAGTATACGAATCTGATATCAGATAATGATTTCACTGTCTTTTGGGGATTTCTCTTTGGGGAGCAGGACTACCTATTTTGAGGGAATAACACCTGAAATGAGAGAAGATAAACTGGAGAAAAGATTAAAAAAGGTACACAAAAACTGAGAATGAAGAAAGCATCAAGAGAAGGTAACTTCCAGAAATAGTATAAACACTATCACCACACATCATTTCAGGAGTCTGTTCAAATTCAGATATTTTACTATAAAGTTCTGCAGCATAAATAGGTTTATACCTGAGATGAGGAGAAATATTTAGCTGCTCCATGCTAGCACAAGGAATGATGCATATGAAAGAAGAACTCATGTCGAGCTTTCTCCAGACAGAAAATAAATTACTCCTCTCTCCTCACCAACATTTCTTATATCACTTGATGAATTGGAATTTGCTTGCTGAAGTTATCTTGAATTTTTTGCTCGATAAATGAACCTGATCAATTAGGACCTATCCTAATATAAGAGCTGATATTAATTTATTAATCATGGTCAATTTTCAAATGGTAACATACTAAGGGGAGTATGTTTGGAATTAAAACATGCTTAAAGATATTCTACAAAAAAAAAAGAAAAAAACAGCAAAAGTGAATAAAAACAATAATTCTCGCCTCAATTTCGCAAGAAATCTTAAGTACTTGACAGAATTTTTGCTATTTACTTTTAGAAAAAAACAAGGAAGGGTCTTGCAGCAAATGCATTTTGAGCAGGTAACTGAGTTAGGACTCAAAAATCGATGTTCCAAGTTGAAAATAATGCTCACACTACATATTTAATTATATATATTTTTTCTCACTAAGAGATTATCATGAGAAAAATCTTTAGAACAAGCTGTGGTTTTCTTGTTCAGAAATTTCCATCAAGATAAAATACTTCTTCAATCTCACTTTTCCATATTTTACAGAAGCACACATTCATTTACCTGTCTTGTTTATGGCCAAAGACAGAGACAATTTTACTAAAAGATAACAAAACTCCACTCAGATGTCATTGTATTTTTAGAATGCCTTATTCAATAAAAGATGAACAAAGGATCTTTTACTAGTGATGACATTCAAATATAATGTTAAAATCCTACTGCATCAAGGAAAAAAAATAAATGAATTTAGAAACATGTAACTGTGTATCTATCAGCCCTTATTTTTGTTCTCAGATGAAATTATGGGTTGAGACAGTGAGGAGTTCAAATATTATTGGAAAGAAGAAGAGGAAGAAGGTGTGAAAAGGATGTATCTGGGTTTCCTGGGTATCAAATGGATAAACAAACATTCAGACTGGCACTCTGACCTTTTTAAATAGTTGAGCACTGTGTATGTAGTCCATAGAAGGCTTTCTGAATTCTGGTAAGTGTAACACATCTGTCAGTCTTTTACACTTTTTCTAGCAGCCTCATCTAACAGCTGCTTTGCCTTCCTACCACCTTCTGTCCTCTGGTATCACATTCCTCCATTTCTTTTCAGCGATGCTTTCTCATCCCAGTTTCTCAGCCCAATCTGTTCTCGGTAAGCCCCAGAAACCCTTGATTTCTCAAAGTACTTCTGTTTTGAGGATACATACTTATGTATATTATCATCTTGAAAAAAGGTATAGCAGGAAATTGAATAATAATAGTTCTGTGATGGATACAACAAAGTTGAAATTGAGAAGAAAACCGACTCTCTGTCTTTGCAAAGTGTGAAAAGGAGAACAAAGCACATAATAAATGTTGAAAGAACAAATTAAAGAATGATTAGAGTTTTAACAGGATTAGAAATTTCCTCTAATAACAGAAATAAATTAATTATGGAGAGTTTTATATAAATAAAATTGCTCTTCCAATGGTTTTATCAATTATATATATTCAATATGGTGGCTAGTACAAAAATATAACAGTTCATAATTCTATTTCTTTAATTACTTTCTAAACACTTCCCAGTTATTGACAATAGAATTCATCGTTACTTCTTTCTTTAAATCTGATCACAGAAAAGAAACAATATAACAAAACTTAGATATTTGAATTTCTAGCACCACATACTTAAAACTTGTAGGAAACTGCCTTCTATGCAAAGTTGGAACATTATTGTGATGAGGGTGTGGAAAAAGCTTTAATTTTTAATAAATAAATTGAAAGGAATCAGCATGTACTTCTGGAAAACTAAAATGGTTATGAGTCTATATGTGTCAACTAAATGGAATTATTAACTTAGTTCCATATAAATGGAGCTCTACATCTCTTATGAGAGAGTCATTCATATGAGCTTGGGAAGAGCAGTGGGATGCAAGAGCAGTGACACCACTGCAGTTTCAAAGAACATACAACTCAAATGACAGTTATTTATTTTTCTAAGTTATTCTGTTTTGCTGAATATTCTTCTAGATTTTATGAAAGTCCCTAATTCATCCCACAGTCCATCCAACACTGAATATTTTTACCTTCCTCCTAGTTACACGCCACGTGAGAAAGATACAAAAATTTTCTTGGAGTGAGGAGAAAGATAAGCTTTCCCACCTTCTTAGTTTTGCCTTCCCATTTTCTTTTCTTCTTTTTGCCCCGGTCACTCTTGTATTCTCTTACTTTCAGGGGTAACATATATAGATTTATTTCAAGCAGACATAAGTAGTTATAAATCTTCAGAATAGACATCCAGGAGCTATTGTAAATGACAGCAAAATATGCACAATTCAGATTAATGTATAACACACTAACAAGACCTATATATAAAAAGTAAAATAATCTTAAGTAAAACTGCATAAATATTAAATTAAAACCACATACAAAGTAATCTGTTACACTATTATATATTGGAATTCATTTTAAAATTTCGCTGTCAAAAGAATGAATTACAGAATATATTTTCTTTTGAATACTTTAAGCAGATACAGTTTGTTTTACTAGTAAGATCAAAAAGTGTATAGCTTCAGCCTCATATAAGTTCTGAACTAGTAGCGATGAACCTGATAGTAAAGATTCCACTGACAGTAATCTAAAGTAAGAGAGATCTCTCAGATATCCAATTAGGTCACATTTCATTTTATGCAGCAATACTAGAGGACAAAGTATCTTCAGTAAGATCAATGGGTTGCATCTCTTCTGCTAAATATTACATTTAGGTAAGGACCCCTGATGGCCTTGGATTTTTATCTCTACCCCATCTGCTATCTCTATGTCTTTAAAGCAATATTTTTTTTTGTTTTCAGTTTAAATCGTCTGATAGAAAGGTAGTGGGGTATTATAGCTCTTCAGCTGACAGACCTTGATATCCCTGACTATCCTTACCTGGAAATTTCACCCACATCTTTTGTCCCCGGGCCCTAGATCCCCATGTAAGCTCAGTTCCTAGTCCTTAAGTGAGCTATGCTGGTGCAACTGTCTCCATCATGCACCTGATTCCCTGCACTGATCTGTCTAGGGCTGTCAGTAAACCCAGTTACCAGCACCCAGTTCTTCCCACCCTGCTCAGATGGTATGGAGTTTCATCTTTTAGTTGAGGGCCCTGCCTGTGCTTTGATCACCTTTGGCTCCTGGATCATCCTCCGTCAGAGAGCAGATCTGTCTTGCTTCTCCCTGGCTTTTGAGAACAATACCTGAGTTATCCAGGAACACATCTGAGCACTGCAGAAGAAGACAGACCCTGTGTAATCCATACAGGAACATTATGTGACCAATTGATAAATGAAGAAAAGCAAAATTCCAGCTATCCTGCAGGGCATATTACACTAATTAGGCACCCTGTTCCTTGGTGCAGCTTGTGTTCTCTCTTTGCTGCCTAGACATGGGTGTATTGGCAGACCCAGATGGCTCAACATTCTGAACTAATTTGCAGAACATCTCTTGTGATATTTTTCTCTGTCGTTCCTGCTCAGAGGTTTATTTTCTTAGTATCAAAAAATGGATAAAGTGAAAGGAAATACATACTTTGATTTTTTTTATTTTCCATTTGACGGACATTGATTAATAAACAGAAATTCCCAGTGAATAAGGTTCACACAGAGCATATGATACCTTCAAACCACATGCTTGAGTATGGTTATTCCCATTTACTCATCTTCTCATACTACAACTATGATTATTTGTGGTGATCTTTTTTTAAAAAAGAGAAGTGGACAGAGCATCCCTTTTCATCAGTATAGTGACTAGATGAAGGTTTCTGTAGGCAAGAAAGAGGAGAAACTTAAATCTCTGACTCCTTAGGGTGCACTGTATCTACAAAGCTATATGAAAATTCTTTTAGCACCACTCCTGGGACAAATATAAATACTATTCAGATAGAAAAAGATATCTTGCCTCTATAGGCTTGGAAAACATAGTCATATACATACACAAGTTTCAAATTCGAGCTGTAAATAGGACAGGACTTCAGACACAGCTATGTGGTTGATATTTCCAGTATGCTTTCGTGTGATCAAACACAACGCAAGTGATCTTAGATATATATTTCAGGTAGGCTGGTGAAAGAAAGAGAAGTGAAATGATAGAGGTTTATGGATGATCATTTGTAAACTCTGGGGATTTTTTAGCTAATATAAGGAATTTTTCAAACATTTCCTAATGAACTGACAAAAACTTTCATGAAATAGATAGGTGGTGGTGTCCCCAGTTCCTTTTTTACAGATGATAATATATAAAAAAGAAAGATCAGATTTTGACTCAAATAATGCCTGACACTAGTTACACTGAATTTGATAATTTTGGTATGTAAATTATCAATAAAGAGACTATTTTTTCTATTTTTATGAGTAATTTTGCCCTTTTATAGTCTAATTTTAAACACAGTCAGTACTTCCTTTCCACCTCCTTTTTACAAGAGTAAATATTTTATTTGCAAGACGGAGTAAAGAAAAACCTTTTGGACAGAAGGGAATACTTTTCATAGATATGAGTGTGATTTGATATATTATATGTCTCAAATCAAAATTATACTAGCTTAATGGACTTTGTATCTAGACATCTAATAGCCATTCCATCAGGGAAATGGATTGTCTGGGAGAGATTTTTTTTCCAGTCAAAACACTCTAGTATGCAGAGATGTGCATACTAGGATGAAGGTGCTACAAACAGAGCAGCTACAAGACTGAAAAAACAGGAAGAGCTGAAATATAAAGCAGAAGTATTTACAGTGCTAATTTAAAACACATCCAAACACTATTTTTCTGAAAAGAGCAATGTAGATCAGGGTTCATTTTTATCATATTAGAAGAATTTCAATGCCTTCTCTTCAGCTTTCCAAATAAGCTACATCCCAGAGCTTTTAGCCAGTACTGCGTGCTGAGAGACAAAAAGGGATAGGCATTAAAATACAGTTTCATTTTGCTCATTCAGTAACAGGGCAATATAACAAATGACATACTGGAGAAGAAAGAATACCGGAATCTATGCAGAAGTTTGCTGCTGTCAATTAATCGTTAACAATTTTATATACTTTTCAGAACAAGTAGAATGAAGGTTTTTTTGGTATTATTTAGCATGCTTACTCCACTGTATAAGAATTACCGAGTAAAGAATGCTAAGTGAGCCACATAGTTATCTGAATTTAACTTATTGAAACTTCTGATATACAATAGAGTCAGCATGTCTGCTAACATGATCCAATATCATGTTCATTCTGAACAGATGCAGAGAGATGCAGGACAATGCTTAGCAGGACAGGTCATGTCATCAGTCTTCTAGGAAGTTATCGGCTATCAGGCTTCCTTCTGAACATTTTCAAGAAATAATATGAAGAGGAAGGTGGATTTATGAGGATTACAAGAAGCTCTTCCTAAGTGAGAGTAGCACCATGGCAAAAAATCATGAACTTATAAACAGAAAATTTAACACACAGTTGATGCAAACTGGTGGCAGACAGAGAGTACATGTAGATTACATGTAGATTTCTTCAGGTAAATGAGGAAAACTAATAAATATTTTATTAATAAATAACTTTCTAACTAAATGAATAATTAAATTTCTAAATAAATTATGAATAACTTTCTAAGCCATGAGCACCATAAAAATTTTTGAGGAATAAGACCCAGTGTGAACAGCCAAATACGAAGGAACTGAATGAAGACAGCATCGAAACACAATCAGATTCTAACAAAGCTCAATAAAAGAACTCTAGGATTTAGACATTGACAGTTTTAGGACATGCATGACTTGACAAAGCTTCTACTAAGGCTTCATAGACCAGATCTATTTTTAGTTTTATTGATATCTTTGAAATGAAAGTGCTGAAAGTGCCTTCAGTGTTCTGATATCACAAGCATATTGGTATTTCAGTCAGCTTATTTTAAAAAGCAAAGAAGAAAAATAAAGCTTTTTAAATAATGATATTAGGATATACATGTATGACCACACAATAAAATGTTTTGTTTTCACTGACTCCTTTTCTAACATTCTCATACTTCCTGGACTCTTTCCACACAATGAATATGCTTGTCTTTCCTAATAAGACTCAACTACTGCAGAAGAGTAAAAGTTCTCTAATTCTGTGAATGACTTCTTTTCATATGTGATTTGACAAAAATGCATCTCCACATGATGCACATGATGCACATGATGAACAAGTAGTGTTCACCTTCCAATCTTTGGAGAATAAAGAACTCCTGAAAAGACCAAAGTTAGCCCTCTAATATATCACTAAATTATTTTCAGGAAATCTCTAAGTTACTACAATTTCCCAAGTAGAGAAGAAAGCAATTCCTTCCATATGTCATCTTTTTAATAATCAATTAAGATAACGAGAGCTCTGCCATCTGCACCTGATCCTATGACAGAATTATAGTCCCAGAGCAGAAACATCTTCAGCTTGCAATTACCTGAATCATAAATGTAAAAGAAAGCAAGAATATTTTCATCAAAGGGAATGAAAGTACAACCGAGGTAAAGTCCAGCTGGAGGAAGGAAGTAGAGATAAATTGCTTTTGCGTCCAGCAGGAAAACATGCAATCTGAGGTGCCTCACCAGAGAAATAACTCTTTCGGCTTTCATGACTAGTAAAAAGGTAATGTTAGTGTAGTAAAAGGTCCCATTCACAAAGGCTGTCCATTACCTCAGTGAGATTCAGTTTTTCATATCAATATTGGAAGACAATGTAAATTTAATAAAGTCAATGTACCTAAAGGTAATGTATCTAATGAAACAAGATATCAGTCATAGGCTTAGAGGCTGGAGGTCAATTTTCAGCTCATCTGTAGGGTTTTACCTCATTGTAATCCTGCCTGAGATGCAGTGGTTCATATTAAGAGTTGTCTGACGGATCTATTTAAGTTACAAGTTATTTTGGAAGACAGCTGATGTTTTGCACAAAACTCTGCAGCTCACGTATTTTTTTCACCTAGATACATTTAGTCTCTTAAATTTCCAGAAATTTTTGTTTTGCTAACAATACACCAAAGCACTACTGATCTTCTGAAATGCATTCTCAGGCCTGTCTGATACACATTCATAGTATCAAGTCTTGTAAGAAAAGGACTTTCCTCATGAATCATAAGATGCAAGAAAAAGCACAGAAATCAGAACTTGTGATTTTTAACAGTTTTATTTGACACTTTTCTGCCCCTGTGCCACATGCTCTAGGTATTCCTGCTTGAGCAGGGATGTTAGACTAGATGATCTCTAGAGGTCCCTTCCAGTCTCAACCATTCTATGATACTGTAATTCTGTGATTCAAATCAGTGATATGCAAAAATGGTGCTTTTATGCAAAAACGTACACATACAAACATGCAAAAAATTGAGCTTCTCCAAATTATGCAATAGACAAATATCTATGATCAACAGTTAAATAGTATATATACCTGAATTGAGGCACAGAACAAGGGAGCACAAGGTGATGCTTTGGAAACCATATTACCACAGCTCATAGTTCCTTATTCTTAGTTGTCTTTTGACCCTATTTCTTTAGAAAAAGGTTGTGTATCTTAATTCTGCATGGACAATGATTAGGTGAGAGCTAAGAAACCACATTTAGGGGATCAGAATTACATGTATCTTATCTCTGATGTTTTCTGTTGCATCAGCCTAGTGAATGAGCAAAAGACCATGGACGTGGTCTGCTTAGAATTTAGTAAGGCCTTTGATTCAGTCGCCCACTACATTCTCTTGGAGAAGCTGGCAACTCATGCCTGGACAAGTGTAATCTTCACTAGCTAAAGAACTGGCAAGATGGCTGGGCCCAGAGAGCCGTGGTGAATGGAGTTAAATCTAGCTGGTGATTGGTCACGAGTGGTGTTCCCCAGGGGTCAGTATTGGGCCAGACCTCTTTTAATATCTTTGTCGATGATGTGGATCAACAGAGCTCAGAGGATGGTTATAAATGGGGCCAAGTTCAGTTGGGGGCCTGTGGCCAGTGGTGTCCACCAGGGATCAGTACTGGGCCCAATGTTGTTCAACTTGTTTGTCAACGAGGGCACTGAGTGCACCCTGAGCAAGTTTGCAGGTGATACCAAGCTGAGTGGAGTAGCCAACACTCCAGAGGGCTGTGGTGTCATCTAGATGGACCTCAACAGGCTGGACATTTGGGCAGGGAGGAATCTCATGAAGGTCAACAAGGACAAGTACAAGGTCCTGCACCTGGAGATGAATAACCCCGGGCAACAGTACAGACTAAGGTTTGACCTGTTAGAAAGCAGAGGACCTAGGGTCATGGTTGACAACAACGTAACCATGAGTCAGCAGTGTGCCCACATGACCAAGAAAGACAAAGGCATCCTGGCCTGCATCAGGAGGAGTGTTGCCAGCAGGTCGAGGGAGGGAATCCTATCCTTTACTCAGCTCTGGTGAGGTTACACCTCGAATTGTGTGTGCAGTTCTGGGCTCCCTAGTAAAAGAGGGATGTGGAGCATCTAGAGAGGGCCCAGTGGAGAGTAACAAAGATGATTAAGGGACTGGAGCATCTGTCGTATGAGGAAAGACTGAATGAGTTGGGGCTGTTTTCTCTGGAGAAGAGAAGGTTGAGAGGGGATCTTATCAACATCCACAAATACCTGAGGGGAGAATGCAGGGAGGAAGGGGGCAAGCTCTTCTCAGCAGTGGCCAGTGAGAGGACAAGGGGTAATCAGTGTAAGTTAAAACATTGGAAGTTCTGTTTCCATATGTGGAAGAACTTCTTCACTGTGAGGGTGACAGAGCCCTGGAACAGACTGCTCAGAGAGGTTTTGGAGTCTCCTTCTCTGGAGATCTTTCAGATTCGCCCAGATGCTGCCCTGTGCCCCGTGCTGTAGGTGTCCCAGCTGGAGCGGGCGAGTTGGACTAGATGATCTCTAGAGGTCCCTTCTAACTTTAACCATTCTCTGATTTTGTGATTCTGTGATGAGAGGATTGATTGCATCCTGAGCAAATTTGCAGATGACACCAAACTGGGAGGAAGAGTAGTTTTCCTTGAGGGTAGGAAGGCTCTACAGATGGATCTGGACAGACTGGATTGATGAGTTGAGATCAATTGTATGCGGTTCAACAAGGCCAAGTGCTGTGTCCTGCACTCCAGTCAGAACAACTCCATGCAATGCTACAGGCTTGGGCCAGAGTGGCTATAGAGCTATGTAGCAGAAAAGGATCTGGAAATGTTGGTCCACAGTAGAATGAAAATGAGTCAGCAGTGTGCCCAGGTGGCCAAGTAGGCCAACAGCATCCTGACTTGTATCAGGAATAGTGTAGCTAGCAGGATGAGGGAAATGATCATTCCTCTGTACTCTGCATAGATGGACTGCATCTTGAATATGGTGTTCAGTTTTGGACTCCTCACTACAAGAAAGACATCAAGGCACTGTAGTGTATCCAAATGAGGTCAGCAAAGCTGGTGAAGGGACTAGCATACAGACCTTACAGGGAGTGGCTGAGGGAGCTGGAATTATTTAGTCTAGGGAAGACGAAACTCGGGGGAAACCTTATCATTCTCTACAACTACCTGAAAGGAAGTTGAGGTGAGACGAGAATCAATCTCTTCTCTAAAATAACTACTGATAGGAGAAGAGGCAATGTCCTCAAGTTTCACCAGGGGAAGTTCAGGTCAAACATTTGGAAAAATTTCTACATGAAAAGAGTGGTGAAGCATTGTCCACAGGGAAGCAGTGGAGTCACCATCCCTGACAGTATTCAAGCAGATTAGGCACTTAGGGACACAGTTTAGATATGGTGGTGATGGGTTTATGATTGGACTCAATGATCTTAAAAGTCTTTTCCATCCATAATGATTCTATGATTTTATGATTCTAACCTCCAATCAAAATGTCCCAGTAAAGAGTTAAAAGATAACCATTGCGTGGTTGTAGTGAGGTAGATTTACTCATCTGTGTTCAGAGTAAACTGACTACTTTGGAGAGCACAATGGAAAATTAGGAACAAGAATGTACTCTGTATGGTTGCATCTACAGAACACATTCCTAGTATGTGTATACGATCTACTGTACTGACTCCCAGCAGACCCCAGGAAGACTTTGACTGAGGCCAACACATACTTTTCCAGACAAATTTGTCTGGAATATGATTACACACAATTACAGGGATTATTCTTCATATTCATATTCTTCATATGCAATTTGAAGCATATGCAATCCAATAAGATTATTCTTCATATGCAATTGAAGCTTGTGTGCTTTGAAAGCTAAGAGAGTTTACTAACATAGACATAGTGTATTCATCACATTATTCACAATGCCTAGGAACATGCCTGGGGACACTGAGCTTACTAATGTAGCATATAGTGTAGATGCTGTTCCATTCATTAATGAATGCATTTAGTGTATGTAAAACTTAAGTAAAAAGTTCTTCCAAAATGAAACCCACCTGTAAACAATATGCGGCAGAATTAACCAGCATTATGAAAGCTGATTTACTCACATTAATTGATTATGTTAATCCTCATATTAATTAGCTATGTCTTTCATGAGAGCACACAAAACCATAAAAACAGACAAAATTCTTCTTAAAAATTTTCTAAATATGACACAACTACAAGGTTATGCATTAGTGGGTCACTAGGACTGCCAGCTGGCTCCATGGAAACTGCCAACCACTGTCCTGCTGGTTTGGTGCTCTTCATGCTTTTTACGGAATAAATGCAGGATGATTAAAGGTCTTGTTGCAATTCCAGAATGTCTTAAAGCTTTGATGTATACAAGGTCAATTCAGAGCTAGCATACTTAAGCCAGATCTTGATTCATAATTGATTTATATTCTGTATATGCTCATTACATGGATGACCACTGCCTCTTAACTGACAAGCATTAGCTATGTGAGTGCCCTTTAAAACAAGGCAAATGTCCTTCACCTCAGATAATTATATTCTGTTGTATAATACCATATGAGAGAAAAGGAGCTCTTAGTTGCAAAGCTTTTATAATAATAATAAAAAAGAATTGCTTTCATACTGAGATACATAATTACTAATTTCCAGAGTGACAGAAATAAGATATAAGGACAAAAGAATTTAAAGGTATAGACATCATTACAGAAATTTCAGCCAGATAGCATGTGGGACCATATTATGGATTCTAAAAGGATATAGTTCTAAAATATTTTGACCTTACATTTCTATAGTCAGTTAAGGGTGGAAAAAAAAAAAAGAAAAAGAAAAGGGGATAGCAAACAGTAGGCATTCAGCATATTTTAAATGAATTATTTTTTCCTTGCAAAGGCCACATACATGTGCAAACTGTGCTGCAGCACAAAACAAGCACAGTAAGGAAAGGTCATTCTGGGGTTTTTAACTTTTTACAGTACCCAGATAACATTTACCAATTATTGTCATCTCCTCTCTTGATCAGCAAAAAAGAGTGCTCTAGGATAAGCAAACTGTTAAAGATATCTGCATTTTATTAGCAGATCATATCAAAGCTTCTCAAAATAGGATTAAAATCTTATCTCTCTGCCGCTTTTCTTTACAGGAGCATTCCCTGAAAACAACACAATAGTCCATCTCCAATGGGATTTGGTGCTAGCTAGCTCTAACAGAATCTCCAGTAAAGCTTGGAGTATTTATGGCATAATCCTGCTCAATAGGAAGAGAATTCCCCATTTCTTTCAAACTGGCTTTCAGCCATAAACAATACACAAGATATCAAAATTTTAATCTGTATTTTTATCCCACCACCTCTTATAACTAGGAAGTCACAGTGCCTAACTACTAAGGAAGCCTTAGGATGATAAATGTTTTCTGAGGAAATAAACAGAGAAACAAACAAAAATGGTTAGCAAAGATGTCATTTTTATTCTAGAACACAGTTTTGTCACGTAGGCAACTGGGCCCCTTTAAACAGCGCAGTAATGAGCTGCTGCTTTTTAACAATTTTACAAAAGGGATCTGAAGTGATAAGGAGATCAGACTTAAAATGCAGAAGCCCTTGAGGTGCCCTAAAACTAAAAAGATGTTTTACAGTTTGGTCTCAATCTTATCAGTTCTGTATTTAACTTGAATTTATACATTCTCAAGCTGAAATGGAGTAGAGGAGAATCAGAGATGCTTTTAGAAATGATAAAAACACAAGTCTAATCCTCATGAAAAGGACAGAGAAATAATAATTTCTCTCTCCTAAAATAATCTCTCCTAATAATCTCCTAAAATAATCTCTCCTAATAATAATAAATAATCTAGTTTTTAAAGTAGTGTTTTTCTAGGTCCAATATCGTTTTGAGAGGACATCCTGGAAGAATATTAAACAGATAAACTTTACTGTTTGCCTTTATGTTCTGCATGTTATGTATACATGGTCATTTCACCTTTTGCTGTGTTAGTATACCAACATATCCTTACATAAATCAGGATTGAGGGGGAGCAAAAAAATTTAGTCGAGTGCCATTCTCTGAACATTGCCTCTCATTTAGCCATCCTTCTTTCACCTACTACCTGACTAGAAAACATAGCTTTAAGTCACCTGCTACAGTTAAAGAAGCCTAGAAAGTCTTTCACTTTCAAGGCTCCTTCTTAAGATGAGGGGGTTTTCTTTGGGACAGACAAAATTGTGGCCAGTCATACAGCATCAGAGTTTCCACAGAGAGTCATGAGGTCTGGTAATCGTAAGGAATTCACTAATCTGTCACCAGTCCTTGGGATGACTCAATCTCCTATTGCTCCATCTGAGAAAGGCACTTGGCACCTTGGTCACAGCAGCAAAGACAGATAGTTAAACTCTACACCATATGCTGCTAATTCCTTTTAGCCCAGTAATGATAATGCAAACATACTGCATTATCAGAGACTTGCATTCTTGAAAATGTCTTAAAGAGATGGGAGTGGGAGAGATATAAGAATAGACAAGTTAACTATTTGCAGGTTATTTAGGTAGGTGAAAACACACTCCAGGAATTCTTTACCCAAGAAGTTTATTTTTGTAAATGTCTATGAAAGGCAATTTTCATTTCTATAAATAAGGTGACATTACTAATTCTGTGAGTTGGTAACATTGGACATTTAATTGTAGTCCATTTTATATTAACACCAAATTACTATTCTGATAGAATATTTTGAAAAGTCTTTAAGTGTTATGAACTACTAAATACATTTTGTCACTCGCTTTAAGGTTACTTCATTAGGAGTTAAATTTATGAAGCATATTGTCTGTCAGAGAAAAAAAAAAAGTGATAGTCAAGTATGAAATCACACTTCAGCCACAAGGCCTAAATCCAGTGTGGAGAGACAGTGATAATTCTGATTATGAACTTAATAATCCTCTAAAATATTTTTTTTAAATGGCAGGCAAATCAAAAGGATGTAATTTTAGCTTATCAGCAACTAACAGCAGTGCTATAGCTAAATTTAGCCATATAAATGCTTGTCTTGCTGAAACTTGTATAGACTTAAAGTTACTCATAAGACCTTGTAGCAGTATAATGTACAAAACTATTTCTCAGAGGATGACAACAAAAAAAAAGTTGTTTTCAAGCAGTATGACAAGCAGAATGACAAACTTTTAAACTACAATTTCACAGAGGGGATTTATCATATATAATCTACATGTTTGGGATCCAGACTTCCATTGCCTTTTCTCTTCATTTCAAGGAAGTGTGTTTGCTTTTTTGGGATCATGAATTTCTAGCCAGCAGATGAGTCTATATTGAAAGTAATTTCGAGCAATTTGATGTATAATTAAAAATGCCCACTCAAATGCTGATACACTTGTGATATCTAAATCCCTCATTAAAGTCCTTATCCTAGGGTCCTTCCAACTAACAGGAGCTTTTCCACTGCCTTTGCTGTATTTGGCATCAGAAACACAAAACAGTAAGTGGAAAGGAATAGGAAAGCCTCTGTAAATCATGCATTTCTAAAGATACTATTTGTATATATTTCCAAACCATAGAAAAACAAGTTTTCAATATAATCCAGGAATCATCTTTTTTTTCTTTTTTTTTCAACAAGGCCTATAAGGAAAAAATACTTGATACTTGTAACAAAAACAGAGTCTTCCCACTGTTACAGTAGTGGGAGTCTGTCAGTTGTTGGAAAGTTAACAAATGTTGAGGGAATTCTCTAAAGGATTTTCATTCATACATAGAAAAGCTTTGCAGGCATCGTATAATTAAACCTCACAAAGCTCTGTGAAAGCCCTAAAAGATAGTAAATTTGTTGAAGGCAGATGACTTGATGGAGACAGTGAAAACTTGATGTCAGAGCTATACTCAGAACTCATTCCACCTGCTAGACTGAATGTCTTTCCAGGTATATAGTGTTCAGCAAATGAATTAATCCACAGCCCCATAGCAACAACAGCTTGTACATCATCTTCAACCAAGTTGAAGTCAAACTGCCAACTTATCTGGAAAACTAAAGAACCTATGCAGAACTTATGCAGAGAGTTTTGGAGCTAAAGATGAGGTACATGAGTAAAAAGCATCATGTTCATCTCAAAAGTATAGTTCATCTCAGTTTTGGAACTCTGAAAAAGCATCAGGGTAGAAGAGAGATCTATGTTGAAGAAGTACATTGCTAAGAAGAAGCATCTGTGTGTCATACAGTTTAGAAATTGTATAAAGAAATTGCACAAAGGCAATAACTGAATCTGCCTGGGAGACATCAATCAAGCTACATCATTATTGAAAACATCTCCTGCCCTCAAAATACTTTTGTTCTGGAATATGTTCTCCCTCTACACTACCAGGCCATTTTGATGTTTTCTGATCCAAAGATATACTGCTCATGGCTTCTTGATAATGTTTATAGGAATAGATGCTTTCTCAGTCAAGTAGACTAAAGCCAGGAACAAAGAAAAAATAGAAATCTAGTTGCTAGTGTGATCCTGACCTTGCCAAGACCAGTGATAGGAGAGAGAATTGAGGACAAATCTAGCTAAAAGATCCAATGCAAAAACAAAATTATGAATCTGAAGTAGAGAAGGGGGCAGTGAGTGAAGCTTGAGGTAGTCAGGTTCAGTGGTCAATAGCTGGTCAACAGAACAGCTATTACTGAAGAGCTCTTCTTGCTTTTCTTATCCAGACAAATTAATGTTTGGATTTTTAGTCATTTTCCTGACTAAATCAGCAGCCAGCAAAATTGCCATGAATATTGGAAGTCATTATGTAAGTCATCATAAGATATACACTTTCTTGCATAGTCAAGTTGATGTCGAAAGAAGGCCAACATTAAGAGAAAAAGCATATGAGCGATTTTATATAGCATTCTAGAACTCATTTAAAAACCTAATTTCTTTATTATTATTTTTAGCGTCCTAATAATTTCTTCCTGCTTCCTGCAGTCTGGCTATGTAATCTTTTCTAAAGAAAACTCATCACAAACAACAATTAGTTTATGTCGGCTCTTGAACAATTAAGCTATTGCTGGCCTATCGCTACAGTGTTCTATTTCCAGATACTCACATGATGGTACTATAATTAAGAACAGAGGAGAGAGAGAGTAAAAACAACATGCAGTCGCACTATAAAACATGTCTTCAGTAGCTAGCTACTGAAGAATCACATGGTTGCAATCACAGCAATTTAATAACAATCTAAAAATAGTTGTGTTCATTTCCTGTGCATTGCACATTTCACATATTATTTTCACACTGTGTTGCAGGTCACTGATAAATTAGCTATAAACATTCTGTCCTCCTGAATAGATTAGTTTATCATTAGCTACATGAATGCCTTCCACATGACTTTTAATCATGAGTTAAGAAAACTATACTCAGGAGTTATCACATCTAATTCAATGTATTAAATCAGTGGTATAAAATCATTATGAAAGAAATCAATTCTTGTTGTATATTACTTTAATGGGATTAATTAATCTTTCACTGAATAGCATCGTAGAGAAGAGCAAGACAGTGACTTCTTTATTCTTGTAGATGATAGTCTGAACAAAGTAGAAAATAAAAAAATGAGCACTTTTCTAAGGCATTTTACTTGGACATAATTGAAAAATCTTTTGAAGTAGTATAGTCAGGATCTATATTAAAACAGAAGGCACATAGGGACCTTTTCCAAAATACATTAAAGTCCATAAAAAGGCTTACAAATACTGTCATGGCCTGGAGATCCAGCTGAAATATATAAGAGCAGCCACACATATGGGTTATTTCACACAGTTTCCCAACAACAGCTCCAACAGTTAAATACTCCATATGTCTCTCTTTACTGACCAATAGTCAGACTATTACTCTTACTAAGTTTCAATCTTCCTTATATTGCCATGGGAAAAAGTAACATTTTCTTCAGAAGCTTTAGATGACATAAGAGCAGGTTATTGTGAATACTTGAAATGATTTAATGTATTTTGATTAAAAACAATGGATAATCAAGTATAGATGTTAATTAAAGTACATTTCTGGTTTGAGTCCTTCTGTCATTCTATCATCCTTGCAGAATTAAAACAAAATTAATCATTCATTCCAAAAGTCTGACAGTTTCTCTCTAACTTTTCCATTGGACTTCAACCTGCCTATCTGAAAGTGAAAGGTCATTTACATGTCTAAGGAATGTAAAAGTCATTTACATGTCTAAGAAGTGTATGATTCTGAATTAAAGCTTTTAACTCCAATCCATTGATCAGAATGAAACCACCAAACTTAGGTATGATTCAGAGAAACAGGGGAAGAGTAAGCAAAACACCAGGAAAATGGATACAACATGTAATGCATGCAATAATTTTAAACATATTTTCTTCTTTCATTTGCTGTGATAGTCAGCTCTAGACTCTTGAATTACACTGCTGAGCTTACACTTGCACTAAAAATAAATTCTAGAGTTATATATAGAGAGGGTATGCTTGTCTCATATATATCTCTGTCACTATTCTTTAACAGCATTGCAAAATTTCTGAGTAAGATTACTTACAGAGTGATGCCAGTTCAGTTTGTGTAATCAGATCTGTGAAGCTCATTGGAGTATCTTGTGCTCAACCTACTTGCCTTCAAATATCTTTAGTTTTATAATATGAAACAATTCTGTAGTGTTCTAATATGACTGGAACATAGGTCCTAATCAATTCTTAATGTGCAGTAAGTGACAGGTCAGCTCTTATTTTGTAAAAATAAAAGAATTTCCCTACCAAGTATTTCACTGTGCAAGAATAAGAACAGAGGACAAAACAATGCTAATCCTGGTCGTCCGGGGGGAAAAAGTCAAATCACACTATTTTTAGTATGTTTTTTTTTTTCATGGATTGCATTCAATTGGATTGAAATGAGAATTCTACAAGGATCTATCTCTCATAATATACTAAATCACATGGTAAAATTAAGTTAAAGAACCAGTCTGAAGCACAACAAGCCAGACTCCTAGTGGGACCTACTGCCTACTTATCTTTTTTTTTTCTTTACCAGTAGGAAGCATAGTAGCAGTCTTCATCAAAATTCCTAGTGATGGCTTTTGTAGCGTGTCCAGAAAAATCAGCACATATGAGGTATATAATCAATCTAGAGGAGATCAGTCATCTATTTATTTTTAATAGAAGTATATTTTCCAAAATCTCTGCTCTGAATGTATGAAGGTAGCATATAGAAAGAAAGGTCTCTATATTCAGAGCAGTCCTACTATTTAGATCATCCAACATCTTTATGTTTTACAGAAGAATAAAAATAAACTCATGATTTTTGGTGCATGCATACACACAACTTCTTTTACTCTAACAACTGTAACTTTCAAAATGCATATTCAGTAGCACTAGTATTTGAATTAATATTTTTATAAATAAAAATTAAACTACATTGGTGCAAAACAAAAAGCACTTTGAAAGTAGAAAATGGGCAATGTTGAGTTGTGCCTTAAGGGAGGGAGAAGCTGAAGGATATTACAAGAGAATGGCAAGCAGCACTGGAGCAGAGAGGAGGGGCATAAAGATGGGTAAAATATTGTGGGAATACAAACGCTGTTATAGAAATAGAGTATTCCAATCTGCTAGTTTTCTATTCTTTCTCCAAAAGAGAAAGCAACACCTTTACTTTGCTACCTTTTCACTTTGCAAAAAGAAAAAAGAAAAAAGAAAAGAAAAGAAAAGAAATATTCCCAAATGTTTTGGAGCTTCAGGCTTTTCTTGTATTAGTATTAGCACGTCTCTTGTGGAGTGTCTGGTGCAATATGACACAGAAATCAAACTATACCTCAAATCTTCAATCTCCAATCCTACTTACACTAGAGAGACAAACATCCTTTATTTAAAATTCTCAAAACTCCCGAAGTTCAGTGTAGGGAAGGCAGCATGTGTGTGATAAAAGGTTGCTCTCTGGCTTCTTGCAAATAACACACAGCAAAATAGAAAAAATTAAAAAGGATGGAGGCTCTTAAGCATCTTGAATGACTGTGAGTGTCCTTTTCTTTCATGTCTCAGAATTCTCAAGGACTCTCCCAAGCTGCAGGGCATGACTATATTTAAGCCACCAAGCCATCTGTATATAAGCAGTCAGTACAGGCTTCTCCCTGCCTGTAAACTTTGTAACATTACATATAGTATTAAAAAGCTAAGGAAATTAAAACATGTTTTTGTTGGCTTTTTTTTTTTTTAATTAAACACAAACACATTTGGAGCAAGGCATACTGGTTACTTCCAGCGTGGAATAAAACCCCTCATTTTACCCATTAGGAGAACATAAAAGAAAAGGAGTGGCTAGGAATGATCTGTCCTTGGAAGAGGAAGCAGAATAACTAAACTCCTTCTCCCTTTTCCCCACATTTAGGAAGGAACAGAGGACTGGTTCTTAAATGTCAGCAAGATGAAAAAACAACAGGATGCCCTTCTTGATAAAGAATCACTTTAGCCAGCACAGGAGCTCATGTCCACACAGTAACGGTAATATTCTTTTCTGAGCAATCTATTCAAATAGAGCTATCAATAGATAAACATTAAGCATATTTGAAAATCATGAATTATAGTTTTTCAGGCCATTGAGGTTTCCTAGTGTAAACTACAAGCTTCAATTCACAGCTAAATAGTGATTTGGATATCTGCCTACTACACTAATCCATTGTTGATAAAACTAACATATTCATATCTTCTACATGCACATATTGGTTTCATCATCTATCCATAAAACAAATTTACAGCTGATAGTCATGATATTATGCAAGGAAGAAACCATTTCTGGATTTGGGATACCTCAACAGTATATATCACAGATAGCCAAAATATGTGCCTGGGAATATTACTGAATGAAATTGCTGACCATCCTGTTCATATCCATCTCAAATTTGAATAACTTCAGGATTCATTTTTTTCAGTTCCACAGGAAATATTTTATCATGACAAAAATAATGTCCAAAAGCATAGTTCCTCAAGTTTTCAAATACATGAATCAGCATTATTTTAGGAATGCAATACAACTTCTTATAACTTAGTGACATGGATTTTCAGGTAATTTTTAGAACTTCTCACTGATTTCTCACTTTATATTAAAACTAGGAAATGATTTATCAAGTTTGAATTTATATTATTGTGCAATTATGCTAGCAATGAAGGAAAATATCATTTAAAAGAAAATTCTTTGTTATGTTCTCCAAAATAGGTTGTTATTGAGTTTATATGATAAAATATGACAGAAAACAATCAAAATGTAACCTTAGGTTAATTTCTCTTCTCTATGATTTTATGTTTCAGAGAGAAAAGAGACATTAATAAAATCTATTGTTTATGTACAACCATCTAACTGTCAGAATTCCACTTAAATTTTAATGCAAATGTACAATTACTTTGTAACATGAACATAAACAGTGAACGAGGACACAGCACCTTTCCAGCACTATAAAAACATACACCCTCACTGGTAACCTCCTTGTTTACAAAACATTTCTAGAATCTTTGTTCCCCAGGATCCAATTTACTGAATAAGTAAAACTCTTTTTCTTCTTTCCCGCAGAGAAATGTTTCTCGATATCTATTCTATATTTCTGTTGGAGACACAGAAATACATATACTAGCTAAAAACTTTCAAAAGGAGTACATAAGTATGGCTGTAAAACAACTTTCCCTTACTAGTACACGTTTTGAAGACCACTTAGATATTTTGACTTATCTTGAACTCTTCTGAAGAGGAAATAAATAAAAGAAAGATTTTATTTGGAACATTCCGAATCATTCACCCTGTTAAAAAATATGTTAAAAGTTTTCTTTTTTAAATACCTTTTCCAGAGATAGTCGAACAACCTCAAAAGAAGCCATGGAGAACAGCAGAAATCACCATCTGTAGTTTAGAATGAATAAAAAAATCCTGAGGAGGACTGTAAGAGTTAGGTTCCTATTTACATTTAAAAAAAGAAAGTTAAATTTTGGGTAGTATTTCTTTTTAACTGCTCATTCATATTCAAAGATAACAATATGCAACAACTCTTCCTACTTCATAAAGAAATGTTTTTCCTTGCCATTTAACCTCCATATACAGGAAGAAAGAAAAGGTTAAAAATAAGAACTAAAATTTGGTTTGGAGTGCTGAAGAAAGGCAACTCCTACACCTCCAAGAGATGTACATATGCAAGGAATGTATATATGCAAGGAATATTTACCAGTATTTAATTTATTACCTAACTTCCATGACTATATGGTCACCATAAGAGATGTAGATTGCGAGGGATTTTGTGTTTTCCACTCATCCACCTCCAGTTACTTCTGTGAGCAATTCTTCATTGCCAGCACAATTAAGCAAAGCTTCTGATAGGTTGTTCATTTTTTGTTCTCCTCCAGAACTGCTGGATGTGTGGCAAAAATGCTCGCAAACCAATTAATCCAACATTTACTTTATTTTTACAAGTGTACTGAAGCTAGCTACCCTTGATTAATCTTTGGAACTTAAAATTAGATGTTATATGTAATATTTTAACTAAAAAGAGCTAGCAGCTAATAGTGGTGTAGTTTCTGCCTGTATACTTGCTAATTTCAGATTCCAGCTGCCCTGTAAAAGGGAGCGTCATTAAATGTAAGTATGGACTTCTTGTTACTATGTAATTTCCAATGTCTGGCACAAAATTAAAATAGAAATGGTCGGAATAGAAACTGCAGTTCCTATTTCCATATGCTGATAAATTCACTCAGTTGTGAGCATAATGAAACCCCCAAAGGGTAGGTTACTTCTAAAAATCTGCTATTAAAGGATTTTATATTATACAGACCAAAAAAAAGAAAAAAAAGAAAAAAAAAAAAAAGAAACTCTGCCTACAACTATCTCTTAAGGCTCAGAAAGATTTTTCTATTAATAAACAAGAGGAGCTATCACTAGCCTACAACATCCAACTTCATGCACTAGGGCTAGATCGCTGGGCTTGTGATGCCAGAGAAGAGTATATGTGAACTCATCTGCTTGGGGAAAAGGTTGAGGAACTCATAGTTCTCTAGATAACTGTGGAATCCATGTTTGGAGTGACTGTGGGTTCCAAAAATAGAGGGAAGGTAGGCCTGAAGTGAGGCTGGCAAAACCTGAATGAGAATCTCCATAAAAAACATTTCTGGATTTCAAAGAATATTATCCATAGAACTATTCTCAAGGGCATAGTCTGGTGTTTAGCTAATGGAGTAGATTTAGTGGTGGAACAGTTTTGCTGAAATAGGTTTGGTATAACTTGGAGGATACCTAGACCAGGAGGGGCTCTATGGATGGGCTGTATTCAAAATGGAATTATGCTAGATCCATGGCAAAGGCATATGTCCGACAGAAAAATGGAAAGGTTAGGGAAGAGTAAATATGGACTATCAGATATTTTGTTATGGAAATGATCTTTTGCTCAGAAATTCTCAGCTTCAAAATATCAAAAGTTGTGAAGGAGAAATTTTATCATCTATCTTGTTCTTATATTCTTTTTTATAAATATCTACATATCTACTAGTTGTCATAATCAGAGACAGGTTTGTCACTTAGTCTTCTCACAAGACGAAAGCAAACATCCTTATGTTAAGCTATTTTTTTCAGTGCTCTTTTTGACAGTCACTTATTTGACCATCAGAGAATTAAACTAAACAAGGACTTGCAGTCATGCATCTTTTCTGCCTGGTTTGTTCACCAGGATGTATAATCAAAAAGATTGTATTAGAAATACCTTGTATTTTGTCAAGGATCCTGCACAATAATAAGAGAGAAACCAATAGTTACTTATGTAAATACAATGCAGATGGTTCGTGATTGATGTGCAACATCTTTCAGAAAATAATGAGTTTATCTGGTGCCAATTAATGTCCAATACATGCTGTTCCCTTTGTCAACTTTCCATGTACCCCAGAGGAGCTGAATGAAAGTTATCTTATGGGTGGGTGATCACTGTATAGATATAAAAAACATGCACATGGTTTCCATATGGACCACATATAGAGCTTTGTGAGATCTATGCTTGATTCTGGTTTATGTCAGCTTTATCCAGCAAGCCCACTCTCTGGGCATAATGGAGAGGTCACTCAAAAGATAGTTCTCCCTGCTAAAACCAAGTTAGCTGTTCATATTTCATTTGGGATTTTTTTGGTTGGTTGGTCATTTTTTTTTCAAAATGTTGATTTGACTCATTCAAATCAATTCATAAGGTCCAAGCTCAGGATCTGTGTATTCCCACAAAAAAAAAGAAGTTGAGTACGCAGGGCAGGAGACGTGTATGGATGGGCAAGGAGCTCCTGGGCAAAGTTAATGAGAAAAAAAGAGAGTACAGCTTGTGGAAGAAGGGACAGGCCACGTGGGAAGAATATAGGTGAATCGCCAGAGAATGCAGATGCAAAATGAGGAAGGCCAAAGCTCGGGTGGAATTAGAGTTGGTGAGGCATGTCAGGGACAACAGGAAGGGTTTCTATAAG